>JAFEMH010002481.1:0-338126 GCA_022495995.1 Adenophora triphylla var. japonica
ACTCGTGACCATTTTGGTCACAGCTTGTCGCATGACTGCACCACTCATGGTCACGACTCGTGCTACGGGGCACGAGTCGTGCCCAACACCAGAAATGTTGTTCTTGGCTGGAACTACATCAGCAGCAACAACAACAACTCCAGGTCTTATTCTCAGCCACTGCAAGTTACCCTAAAACATTACATAACCAAGTCTAAGACCATAATATTGTTAGGTCCCAAATGGTAGGAATCAGGCTAGAGGGGGGTGAATAGCCTGTCAATAACTTTTTGCTAAAACTTCTTTTGAAAAACTTTAGCTCACCGGTAAGTGATTTTGCACAGCGGAAATTAAGTTTTCAGTTTAGAGAAAAAGGCAAACCGGTAAGACAAAATATCATGCAAGTCAAGACAAAAATTATTTCCAAGTAAGACAAACAAAATGAGCAAAGAAGTGAAGTCAATAGGTTGTGACCAATGAGAGATTATCAACCGATTACAACTACACAACGTAAAACAAGCAAAGCAATAAATGACACATTGTTCAAGAGGTTCACAAAGTGTTAAATAATCAAGCACGTCCTCTACCAAGTTTGGTCGAACTTGGATTTGTGAAGGTGCACTACTTTATTAATGGATTCTACCTATTACAAGTTGCAAGCCAATGATTGAAAGGTCGCCAAACTAGAGGTGACCACTAATGGGTCGTGCAACAACAAAGACCTCGGTGTTTTCTAGAGACGTGCTCACAAGCCGAGCCGATTTCTCTAGTGGTGTTGTGTGTGAATCAATCAATGTGTTCCATAAGTAGTCTAATGGAGGAACACTACTGCACTGATTGAGGTGCCAAAGATAAGTCCTAACAGAGATGTCTAGTGAATAAAGGGACTTGCTTTCAATGCCTTGAACTAGAGAATGTGCAAAGTTGGTAGTTCAAAGCAACTCACTCTCAAGAATCATAAATGCACCAACCTTCTTCAATGCTCCAGAAAGCTATATATAGTGAACTTTGAAAAGGAGCCGTTGTCTTTGAAGAGGTTGCAATGATGACTTGACCGGCAGCATTAAATGGGAAGATCCTTGCATTAAATGCCCGAGATTTGGATAGAGAGGATTTCCAGAGATAGATGGGGCTCGTGAGTACCGGTTACTTGACATTCTCAAAGAAGGTACCGATTTGTCAGAGATGTCATGTCAAGATGCTTGCTTTACCAACTTTAGCTAAAGTTGATGGCTTGGTGGTTGGGAGCAATTAATGCACCGCAAGCCGCTAACAATCTTGGAGGAGTAAGCTATAACCGGTTACTTGACCGGTAACTCAACCGGTAAGATAGGTAAACCGGTAAAGGGACTTTGACCGGTAAATGACTTCAACCGGTAACTCACACATTGCTGAAGGAAATCCTCTGGTCTTCAAGTCTTCAAATCTTGAGAACAATACATAACAAAAACACTGGGCACTAGCACTAAGGGATCCTATGGTACATAGAAAAATTCTATTTTGATCTAACTAAATTAGGGGTCCTCATTAATGCTTGTTATGATTGGGATTAAGCAATTCTAAGCCAAAGCATATATTTGACTAACAATCTCCTCCTAATTGCTTAAGTCCAATCATCCTAGGTTGGCATCTTCTTGACTTAGAAAAGAATGATAAAGATTTTGTCTATTTAATATATCATTCCCCAAGTCAAGAGACAACTTGATGCTACCTAAGGAAAGCTTACAGATTAGAAAAATAAAAGATTGAAAATGGGTAAATATTTTGAATGATCCCCGCAAAATATAACGGTTAGTAGCATATGAAGCATTCAAAACAATAGAAGGAATTTCAAACAAAACACAAAGTTTGAGGGTAAGAGATTCTCATTATGTTTGTGGACCGTGAATGAGGAAAGAAAGACAAAAACTTCATCGGCTACATTCTCGTAGCCGCACCGGTAAAAGGCTTGAAACTTGATCGGCTAAGGAGCAAGCAAAGATTCGAAGGAGGGGCAAGATCTCAAGGAGGGGCAAAGATTCGAGGCTTTGGATTTCTTTGCTTTCTTCTTTCTTTCTCATCCCTTTTTCTTTTCTTCCTATCTTCTCTAACCACCATTAGCACTTCATTTTTAGCTTTCACTTTGGCTAACTCCATTTCAAGCTCACGGTTCCTTTCTTGACAACTACTAAGGGCTTCACTGCCCTTTTCGAAGTTCTTCAATGGATCGGTTCGTAATGTCTTTGCCTCGAAAGTTGTTGCTCACAAAGGATTTTATTGGTTTGCCGAGCCTCATCAAGTTGTACCCGAAGATCTCTCGATGACGTTGTCTCTAGCATTTATATCGGTCATGAAATTGCCAAGAGACAAAGCAATACCGCCTTCAATAAATCAAATCTTCTCTCATCCTCCTCCCGATTGGACTTAATGAAAGAACGAGCTAACTCAATGTTGACTTCAACAAAACCATCAAGCACGGCTCTACGAAGACCTATCAAATCAAGCAAGGAGTGGCCTATTTAAATCATCGGTAGGAGGGGTTGGTAAGGGAATGGATTGAGAGACCGGTTGGCTAGCCGGCAAAGGAGCATCGGTAACAGGAGGCAATTGATCGCAACATGGCTATCGGTAATAGGAGAAGATGGGTCGGTAAGAGAGGTTGCAACGGACCGAGACACTTCACCGGTAGGAGAGATCTCAATCTCCTCATCCAATAGTTCCATGGGAGAGACAGAGGAGCAATCGGTAAAGGAGAAGCAGGAGCATGAGGATCAAAGGGTTCCAAACTCATCATCTCAAAGAAAAGAAAGTTCCAAGAGCTCACCGCAATAGGGACCAACGGTAAGATGGCTTGCCGACGCCTTAGAATGTGAATTACCCTAAGAGCCAGCAGAAGTAATGAAGCTTCTCTAATGTTGCTCCAAGGTATAGGCTTGCCTTTCTTTATCACAGAGTCTCGGTCACATTTGGCAATAAGCCAACCATTTTAGTAACAAAACCGTGCATCAATTCAAAAGCCTCAACTCTCTTAATTTGAGTAATACGCCCATCGATAGACATATACCGGATAAAGAAGTCATCGGTTGAAAGTGTGCTTTCAACCGGTCCGGGGGCAAATGTTGCAACCGGCCATGAATCCCGATAAACCGATTGTGTTGCCGAATAGAGGAAGGATATTTCTTGTTTGGTTTTGGAGAAGGGAAATCAAGCAAACAACCGTTGCTCATCTTTGCCAGAAGGATTGCTTTGCCCTCGGGAGGAATTGGACGCTTCTTAAGCTTCAACACCTTTAATCTTCCGATACCGGCGACTTGTCTCACCGGGCCCAAGAGTTTTGGTATATCTAGAGGGGTATCTTCAGAGCAAGACCAACCTTCATGTCCGTCACAACATCAATGAAAGTGGACATTCTATCTTCTCTCCTTTGCCTCCGAAATTGATCGGCAATAGATGGAGGCATTGGAGTGGGCTCGCCATCGCCTTGCTAAGGATCTTCTCATGAACCTCAAATAAAGGTATTCCATCGGCAGATCGAGGAATAGAAGCTTTGGAGGTATAGAAATTGAGGGTAGACATGAGATCCTTTCCGACGCATACCAGATCATCATAAACAGGAGGAATTGTTGGATCATTCTCATCAAAATCAACATCTTCTTCTTCTTCATAGAAATCGAGAGAGAGTCTTCATCAAAAATGGGATCAATATCCTCCTCCCGAACCGGTGAATTGGCTCTAGAAGAGGATGGAAGAATAACTTGACTTACCGACCGATTAACCTAGAAGAGATGCTTCAATGGCTTTCTCGAGTAGCCAACTCTTCAATGGTTGCTCTTTGACTTTCCTTGAGCTTCTCCGTTTGCTCGGTAAATAAGCTAGCCGCTAAGGCTTGCCGGAGAAGGATATCATCAACATTGATTGCCTTAACCGGCTCAAGAGATGCATCGGTAAGGGGCCGACTAACCGGTAAAGGAGAAGCACCGGTAAATGGCTCGAAGCCGGTAAATCTTCTCTAACCGGTTGAAGTATTTCACCGGTAAGAGGCATCGGTTGAACAACCGGTGAAGGGCATGGCCTAATAACTTCTCCTCCTCCCGAAGCAAGAACTGGTAATCGGAGAAGTCTCGCACTACCTCCTCCTACATGTTGCATCGGTAAAGGAGTTGTAAGGTCGCACTTATCTTCTCGTATCGATCAATCTCAAGCAAAGATCTTGGTCATCACGCATCTCGAATCACTAGAGCCGCAGAGCTAGAGCTTGTGACAGATCGCCCGCCCTATCAATGGCTTGATTATCGTGAGCCATTAATGTCCTTGAACATTTCTTCAATTTCTTCATCGTGAACAAGAGCCCATTTGTTTTTGTTGGACCGAATAGAGTTGAAGAAGTCGAAAGAGAGATATCACCCATACTCGAAAGTCTCGTTCAAGTCTACCAGATTTTGCACCACATCCATTACATTCTTCACGAATTGCCATCTTCGAGGTCCTAAGTTGACAATTTCAGATCAAAGGAGGGAAGATCATCTCCAGTAACTCAAATCTTCCAAGCCGATAAGGATCGATTCCTCGAGGGTATCCCGAGCATTATAAAGAATGGCAAAATCAATCCACACCGCCCGAATCATCATGTCTTGCCTGAGCCTATCCCGAGCCAAGTAGATGGCATTCCACATTGGAGGCAGCAACTCAAAATACCGATTGTAAAGCTTCGAGTAGACTATCTCTCGGATAATGAGATATCATAGTCACTCAACAAACATGGCTTGGTATAGTAGAGACCTTTATCATCATGGATGTTGTCAAAATCCACATAATCGTATATGTCACCGATCGACCGAGTCTTTGTTGATCTCATGGAATTGCAAAAGCTTTCTGAGGAAGGGAGGCAAGTGCTCAATAGGATATACCCAAGTGGGAGATGGTTCAAAGGTAGGATTGACTAGCCAGGGATTGTAATGGTAAATGTGAAAGGTTCGGGTTTCGATCGGCTTGCAAGTGACTTACCTGGCCGGGTTGATGATCGACCAGTAAATGGAATTTTGTCGGTAAGAAAGTTGTGATTAAAAAGTCTTTTGGGAATGAATGGTATGAAGTTTCCCAAGTCTGCTTCAATTCTCCTTCTTCTCTCAAAGATTTTCTTTGGCAATTTGTTGGGAAGATTTTGGAATAGGTTTGGATCTCTTGGAAGGGGAGGAGCCGATTTTCCGTCGTGGCTTTTTGCTTTTTGGTAGGGGAAAGAATGATAGAGATAGGCTTATCATCATCATCATCATCATCATCATCAAGACTCAAGTAGTTTTCTTTACCGGCAAAGAAGGTTTGGGAGCAGGAGGAGCACCGGCAAATTGAGCAACCTTTCGCCGGCTAGAGAGTTTCTTCTTATGAGTTGGTTTGCCGATTGGTTTACCGACCGGTTTACCGGTAGCAGTTCATCGACTTACCGGTTGGATTACCGGTGGAAGGCTCACTGGGCTTACCGCTGGTTTACCTAGATTCTTTGATGGCTCTAATCATGTCAAACTTGTCAAAAGCTTTGCGTAAAGACCGAGGATACTGGGTTGATTCTCTGAGGCTTCAAGGATCACAGGATGGATCTCGAGAGCACGGCTAATCATCGATAATGACAAGGTTTGGCTTTGTTGGTCTTGGTAGATGGCCTTTCCTTCGAAATTTCTTAAAAGCAATTAAAACAATCCGGTAAAGGAAAGCACACCAGCTTGAATTCTCCTCCAATAATGATGGCAAGAATTGCTTCCCATCAGATCATGGTGATACAATGATGAGAGCTGACCGGCAAATGAAGCATCGGTCCACGACATCAAGAATACAGAGAAAACAAGATCAAAACCAAATTTTCTTGTTAGCTTCACCGGTAACGAAGGGGTCGATCTCGAACCTTTGCCCAGCAAAGAATCATATCTTTCATGGAGATAGAAGATGAACCGTGGAAGAAAGGTTTGGGAAGGCAAAGAAGAATGGTGGCAGTGGCTAAAAGTGACGGAACACCAAAGAAGAAGTGGAGATAATATTCTCATTTTCATCCACAACACCATTCTCGAATAACTCATTAACCATCTCATAATAAATGTCTTCATTCCCTTCAGCATCACGAAAGGAATAACTCCTAAGAAGAATGAATAGAGCTTCAATGGCACGGCCTTCATCGGAGTCGAAAAGCCGGAGAGAATGTAACCTCCATAGATGTCTTTCTTAATGGCCATCTCGTGAATCAAATAATCATTTAAACAAAATAAGTTAGAATCAAAGAGATTTCTACAAATAATTTTAAGAGTTTAGATGATTCTAGAAATATAAGAGATCTAGGAGTCTTTAGAGTTTCAAAATCATACCGTAAATCTCAAGTAGTGAAGAACACAGATGGAGAAGGAGAAGATGAAGTATGAGAGTAAATTGCCTGGTTGCCTATAGTTCTTTTAGAGAGAGAGAATCCAGTAAAGTTTAACCGAGATTTTGAAATCCTTATATAGGGACAAAAGAGCGGGAAGATGAAGAGGTGTGTGGTTAAAGCAAAAGAAGCTTAAAGGTTTTTAACCTGTCGTGCACATTGATTGACAGCTGTTTCACGAAATTAAAGATGTGTCATGAAAATATGAACGTGTGTGCAACAGCTTATATCAAAATATAATAAAGTACAAAAAGATAACCTTTTTGATAAAAATGAATGATACGTATATTACCTTTTGATCAATTATTTAAAATTGATCTACTTCTTTGTATAGGAGCATGGGGAACATGTGTAAGGGATAGTACGGTAGGTTGCGCATCGCAGCGGCGAAGGGATTGATGTGACTTGATAGGCAATGATGACAAACGAGTTTTTAAATACGGATTGCAAATTTGGATCCGGCCAGCATTTGTAAAGGGCAATCAAGGTAGCTAACCGGTCGTATTTTGACCTAAGAGAGACTTTCATCGGTAAAGGACCATCTGATAGAGACACCATTTACCGATCGTATGTCGGTAAGAGGACCGGTAAAGGGAGTCTTGCCTTACCGGTAAGGGATACCGGTAAATGAGCACTAGCAAGCATCGGTAAACGAGCGAGGTCACCTATGATCTTTGTTGAGAGCTTACACGTATAACAAAGTTAGCACATAATGTTTATCGAATATCAATCATGCCTAGTTCTCCTCTAAGGAATTCAAATCTTTTAATGTCCAATGGTTTTGTTAAGATATCGCCTAATTGATAATCAAGATGGACTTTTAAAAGAACAATGTTACCCTTTTCAACATGATCCTCGAGGAAATGGTATTTGATGTCTATGTGCTTAGTCTTTGAATGCATCACAGATTGTTGGAGACCGAGATAGCCGAGGTGTTATCACAATAGATAGGACATACTTCTTGAGGGATTTCATAGTCCACTAGTTGTTGCTTCATCCATAGAATTTGTGAACAAAGAACTCCCAGCCAGCCTATGTACTCACTTTCAAGAGTAGAAGTGGAAATTGATGCTTGTTTCTTGCACGACCAGAAACCAAACTACCCGTAAATTGACAAGTTCCACTAGTACTTTTCCCGGTGACCCTACAAGCCGCAAAATCGGCATCCGAATATCCAATAAGTGTAATGAAGAATCTTTTCGATACCACAAACCTAAGTTAGCAGCTCCCAAAAGATATCTTATAATTCTTTTAACAAATTTGCAAATGAGATTCTCTAGGGTCACTTGAAATCTAGCACATACACATACGGCAAACATGATATCTCGGTTCATCGCGGTTAAGTAAAGTAGAGAGCCTATCATACCCTCTAGAGTGTCATATCTACTTTCTTACCGGATTCATCTTTGTCAAGGTGTACATTGGTGGCCATAGGAGTGCTTTGAGGATGAGCAGAGTCAAGACCAAATTTCTTGATTAGATCATTGGTGTATTTGGCTTGATTTATAAAAATACCTTCTTGGGTTTGCTTGACTTGAAGTCCAAGGAAAATGTAAGCTCACCCATCATGCTCATCTCAAATTTGCTCTGCATAAGTTTCTCAAATCTCTTGCATAATTTCTCGTTAGTAGATCCAAAAATAATGTCATCAACATATATTTGAACTAACAATAAATGACCATTATGTTTAGCAATAAATAAGGTGGTGTCAATTTTACCTCGTACAAACTTCTCACTAAGTAGGAATTTGGAGAGAGTTTCATACCATGCTCGAGGTGCTTGCTTGAGGCCGTACAAAGCTTTATTCAATTTGTATACGTGATTAGGCTTCTTGGAATCTTCAAAACCAGGGGTTGATCAACATAAACAAGTTCTTGAAGTTCCCCATCGAGAAAGGCACTTTTCACATCCATTTGATATAGCTTGAACTCTTTGTAGGCAAAGATAGGCAAGGAATAACCTAATGGCTTCTAATCTAGCTACGGAGCAAAAGTCTCATCATAGTCTATGCCTTCTTCCCGCCTATACCCTTTCGCCACTAGTCTAGCCTTGTTCCTTATAATTTTTCCAAACTTTCATCCAATTTATTCCTATAAACCCATTTCGTTCCAATTACGGCTTGATCACTAGGTCTAGGCACTAACTCCCAAACTTTACATCTATCAAACCGATTAAGCTCTTCTTGCATAGCTTCTACCCACTGGGTCATCTAGAGCTTCCTCGCCTTCTTTGGTTCAATATTTGAGACCATAGCAGAGGAAAATAATCCATGTTGATCCTCCATGCTTCTTAATTGACCTCTAGTCATTCTCGGGACCAAAGACATCACCTATCACATTTTCTAAAGGGTGATCTCTCACCGTTCTCACTTCCCTAGGAGGTCTTGCCTCGACCGATTCTTGTCTAAGGTTTTCTAATGGAGGAGTAGAATCGGTAAAGGGAGATGTGATCGGTAAAGGAGATCGGTTTGGAGAAGGTGATGGAGACTCGGTGATCGGTAAGTGGGGAAGGAAACAAGAAATTGTTTGAAATAGGTTCACTTCAGGAGGTGAATTAGGAAAATTAATATGAGGATCGGTTGGTAATAAATCGGTTAGCCGGGTTTGTCTATTGGATTGCCTAACCGATTGGGGAAAGAAGGAGTCATCAACTAAGTCTCTACAAGTTACACCACTTCGAGGTCAAGGCCGAACCTGGGATTGATTTGCATTAGAACCGGTGGAATGATTGGAGTTTTGATTGCCGGTTTCACCTGCCTCAAACACACCGTAATTATCAAGACTATTTGGAGCCTTATCGACTCTAGCAAATCAAATTCATCAAAAGTAACATGAACGGATTCAACAATTTTCAATAACCGTTTATTAAAAACTCTAAATGCCTTATCGTGCTTGGCGTATCCCACAAAGATACCTTCATCGCCTTTTTCATCAAATTTACCTCGGCGCTCTTTACCGTTGTAAAGTACGTAGCATTTGCAGTACCAAGATCTTCAAGAAACCAATGTTAGGGATTCTCGCCACGCCATAGCTCATAAGGGGTCTTGTTGTGAAACTTGTTGACCAAGGATCTATTCTGGGTGAAGCAGCAAGATGGATAGCTTCGGCCCAAAATACTTGGGAAGCCTAGCTTCGGATATCATTGTTTTTCCAAACTTCGATCAAGGTCCCGTTTCTTTCTCTCAACTACACCATTTTGTTGCGGTGTACCAAGAATAGAGAAATTATGATCTATTCCATGATCATCACAAGATCGAGCAATTCCAAGATTTTTGAATTCGGTTCCATTATCTCGATCTCATACCGATGATGTCACATTCTTTTGGGTTTGCAAGAGACGGAATAATCTGGTGGCTACTTCATATGTATCATCTTTTGAAGCAAACATCTCCACCTGTGTATATCTTGAGAAGTCGTCTACAACAACCAAAGCATATCTCGCTACCCCCTAAACCGGCAAAAGAGTTGTGGGGCCAAACAGATCCATATGTAGCAACCGGAGGCACCTAGAAGTGGACATGCAGTGGCTTGTCGCGGAAAGATTCTTTATGCCGTTTTCCCAATCGCGTGCTCTACATTTCCTTCCATGATCGCCAGACACCCGAGGTAAGCCGGCGACAAGATTTTTATTGGCGCCTTGGATAGATATTTGAAGTTCAAGTGATCGAGTCTCTTGTGCCATAGCCAGAATTCTCACCGATGTTCTTAGCTACAAAACAAACATTAGTAACATTCGAGACATTGTTTAAATCTATAGCGTATACGTTACCTTTTCTATATCCAAAGGAGAAGTGTTTCACCCGTAGCAATGTCTTTCACATAGCAATGGAAGAATTGAAAACACAATGCATACCTTTGTCACAAAATTGTGAAATAGAGAGAAGGTTGTGTTTTAGACCATCCACCAAAGATACCTTCGTACAATTACCGTACTCTTTGATGGATCCACGACCGATAATTTTACCCTTTGCGTTGTCACCAAAGACAACCGGAGGACCAGATGCTTCTTCCAAATCGGTGAGGAGATCAAGATGTCCAAATATATGCCTAGAGCATCCACTCGTCCATAATCCAAACATCCTTACCGGCATCGGCTGAGGCCATTAAGCATTCCCGAAATAAGACAAGAAGCTTATGGTCCCCCTTATTCTTTTCGGGGTCCAAAGAGTTAGTTCCTCTTTGGCAACCATACCCGGCCACCACCCGAGCTTTTAGACTCAAATGGGTCCAGATAGGTGCTTCAAGAGGCATTCATAAGCCTTGTGACCAATAAAACCACAATTTACACATTTATTAGAAGATGGCTGAGGAGGCTTAGATGAATTGATGTTTAATTTTGCCAATGCTTCAGAGGGATTAACTGATTGAGCAGAGATAGATCCTTTGGGGACGAAGGTGATGGATTTAGCTTTGTTGACCGGTTGCATTGGTTTAGAAGATCTATTACCGGTTGGGGAGCCCTCACCGGTTGGTTGACCGTGACAGCTTGTCCGACCGGCTGGTCCCTTACCGGTGATGGCTTCCTTACCGGTTGTAGTTTCCTTACCCGCAACCCGGTTAGCAATTTTAATTCCACCTTTGCTTTTACCATCACCGAGTGGAACATATTGTCCTAGCTCAGATCGCCTACCTCGGTCCATCGGGATTTGTTTTTGCCCAAATAAGCTTTCATCCTGCTCCCTTCCCTTGGGATAGGTGTGTGGAATGCCTTTGAAAGGTTTAGTTAACTCTCTCTTAATCAATTTGGATTGAGCATCATCAAATTTACCCATCAAGTTCTCAGAGACGTACTTGGTAGCCGGTTTGTCATTGCCGTTTTTCCTTACCGCCGGAGGTAAAACTTATTCCAGCTTGTAACATCTCGGCTTGGAGATATCTCGATCTTGTATGATAGTCTCCATAGCAAATGATTTTGTGAAAGTGTCAATAGTTTTAGAAAGAGAATTATTTCTTGACACAAGATCAGCAATTTGACAAACGTAAATGTTCGCCTCTCGAGTTCTTGATTGTCCTTTTTAACCGAATCGACTCTAGCTTGCTTTCTTTCAAATCTTTTATTTCAAATTTTTAAAGAGTCATTTTCAAGAGAGATTATTTTGAAATTATCACCATAATTTTGTGAGCTTCATTTAATTTTTCAAAATCGGAGAAGAGCTCATTCATCACCTCTCGCCATTTCGTACTTTGACATATTGGGCATGTGGTCAACGTAGGGCCGAGGGAAGAGGATGATGGTTCAAAATTGGGATCAAAATTTGGTAGTGATGATATCGGTTCGTGGTTAGGCTCGGTTAGAGGCTTTAAGTGAATCGGTCGGTTCTCAAGCATCGGTTGATAAGAAGCGATCGGTAAGGCTTCGAGCTTGATAGGCTCGGTTGAATTGGTTGCATCAATGGTCCGAGAGCGGGCATGGTTTTGGACTCGACCATAGAGGGATCCACCTATGTTTTGAATTTTGAAGTTATATGGATTACCTGCATCTACCTTGGGAGTAGGAATGGGTTCATCAAAGTATGTCAAGGGAGATCTCATAGGTGGAGTCTGGTCAACATAGGATGATTGTTCATTGGAGTTGGGGTGTCTAAAGATAGGAGTTTGTAGGGAGATGGGTTTATCATAAGTTCCATCCATAGCAACAAAACTGACATCAGCATCTTCATCTCGAGTCGCATAGTCGCCTTCCTCATTCTCGTAGTCGGTCTCAAACCAAACAGGTAAAGCCTTTCGCCTGCATCCTCCGCAACTAAACTCTTAGATCTAGGAAATTTCTTGAACGGTTTCTTCCTCAGAAATTCATATTTCGGTTGAGGGCATTTGGAAGCAAAATGGCCGGGTTTTCTACAATTGTAACACACAAGCTCACCTTGGGCATTTTTACCATCGGTTGAGGTTGAGGTTTGGCCTTTTCTTTGATAGTTTCCAGATCTATGGAAAGATGAGGATTTGGGTTGGAATGATTTGTCATGGGATTTCTTAAAATCCTTAAACCTTTTGTAATTTCTAGCAAATGCAAAGAATTCATCCTCTACCTCAAGAGGTGTACTAGTTGAGGTATCGCTTGAGTTGGTTGAGGCCGAGATATTGAGGGAGAGTCAACGGTAGTAGTTTGGCCGGTAAGCATAGAAGAACCGGGAAGATCTCACTGAGCCGGGCAGAGATAAGTTTTTAAATTGTTTTTGCACTCCACTCACTGTTGAGCTCTTCCTCATATAAGAACAAAGTAGACACAATGTTCGATATGAGTAACATTCAAGTCACGGCACTCTTTCAAAATAGCGACCTTCACATGCCACAAGTCTCCAAGAGAATTGAGGAATCTCATGTTTAGGTCTTTCATGGTATAGACTCTACCTAAAGATGCACAAGAGTTACTCACCTCGCAGAATCGGTCGTACGTTTCCTTCATTGTCTCATTTGGATTCTTCTTGAAGGACTCAAACTCAGCAACACTTTTGTAGAGTCTCGTTGTCCTTGGCCACTTGATCTCCTTCAAAGTATCTCGAGTAGACTCGCCACACTTGTTGAGCGGTCTCATAGCATTGTACTTGTTTGTACAAAGTCATCAAGTCCCGAGGTTATGATGTGCAAAGCTTTTCTGTCCAAGGAGTCACACGCTTTGTCATCCTCACCATTCTTCTCGTGGTTTTGGCACATAAGTTTCATAAACCTCAAAATCTTGTTCGTACTCTCTATCCGCATGATCCATGAGAGGAGTTTTGGGAGCCTCGTTGCAAGATTGATTTTCAAGGGTGTCATGGGACCATCTCTCGACTACGTAGTTAACCTATCATCTATTGAATCCAAGTACCGCATGATTCTCGTTTTTCCATACTCGGAAATTCGTTATCGTTCAACATGGGAACGGATGTCAAGTTGTATGTTTGCATGATTTTTCCCGCCATTTTGGAATTGGCAATTCAAGCGGTTAAGCTTGGAAAAATGATTTTCGAAAATTGTAAGCTCGATACCAATTGTTAGGTCCCAAATGGTAGGAATCAAAGCTAGAGGGGGTGAATAGCCCGTCAATAACTTTTTGCTAAAACTTCTTTTGAAAACTTTAGCTCACCGTAAGTGATTTTGCACAATGGAAATTAAGTTTTCGCTTAGAGAAAAAGGCAAACCGGTAAGACAAAATATCATGCAAGTCAAGACAAAAATTATTTCCAAGTAAGACAAACAAAATGAGCAAGAAGTGAAGTCAATAGGTTGTGACCGCTGAGAGATTATCAACTCGATTACAACTACACAATGTAAAAACAAGCAAAGCAATAAATGACACATTGTTTGAAGAGGTTCACAAAGGTTAAATAATCAAGTACGCCCTCTACCAAGTTTGGTCGAACTTGGATTTGTGAAGGTGCACTACTTTATTAATGGATTCTACCTATTACAAGTTGCAAGCCAATGATTGAAAGGCCGCCAAACTAGAGGTGACCACTAATGGGTCGTGCAACAACAAAGACTCCGGTGTTTTCTAGAGATGTGCTCACAAGCCGAGCCGATTTCTCTAGTGGTGTTGTGTGTGAATCAATCAATGTGTTCCATAAGTAGTCTAATGGAGGAACACTACGCACTGATTGAGGTGCCAAAGTGTATAAGTCCTAACAGAGATGTCTAGTGAATAAAGGGACTTGCTTTCAATGCCTTGAACTAGAGAATGTGCAGTTGGTAGTTCAAAGCAACTCACTCTCAAGAATCATAAATGCACCAACCTTCTTCAATGCTCCAGAAAGCTATATATAGTGAACTTTGAAAAGGAGCCGTTGTCTTTGAAGAGGTTGCAATGATGACTTGACCGGCAGCATTAAATGGGAAGATCCTTGCATTAAATGCCCGAGATTGGATAGAGATGATTTCCAGAGATAGATGGGGCTCGTGAGTACCGGTTACTTGACATTCTCAAAGAAGGTACCGATTTGCTGCAGAGATGTCATGTCAAGATGCTTGCTTTACCAACTTTAGCTAAAGTTGATGGCTTGGTGGTTGGGAGCAATTAATGCACCGGCAAGCTGCTAACAATCTTGAGGAGTAAGCTATAACCGGTTACTTGACCGGTAACTCAACCGGTAAGATAGGTAAACCGGTAAAGGGACTTTGACCGGTAAATGACTTCAACCGGTAACTCACACATTGCTGAAGGAAATCCTCTGGTCTTCAAGTCTTCAAATCTTGAGAACAATACATAACAAAAACACTGGGCACTAGCACTAAGGGATCCTATGGTACATAGAAAAATTCTATTTTGATCTAACTAAATTAGGGGTCCTCATTAATGCTTGTTATGATTGGGATTAAGCAATTCTAAGCCAAAGCATATATTTGACTAACAAATATACTCCCTTCATGTTATATAACACCTTCTTAACAACTCTAACATCTTCAAATTCCCAATCCCATGGCAAGAACTCATAATATACATCCAACTTATTTCCTTTTCATTTCAAACACCAAGTGAATGATTCTACCTTTACACAACTGATCCATAACATCAATATAATATCATTCCACAAGGTATGAACAATTAATGAAGGTAATCATAACAACTTACCAACTTTTACCAAAATCAAAGGAAGATATGATCGGATATACTTGCTCTACTCAACTCCCTTAGCAAGAATTTGAAGTTGTAATCAACAACATCTTAAAGGCTGAATTTTTGTGATTTTAGAAGTTAACTAGGGTTTAAGGATTTCTCTAGAACGTAAAACCATGGAAAGAACTGAGGAGGTGAAGAATGCTTCCTTAAGAAGCTAAAAAGGGATATATATATAAAACAAGTCACAACCAAGCTCCTCTAAGATTGAAAATCAACCAACAACTACCTTGAACTTATAGTTACACCTAAGCACCTTGACACTTTCACAACACTTTCAATTTAAAATTCAAGTGTTACTACCTTATTACTCAATTCTCCCATTTCCAATACTTAGACATTATATGATCCAATCACTTTAATAACATCTAAATCACATAATTCATAAAACATGCCAAAATGAACACGTAAGCAAATCAAATGCCAACAAACAAAGGAAGATATACAAGGCATACCCAACCCCACGTGCTTCACATGTTACCAAAATGTGCCTAGGTTCAGGGTCGTGATAATGTCTACTCCTAATTCGGATAAATGGCTATGAACCATGGAATTCGAATTACAATCCATGTCTGATAATCAAGTTTGGAACTTGCTTGAGTCACCTGAAGGTGTAAAAACTAAAGGGTGCAAGTAGGTTTTAAAGACCAACATGGATGGGAAGGTGTATACTTTCAAGGCTAAGGCTTGTAGCAAAGGGATTTAGGTAAATTCATAGTATTGACTATGTTGAAACCTTTTCGCCAGTTACAATGTCGAAGTCTATTAGAATTTCAATTGCCATAACCGCATATTGTGACTATGTGATATGACAAATGGATGTCAAACGCCTTTCCTAAATGGAAAGATTCTTAAGGATGTGTATAGTACACAACCCGAAGTTTTGTCGATCCAAGGAATTCTAATAAAGATGCAAGTTGCAAAGATCCAATTTTGGGTTGAAGCAAGCTTCGAGGAGTTGAAATCTTCATTTTGATGAATCAGTCAAAGAGTTTGACTTCATCAAGTTCGAAGATGAACTTTGTGTATGCATGATATTCAGTGGGAGCATAGTATTATTTCTAGTATTGTATATCGATGATATATTACTCATTGGAAACGATGTTCCGACACTTCAGACTGTCAAGTCTTGGTTAGGGAAATGTTTCTCAATGAAAGAGATGGTTGAAGTCGCTTACATCCTTGGCATCAATATCTATAGAGATAGATCTAAAAGGATAAATTGGTTTGAGTCAAAGTACTCACATTGACAAGGTTCTTAGAAGATTCTAAGAAAGGTAACTTGTCAATGGGTCATGATGTTACTCTTAGCGAGACTCAGTGTCTTATGACAACTGATGAGCAAAAAAGAATGAATGAATGAAGTTCCATATGCTCCGACATTTGGATCTGTCATGTATGCCATGATTTGTACTAGACCTAACGCCTCGTATGCTCTAAGCATGACGAGTCGATACCAATCTGATCCTGGTGAGAACCAATGGATGGCAGTCAAGACGATCCTTAAGTACTTAAGAAGAACTAAGGATGCGCTCTTGGTCTTTGAAAGGTTGAAAGTTAACCTTGTTGTAAGGGTTACACAGATACTAGCTTCCAAACTGACAAAGTTAATTTAAAATTGCAATTAGGGTTTGTGTTTATGCTTAATAAAGGTGTGGTTTTGTTGGAAGAGTTCCAAGCAGAATACCGTAGCCGATTCTACAACTATGGCCGAATTCTTAGCAGCATTCGATGCAGCTAAAAAGGCAGTTTGGATCAAAAGTTCATTAGTATTTTGGAAATTGTTCCAAGTATCACTAATTCGATGGAACTTTATTGTGACAATAACGGTGCCATTGCGCAAGTAAAGGAAGAAAGGTCACATCAGCGATCCAAACACATACTTAGACGTTTCCATCTCATTCGAGAGTTCATTGATCGGGGAGACGTTAAGATATGCAAAGTATCAACCGATGATAACATTGGGGATCTGCTTACAAAGCCCCTCGCACAAGCAAAGCATAATGGTCATGTGAGGTCCATGGGTATACGATACATAGATGGAGCCTAGTGAAAGTATGAGATTGCTGGTGTAGTGCCCTAGGCGTTTAGTTATGTTTGAATTATAACTTAAAACCTCTATGTAATCTTCTTTATCATTTATTATAGAGAAAGTATTATTTGGTTCATTATATGTTTACATGTTTATTATATTGAACTGCGTTCCTAGTTATTAGGAATAACTAGTATAAATTGGTAGTGGATAATCATGGAGATGATTATATGCATGTGATGCACATTACGCTTATGGATACTTGCTAGAGAACAATTATTGGACATGACCTACCGATGAGATTTATGACATGGTCTATAGTCATATATGTCGTGAATAAATCTCATGATAGTCGTGTTATTGAATACTTTGAACCTGAGATTATCATCGTCTTCCACACGATGAACATTATGTTTGATATAGTCTAACACTATCTTTAATCGAATAGCAATAAGGGCTATGTTGGCACAATTAGATTAGTGTAGGGAAGAATGATAAGTCAAGATGGGATTTGTCCCTCTCATTGAGAGAGATGTTTGCTTGGGCCCTTCGATGAATGATGTTGATGAAATGTGTGGCCACACTCAAGTGATTTGATAGAGATCAAATGCATTTGGATTATCAACATATTCGGAATCGAGAAAGCATTGAACGGTATGAGTTGACATGGACTATGACTCATGTTCAATTGGACATTGTGGACAAAGGGATTGTGACATTTGATTATCAAGGAATCAAGCTTTGATGTTATATTTAATTGGGTGGACATAATGACTTGCTATAAGTCACTTATGTCTTGTGAGGTTGATATTTTAACTCACTACCAATATAAAATATAATTCCTAAAGGGTCACACACACAAAAGAACGGATTAAAAATGGCTAAAGGGGTGAATTATGGGCTCAAGGGACGACTTATTCCTTGAGGGGACGACTCGTCCCCAATTGGCCCAACTATTCCCCAAGGCAGGGATGAATCTATCAGAGAGCATGAATTAGGGGACGACTCGTGCCCCTTGGGATGACTAGTCCTCACGAGTCGTGCCCCTGTTGATGACTCATCCTGGCGGCGCTGGAAACCCATTTTTGCAAGGAAAAAGGATTCTTTTCCCTAAGTGTTAGGGATTTATAACAAGTATAAATAGAACCCTTTTGTCCCAGCAAAAAGTGATGAAAATTAGAGTTTTAGAAACACTAATTGGGTGATTTTGATTACAAATCAAAGATCAAATTCCATATATTCATTCTACCAAACAACCATTGATTATTGAAAAGCGTTTCAATAATTGGGGATCATCTAGCAATCCAACAAGAAGAGTTCTTGGTCCGTTCGCGTGTGGATTACTGATAGAAGGTGATTACTTTATCACCAAAAGCTTGAAGTCTTCGATCGTTGATTCATCACCAAGTAAGAACAAGGAGAAGATCAAAACCTTCACCAACGGTTTTGAGATTCGTTTTTGAAGATCCATTTTGAAACAAACATAATCGTATTAAGGTATGTAAATTCTATTTCATATATATTTCTAATGTCTTCATGATAGACGAATCATAGGGCTAGGGTTTTGTTGTTTTAAAAGTTCTTCCGCTGCGTTTGTAACCCCAAAACCCAACACTGTCACCGGTCTCCGTTGCCTTTAAAGCGTTGTTTCGTTAAATGACAAGGTAGTGGGGGAATTTAGTTTTTCATTAAGCAAACTATAATAACTCAAGCTAGAAAACTCGGTTCGCTACATATAAGCACTAAACACTAACCACCGAGGATAAATATCTTAGGTCCACTCGACTTCCCTAAAGCTCACCCGAAATTCCATGGATGATGCATTAGTAATGTATGGAGACTTATCTATCATAATTAAAGCACATATCTTTCCGATGTGTGGTGAAGAATATTACAATCAACCCTACTAAATCCATTCTCGTCCCCGACAAGGTTTAGTTAAATATCAAGATCGTACCACCTGTGCGAGCTCTCCAACATTACGATCGGGTCTAATACCATTTTTAGCGACTCGAGCTAAAAAACCATGTCCGCTATATGAGCACCACACACTAGCCATTGAGCACAAGCATCTTGAGTCCACTTTGCTTCCCACAGGTCTACACAAAGGTCTATAGATGATGTTATGCCAAATAATAATGTGTGGAGACTTATCAATTACAATCAAAGTCCACATCTTCCAAATGTGAGATGAGAGATATATTGTGATATCCACCATGCCACTTCAAAAATATGTGAGCTTTAATTGTTATATGTAAGTCTCCACATACAACCATTAGGCACCAACATCATCTATAGACTTTTCGGGTGAGACTGTGGAAAGCCAAGTGCACTCAAGTTGCCAGTACTTAGTGGTCCAATGTGTGGTATCTAGGGTTGTGCAAAAAACCGTGGAACCAGACCGGACCGATAAAATCGGACTGGACCAATAAAAACTAGACTGAATCAAAAGTATTGGTCTAGTTCTGGTTTTAATTTTTTATAGAACCGATTATTTGGTCTGGTCCTGATTTTGAAGAAAATATACACGGTCATATACCAAAACCGAAACCAGACCGAACCGATTATTTATATATATTATACAATATATATAAGTTTTTTTTTAAAAATCTATAGCTTTTAGTTTTTAATTTTTTTTCTATATATTATGGTTAAGTTTGAAGGTGAACAATTTGTTTAATGATCTAGGTTGTGATTTGAATATTGAATATTTGTGACAACTTTATTTAATTTTTTTTACCTAACCGGTGATAATGTTTAATTGTTGTATGTTTTGTTTCTGTAAAAAATATAGTATATTTTAATTTTAAAATCAACGAACCGGATCAAACCACACCATTGGGACCGGTCATATAATGTATTGGTCTGGTCCTGGACCTAAATTTATACAGAACCGAAGTATTGGTCTGGTCTTGATTTTCTAAAATTTTGACAAAACCGGACCAATCCGAATCGTGAACACCCTAGTATTGGTATCTATGTAGCGGACTATATTTTCAGGTTTGGGTCGTTACAAATGGTATTAGAGTGGAACCCTGACCATATGTTTTGCAAGCTAGCCCGGGGTTCGATCTTTGTATTTGATTTAGACCCTGTTATAGCGAAAATGCTTAGAGTGGGGGTAGAATGTGATATTCCTAGTCCCACATCGAAAAAATGGTTTTGTTTGTGATATATAAGTCTCCACATAAAACAACTATGCACCAAATCTTCTTGGGCGGTTGGATGTGCTTGTAGAAAGTCAAGATGATCCAAAATACATGTGATCAATGAATCAGTGTGTGGTTCTTATATAGCGGATGAATTTTTCGAACTCGTGTCCTTGCACTAACTAGGAGTTTTTTTTTTTAAAAAAAATTATTCTCACACACGACAACAATTATAAAAATGACATATCTTAATTAGAAATTGGATAGTATTTAGGGTGACTTAGGAGAATAACTCCATAATTAATATCATTAGTTTTATAACATTATTATTTTAATTTTTTTTTAGTTATTAAAATTAGGGGTGTAAATGGTTTAATTTTGGTCAAGGTTCAGTTTGGTTCAAACTGCGGTTCAGTTATGTGGTTCAGACTGTGGTAAAACCATGGTTCAAAGCGCAATCCAAACTGTGTTTCAGACCATGGTTTAGACCACTGTTCAAACAATGATTTTGATTGTTGTTCAGACCACGCTTCAGACCGCGACTGATAAGTGACTATTATATAGTCGTTTATCCTATATTTTCATAAACATTTCCTTAGTTTAGTTATCATTTAGATTGCATTTTAGTCTATTTTTAGCTTTTTTTTATATATACCTTCGATTTTACGCTTTTGGTATATATTGTACATTTTAGACATGTTTTAGAGTCTATTTTATGATCAATGGATGCTTGGGACATCTCAGTGCAAAGACATGGAAGAACAACAAGCAAATCAAGCACACAAGTCAAATTCCATCCAGAGCGGCCGTGCAGCCAGCCAAGGAGCGGCCGTGCACTTAGCCATTTCCAGGCCATTTTTTGCCCCAAATCCAAGAGTGGCCGAGTCTTGCAAAGGAAGTGGCCGTGCAACCTCGCCAGAGCGGCCGTGCCAATTGCCCAGATCAAATCCAAAGTTGGCGCCAAGCAGGAGTGGTCGTGCAACTCCCTTAGCCCGGCCGTGCAAATGGCACCTGCAGATTTTAAAGGCACCTTTCAATGGCACCACTTTGAAGAGCCTCCTCCTCATTATAAATAGATCACTTGTAATCAGTCTAGGATCATCAGGAATTATCAGATAGTAGTATACCAAAAGTTAAGAGTACATTATACACAATTCTTTACAATTATTTCCAAAGGATTTGAAGATTCAAAGTCTACATTATTCTTGAAGTTTTCTTTGAAAAGAAGCAATAAAAGTTCGAAGTATTATTCCAGCCATTCATCTCTCAATAATCATAAGTTCTTCTTACTATATCTCTTATTATTTTATGTTTATTTACTTTTAAATGGCTAGTGAGTAATCCCCCTTGTTCTTGGGGTTGGAAACTCAAACGCCCTTTGTTTATCATCTTAAATATAAAAAGTCTTGTCTTCTATATTCATCTAAACAATTTCTTTATATCAATCTCAAAAATGACTTACATTTTGGAGACGTCCAACTTGTATGATTCAGTCGATCGAGAGAAGTACCTAGCGGAGAATCTCGATTAACGGAACCATATAAAGGAACTAGGTTTCATTGATCACGAGAGTAGTTCAATGGCCTAGGGATGTTCCTTGAATGGAAAGTACGTTGACTTTCGATCTTAATGGATTCTTACTAATTATGGTCAGCTAGAGATAAGCCGGAATGCCTTTTTGTGACAGGGCGGGAATACCATAAACGGAAATCTCAAAAAGTTAGGGCATAATTAGTGAAGGATACAACGCTACTGTCTTGAATGTGAGAAGTAGTGTAAGCCTAATGTATCATCCTTGATTTTCATGAAAACCTATATTTTCTAAGACATGACTATATGATGAACAAAGTGGATAAATGATTTCCAATCCCGAGAATGCTTCATTTATAAGAGTTTTATTTAAAGTATTTTCTGCGTATGCTCCATTCTCTTCCTAAATCAATCTTTATTTCCCCCAATCTCTTATACAATTATAGTAAAAACAATTTCATTCAAAAGTAAACCCTGTTCCTGTGGGATCGACTCGTACTTGCACCCGCTATATTTCAATAGCCCGTGCGCTTGCGGATTTTAAAATAAATCGTTAGGTTTCGACCGAACAGCGACTCATTGTCAAATGTTTTTTATAAATCGCGTTGACGAAGGAAGAGCGAGAGATGTGGGAGTTGAAGTGAAAAGTCAAAGGATAGAGAGATTTAAGAAAGAAAACACAATATACAATGTTGATCGTACAGAGAAATTGGTTTGTTATGTATCACAATAATGTTGGAACAATAATGATCCATTAAACCATGAACCATCTCATAACTAGTTTAAGAAGAGAAGAAGAAGACGGAAGCGTGTACCTTGTGATTCCATGATTTCTTAGTCTTGTTCTTAGAAGGGGAAAGTATGAAGATAGTCTTCAAGGTAGGGAAGAGTAGATCTTCTAAATGATGAATGCCCTTATTCTCTTTTGTCTTCAAGTACTTAGGAAGATTATGGACAGAATGAGAATGTAATAACTAGTAGATTCTAAGGCTGATGGAAATGCCTTTATATAGGAATCCAAGGGGCACTTCATTTAGGGACTACACCTATTGATATATAAGATGTTACCATTATTCCCATCATTTAATGGTAGTCTTATATTATGGAATTCTATACATTATATTATATCCTATACTTTATATTAAACATTATAATATTAATCATTATTTTATTAAGTACTTTCACTAATAATATACGTTATACAATCCATGTTCTAACAATCTCCCACTTGGATTATAATAACATATATTTATACTTAATAAAATCCTTCAATCATATTTATACCATAAATGACAACCCGTATGTGCACTTTGTTGTCATTCGAAACTAATCCCGTCAATTAGTCATATAAGTATAAGGACTAAATGGGCAGTCGTTGTAATTGATTCACAACTAAACCCACATTAATCACATATATATATCCAACTAAATGACATAGATTAAGTATAGATATGTAGCATGAAATATTAACGAATATATATGAAGAATGCATATATATATTCTCCAACTAGTCCTACTTTAACCAAATGAGATCAATTTAAATAAAAACAAAACAAGGAAATAGAAAACAAAACTCCCACTGATTTAAGCATTATCAAAAGTCATTACACCCATTTGAGCAACATGCTCGTGAAATACTAAAGGGGATAATGCCTTAGTAAATGGATCCGCAAGCATAGAGTTTGTACCAATAAGTTCTATTTCTATTTGTTCATTTTGTACTCTCTCTCTTACAACAAGAAACTTAATATCTATATGCTTAGATTTAGATGAACTCTTGTTGTTATTGGAGTACAATACTGCGGCTCTATTGTCACAATATAACTTAAGCGATCTTTCAACACCTTTGACAATTCGCAGCCCTTCAATGAATTTACGCAGCCATATAGCTTGATTGGATGCCTCGTAGCAAGCAACAAATTCGGCTTCCATGGTGGAAGTAGTAACTAATGTTTGCTTGGCACTTCTCCAAGAAATTGATCCACCGGCCAAAGTGAAGACATAACCCGATGTCGATTTGCGACTATCTTGGCATCCAGCAAAGTCGGAATCGAAAAAACCAATGATCTCAAGATGATCCGACTTTGTATATGTAAGCATGTAGTTCTTCGTGTTTTGTAAGTATCTTATCACTCTTTTGGCTGCGACCCAACGTTCTCTTCCCGGATTGCTTTGATATCGCCCAAGCATGGCAACAATAAAGGCAAGATCTGGGCGAGTACAGACTTGTGCATACATTAGGCTTCCTACTGCCGATGCGTAAGGGATATTTTCCATATACTTGGATTCAAGATTATTTTTAGGACATTGCTTTAAACTGAACTTATCTCCCTTAGAGACCGGGGTGTCATGTGTTTACAATTTTCCATGCTAAACCTTTGTAATACCTTCTCTATATAGCTATTTTGTGATAATCCTAACATACCCCGTGAGCGATCACGATGTATTTGGATTTCTAATACAAAAGAAGCTTCTCCAAGATCTTTCATCTCAAATTTGTTTGAGAGAAATTTCTTGGTTTCTTTAAGAAGGTCCTTATCATTACTAGCAAGTAAAATGCCATCCACATATAAGACCAAAAATATAAATCTACTCCCATTAAACTTATGGTACACATAATCTTCACCAATATTCATTTCAAAGCCAAATGAAAGAATAACTTGGTTAAATTTTAAGTACCATTGACGAGATGCTTGCTTAAGCCCATAAATGAATTTCTTGAGTTTACAAACTAGTTGACTAGTTTGATCCGAATCAATAACCATTTCTGGTTTCTTCATATAGATAGTTTCCTCAATGTCGCCATTGAGAAAAGCTGTCTTTACATCCATTTGATGAAGCTCAAGGTCAAAATGTGTCACTAAAGTCATAATGATCCTAAAAGCATTTTTAGAGGATACCGGTGAAAATGTTTCTTTGTAATCAATGCCCTCCTTTTGAGTAAATCCTTTAGCGACAAGGCGAGCCTTATGTCTTTCTACATTACCTTGTGAATCCCTTTTGGTCTTAAAGACCCATTTACACCCAATGGGTTTCACATTCTTAGGTAATGGGACAAGATCCCAAACGTCATTATCATTCATGAATTTTAACTCTTCATTTATGGCATTATCCACTTATGAGAATTTGGACCACTAATGGCTTCATGGAAGGTGATTGGCTCATCTCCCACTAAACCTAACGATTCCTCATTCTCGACAAGATACACATCATAATAATCCGGTATAGCACTCCTTCTTGCTCTATTAGATCTTCTTAATGGCACCGGTTCTTATTGATTTTGAGGGTGTTGAATTTCCTCATCAACATTTTCATGTTGTTCATTAATAGGAGAATTAACGTCATTTTGAATTATATGCTCTTGTCGAATTTCAGGCACAATTGCTTGATTTTCGATAGGAACTATATGAAGAGGTATAGAAATGAATTCCTCTTCCATTTCTTCAAATTCAAAATTACTATTCAAATTTTCCCCTCTAAATTCAACATCCTCAAAGAACATAGCATTTTCCGTCTCGAATAAGGTTCTAGTTTTTTGGTCATAGAATTTATATCCCCTAAGTGCTTTTAATTTCGTTGATAGGTGAAATATTTCCATTATGTATTCCCTTAGGTTTCCGGTGCTCTTATACCTCATGGAAACAAGCTTCCTCAAGGTAGCACTTGTTTCCGATTTATCGCTTTTTGCAAAGCGTTGTTTTAGAGCATCTAGAAAACCTTTAGCACCATCATCCTCGGAGACACTATTCAGAAATGTCTCCGGGACTGCATTCTTTATTATGCTTAGGCTGACACGATTAGAACGCTTCCACCTCTCTGAACTTAAGCGGTCTTCCGTAGTGCTTTTATCAGTTAGAGGGGCAGGAGCTTGTTCTCTTAATGCGAGGTCAAGGTCCAAACAGCCTAAGACCATAGTTATCTTGTTTTTCCAAGTTTTAAAGTTTGTCCCAGTTAACAAAGGAATTGAGTTTAAGTCAGTATTAACAGATGAAGCACTGATCAAATATGAATGAAGAGAACAAAAGAATGAAACAAAACATATATAAGAAACTACACAATGATTAATTATATCAAAATGAAATCCATCATAAAGATAATCAATATGACATCAAGACTAATCTTTGGATTGCGAATTGACTCACAATTTGATTTATCTTAGGGTAAACAAATAGCTCAACCAACACACTTTAAATACTTGCCTTCCTTTGGGCTGGATCAAGTACAAAAAATGTCCTAAAGTTTAAGGTACTTGTTCCCCGGTAATAAAGAACATAAACGATTCACTTTAAACATCCACCTTCCTTTGGGATGGTTCACAGCATTTAAAATGACCAAAAGTTTAGTTCAATTATTACCCCATTAATGTAAATACTTAGTCAACAACAAGATCTCCTTTGGAAAACAAGCATGTTATCACATATCAATACTTACATTCATCACTTTAACAAATTTGTATTTAAATAACGTAAATTGCTTTGGCAACAATATTATTTAAACAATGAATAAATTTGTTTAAGCATATAATTAATCATACTTTAGGGCACTTAAGACTTTAAGGTAATTTCTGAAAATTTAAAGGGTAAAGAAATAAGTGAAATTTATTAATAAAAGACAATATCCTTTTGTTCTCCCGTCCATTCTTAAAGTTTAATAACTCCAAGAACCATCGAAGCGCGACTGGTGTCCAGATATTATAATTTATTAATGAATTATCACAAAATTGGGCAAAAATGAACCCGAAACATCAGATAGGTGAGCGACCGCCCATACACGGTGAGCGACCGCCCAACTCCAATTTTCAAGCGTTGATAAAAGGCCTGTTCAAGTGGGCGACTGCCCAGGAAATATGGGCGATCGCCCAAGACCAAAGTTCAAACGACGCTAAATGTTCTGTTCGAGTGGGCGACCGCCCAGAGAATGTGGGCGACCACCCAAGACCACAGTTTGCCCAGAATGACAAAAAGTCACCATTTTTACACCCTTTTTATGAACAGATTTGAACCAAATAGAGAGGCATACCATACCGCGGGGGGCTACACCCCCCGCACCCCCCTTTGATGCAGTCTACACGACGGCTAGGCACCGGGCCCTTTGCCAGGACAATGAGCCATAACATCCAATTTTCCAGATTTAGACTATCAATTCTTAACTTAATGGTGAATCAATATTCAACCAAAGCAAGTAGATCCGCATACTCACATCACATTTTTAAATGCGTGGCTATGCATATGAACAAACTCACAACGCATCCAAGGATGGTGGCTATGCTCAAAATGGGATAATCTTACATTAAGAATTGAAAAGACTTTTGAGTAAATTTATAATTTAGAAGTAACATAATACTCTAGAATCTGAATTAGAGTATGATAATTCAAGAACACATGATATACATAGAATCTTTTCAAGAATTAAAAGCATAAGGCTTTACAAGAAACTCAAACTCAATCTAGTATATGAGTAGGCTCTGATACCAATTGTTGGAACAATAATGATCCATTAAACCATGAACCATCTCATAACTAGTTTAAGAAGAGAAGAAGAAGAAGACGGAAGCGTGTACCTTGTGATTCCATGATTTCTTAGTCTTGTTCTTAGAAGGGGAAAGTATGAAGATAGTCTTCAAGGTAGGGAAGAGTAGATCTTCTAAATGATGAATGCCCTTATTCTCTTTTGTCTTCAAGTACTTAGGAAGGTTATGGACTGAATGAGAATGTAATAACTAGTAGATTCTAAGGCTGATGGAAATGCCTTTATATAGGAATCCAAGGGGCATTTCATTTAGGGACTACACCTATTGATATATAAGATGTTACCATTATGCCCATCATTTAATGGTAGTCTTATATTATGGAATTCTACATATTATATTATATCCTATATTTTATATTAAACATTATAATATTGATCACTATTCTATTAAGTATTTTCACTAATAATATATGTTATACAAACCATGTTCTAACAAATAAATCTTAAAATGATTAATATATTGTAATATAGTTTTTTATTAATCTATCAGTAAATACCACTCAAAATATAAATATATGCGTTATGCTGGTTTGATCTAATGGTTTGACCCGATGGTTTGTGATTTAGTTTGGTGGTTTGGTTTGGCGATTAGGCTCGGCGGTCTCAAACCGCAGTTTGATTTGATTTGGTTCAGTTTGATTTGATTTGATTTGATCCACTCTGGCATCAACATTACCATTTGAGTCACCTCCAACAGATTGATTCACACCCACACTAGAATCATCCACATGCAATTCCATCTTTATGATCCACATAAACCTCAACAAAATCATGCAATTTTTTTGCATGATTTATAATATCTAGTACTTTCTTGTCACTTTGAATAATCTTAAAACCATCATTTAAGTTCTTTTTAGATACTCTATAGTACAACACATCAAGTGGTTTACAGTTCACAACTTTTACAACTCCAATGAGCTCAAAATAACTTAGCAAATCTACCCTGTATTTGTAGTATAATTTCGTTTTACCTTGAGTGTAGACTTTTATGGCGATTGAATTAGCTTCCCATCATGATGAAGCACGAACGAAATTGTGTTATCAACCCCCATACTGCATCCAAATGAACCAATTTTATCAAAGAACAATCCAACGATTTCTTGAAAAAATAGCTTTTTTTTTTGAAGAATAGGTTTACTTCTACTGTAATGCGTGCAAAATCGACTGTGGTATGTGCATAATCGAACGATTTCTTGAACCCTAAATGATCGAATCCACATTTTTTTATTCTATCTCAAAACCTCGCTATGAACCCTAGTCCTAACCTCGTCTCTTTCCTTCTAAAGTGAGTGTTTGAGAGAGTGATGAGAGATACTTAGGATATTGTGGATAAAATTTGGGAAATTAAACGACGTCGTTTGTGATTTTACACTACCATTACTAAATTGCACTAAATTGCAAAAACGACGTTGTTTCAGTCAATCTTAGTCGACAAATTACATGTACACTTGGACAAATTTTTTCCATGTCATCAATTTTATAAGCTGAATAGGACGCCTAGTCAGACCTTTTTGTTAAGATTTGGACGGAAAATTGATTGAGGCATAATCTCCACACATTTTTCTTAAATTTAAATATGGGAGTTAATATGTTAATTAAATTGTACTCCTTTCGTCTCGGTCGAAGTGTTCCAAGTTTTCTTTTTGGGTGTCCTATTTAAAATGTCTCATTCCTAAAAAGGAAAGTTTTTATTATTTTTATACTCTTCCTACCCCACTCATTCTCTCTCCTACTTTACTTTTACACTCACAACATTTTCTCTCCTAACTATTCCTCTCACTCATTCTCTTTTCTATTTAATTTTTCATATTCACAATATTTAACCTTTTTCTCTTTTTTACATCAATTTCCTTAATTCTCGTGCAAATGTCCTTTTGGGACACTTAAAGCCGAAAAGGAGGGAATATAAGGGTATATCTTTATCATTTACCTAAATAAAGGGAAATATTTTTATATTTTTCCTAATTCGCGTGAACAAGTAGCACGGATCACGTTTTATTTGAAGTGGCTTACGTGTCCACCCGTTACGTTCCTTTTCCCGCGAAAATCTCTCCATTTCCCTCAACTCCCATCGCTACCATCTCCCAGCTATCCCCTCTCAATCCCTAAATAAAATCTTCCAATTTCCATTTCTGTCCCTCAACACCAACCCAATTTTCACGTCTCAAATCCCTTAATTCCAGACCTAGAATTTTCTCCGACCGGTATCACTACTTGGAATGTCGACTCCACCGGATTCTATTTCGCAGCCGGAAAAATCTACCACCACCACCACGCAGCTGCCGGAGTTGAAGTCACAGCATTCAATTGTTAAGCTACGGAAGATCCCGCCGATCCCGATTCGTCAAAGCGCACCGCAAAGTGACGATGCGGACGATGATCGACAAAATGAACAACCGGAGGATTCTTCGTTTATTATTCATGCTTCGGCGCTTGGCCTTAATCATATTCGAACTCGCTCCGCTCCTTCTCCTCTCAGGTTCGTATCAAACGCTGGCACGCCCTCCAAGCTTGGTCATGTTGACGGTAACAGAGGCAAGGATGGAACTGAAACCCGGCGTAAACATCCAATCGAAGAAGGTTAAAGTTTTATTTCGTCATCTGTGGTCTTAATTTTACATCCGTGAGTTTGTTACTTTCTAGGATTTGGGCATCACGTGTTTAATTTGAAATATGATCTCCATTTGTCATGCAATTGTGTCTTATGCATTGTTTGATAAGACTACTCAATATAAAAGCCATACAGTATTTGCTTTGTTGATCAAGATTCAAGTGTGAAATGATTGAGAACAATAGACGACAAGAATATCAAAGGATATTAGTGAATACTCACTCCAAGTCCATCCCACCTCAATGATGACTAATTTTCTTTTTCGTCCATGACCGCCTAAAATGTTTTTATACTATTTCTCCCACTCATTCTCTCTCCAACTTTACTTTTATACTCACAACACCAATCAACTTACTATTTCTCCCACTCATTCTCTCTCATACTTTACTTTTCATACTCACAACACCTCCTCCACTATTAATATTATACTTCTTTCCTTTATCACTGTGCCCAAAAATTTAGTCATCATTGAGGGGGGGGGGAGTATATGTGAACTGACTGCTGATATCGTATTGAATCAATTGGGGCGGAGGAAAAGGACTCATGTAGGTGACGAGAGTAATTAAGACGGAAAACTGGCTGAGCTGTGTGTGTGTGTTTCTTGTACATAACACTGAAGGGGCCTACATACCAAAACCTTAAAGCTTAAATGGTGAACTTGGTATGTGTAGCAGTATTGCTTATGAGATATGTATCAGAACATAGATTTGTAGCCTGATTGTAGGAAGCAAAGATAATATTATGGGATAGTTTTTAGATTTAGTAAATGCAATCTGGTGTATACTTGTGGGTACTATGATGTCATAAATAGTGTATAACCTAACTTGGGTTTTGAGAAACACAGTTGAATGTTGTGACAGACTCTTAGGTTTTGTTGAGAATGAGCAGATGGAAGTATTTGGAACTTTAACATGATAGAAGATTTAAGTTGTGTTCTTGTTTCTTCAGATGTCTAAGTAAGGTTACTTTGATTATTATACATGAAATTTAGTTGGAGAAGCAATAATAAAGCTCTGAAACTGTTTTGAGAATTATTTACAAGAAATTGCATATGATAATTCTGAATGGTGTATCGTTGTTTTGTAGGGAAAAGGGTGCAGTGGAGTCAATCAAAATCCTTAAGTGTACCAGTACCTTCCAATTCAGAATTAGAGGTATCTCACCTGTTACTGCACTCAGTTCCATTCTTTCTTGTATTACTTTCCTTTTTTCTACCTTTTATATGTTCTTTGTTTTTTCCCTGTTCATTTGTCATATTATTGACCTTCTTGTAAAGCTAGTTGGAGCGATTAGGTAGCTCAGATCTTGTCATTATGCTGATTGTAGGATAATAATGCAGCTCTTTCCAAGGAAATACATTCGCCAAGATTCCAGGCTATACTTCGTGCTACAAGTGGTCGCAAAAAGAGAGTTCCAGACATCAAGAGCTTTTCTCACGAACTCAATTCCAAAGGAGTTCGACCTCTTCCATTGTGGAAATCTCGTGCATTTGGGCGAATGGAGGTACTTGCTCTTCAATAGATTTACTCTTTGGTTCTTCTAATATCCACATATTGTTCCCTCACTATCAGTTCCTTATCTCACACAAATAGTTGTATGCATTTCCATTATGTACAATATACCAGGAGATTATGGTAATGCTTAGGGGAAAGTTTGATAAATTAAAGGAAGAAGTGAATGCTGACTTGGGTATCATTGCTGGAGATCTGGTGGGTATACTTGAAAAAACTTCAGACTGTCATCCAGAATGGAGAGAAATTCTAGAGGATTTGTTGATTTTAGCAAGGAAGATTGCAAGAATGACACCAAGTGAGTTTTGGTTGAAGTGTGAAGGCATTGTACAGTCTTTAGATGACCGCCGCCAGGAGCTACCAATGGGTATCCTCAAACAAGTCCATACCCGCCTCTTATTTATACTCGCACGTTGCACTCGGCTTGTACAATTCCACAAAGAATGTGGATATGAAGAAGACCACATTTTGGGACTTCACCAACTTAGTGACCTTGGAGTCTATCAAGAACAGGTTCTTGGGGCTTCGGGGCAGAAGTTTAGTGGCCCTTTTGAAAAGGGAGTGATTGAGGCATATTCAGGACAGAAGCAAGATCAAGCAAACACCAATTTAGATAGTGGACCTGATATTATGGAGGTTAGCACAGCCAAAAGTGTTGCTTCATCTACAGGCAGCTTTAAGATGTCATCTTGGAAGAAACTTCCATCTGCGGCTGAAAAGAACAGGAAAGGACCTGGTAGCGTTGACACCCCTTTAAAGGATAACTCTGAGCGCTTGCTACTTAATGATGACATCAGTGATAATACGGATACGCCTCTGCTCCGTCCTGGACAATCGGAGGCATCATTGAGAGTGCGTAAAGTGACAACAGGAATTTTGGGTGATCAAAATAGTATCACATATGAGAGTTCATTGATCTGCCGTATATGTGAAGTTGAAATACCCACCATTCATGTCGAAGATCACTCTAGAATTTGTACAATTGCTGATAGATGTGATCTGAAAGGCTTGACAGTGAATGAACGACTTGATAGAGTGGCTGACACTCTTGAAAGGATCCTTGAATCATGGACACCAGTAAGCACAGATACTGCTGGTGTGAGTCCTGAAGTTGGTAGAGTGTCTACATCAAGTACTGCTGAAGATTTGTATGAGTTGTCCCCTAAGAAACATAACTTAGCTCATCGACTTTCTGAAGACATGCTCGAATGTGTCCCTGAAGCTGACAATGGATTAGTCATGGATAATTTTCATTCTTCGCCTAACATGTGTGAATCTCGTGGAATTTTGACACCTGAACGAGGGAAGCATGTGTCATCGGCTGGAAGCTTGACACCTACATCTCCTCTATTGACTCCCAGAACAAATCAGATTGATCTGCTTTTGAGTGGAAAGAAAATCTTGGCCGAGCACGAAAATTGTATGCAGGTAATAAACTATCTCTAGTTTGATTTCCTATCCTTACTCATTAGCTACAAAACGAAAGAAGGATTAGATAGGGGTTGGGGAAGGGGTTGGGGTTAGAGTAAGCCACAAATGAAACCTGAAGGTATCCAGACTAGTTTTTGTTTGAAATCTTCTCTTTTTCCCCCCCTCTCTGTAATCACATACTCACCATTTTTTAATAAAAACCTTAATGAAATAAAAAGATTTGATTGTTGGCATGAACTTGATCTCTCACCTATGAGATTGATGGGTATGTTGTCACTTATGTTAGAATAGGATACAGTGAAACACATGTTTGTTCAATTCTGTGCGCCTTCCTTATGATCTCGGTACAATCTTGAACTGAGGCAGTTATGACGCCACGCAAAATATCTTACATGAAACTTTTATCATGTAGCTAATTCAATAAAATTCTATATTGGAAGTTGCTGATGTATCTGATTGATTGGCAGATAAATAAGCTACTAGACATTGCCCGATCTGTTGCCAATGTGAACACCAATGACTACAGTGCACTTGAGTATATGCTTGATCGTCTAAAAGACCTTAATCATGCTATCCAGGACAGGAAGGTGGATGCTCTTGTTGTCGAAACATTTGGAAGACGAATAGAGAAATTACTTCAGTAAGTTTGTGTTTTACTGCAAAGAGTATCACTTCTCTTGGTGCTTACGATTTGTTTCCTATTCTTCCATATTATTATGAACGCATATCTTTGTATCTACTTGGATATCCTTTTTTCATATTGCATTCATTTTAGCTAAGAAATGGTATGATTTTCAGGGAGAAATATGTACTTCTATGTGGGCAGATAGAGGATGATAAGATGGAAGCATCACATAATTTTGCCAGTGAATACAGTCTGGGGGAAGATGATATGGCTCGTAGTGTGCGTGTTAGCCCCATCAATCAATATTCAAAGGATCGAACATCCATTGAAGATTTCGAAATAATAAAACCAATCAGCAGGGGAGCGTTTGGACGAGTTTTCCTGGCAAGAAAAAGGTCTACTGGAGACTTATTTGCTATAAAGGTAATGATTTCATAGATCTAAGCTGATGAAAATTTTAAGAACTATACGTTTTCTTTTGTTCACACACACGCACACATTGTGACTGGAATATGGCAAATGGTTATGTTCTGTCTGTAGGACTGTGAAGCCATGGTTATTAATGTAAGCAACACAAATTATTACTGGGAAGTTGTAGAGTAACCAAAGTTACATGGAGGACCTGACCTCATTTACTTTTCTTGAACAATAACAATCATGAATAAAAAGAGTGTCAATGATGTATTATGTACAGTCTGATCATAGGTGCTGGTGAACGTCCATAGAATTATAAAAATATCTTATTTATAAGGATATGCTGAACTATCATTACATGAAATTCCCAATAGCCAATTATGTTAAGAGGCGGTCAGAATTGGTAACAGCAACGGTTTTTTTCTTTTTGCCCAAGTCATGCTTTCCAATGTCTCGATACTTCTATTTTTTTTGCCCAACTATGAAGGTACTAATTGCTGGATGATGCTTTTGTTTACGTACTAGAGTGAATGCTTGCTGTTTACATTTTTCTTCTTGCTTTCCTGTTATCAAATCTTTTTTTCCTTGCTAATTTATTGAGATATTCCTTTTACTCAGCAAGCACTAATATCTTCCTGCAATTTAAATAACGTGTTTTTTTTAATCCGATGAGGTTCCTTAAGTTTTAGCTGACTCCAAATCATTTTGGGAATAAGGCTTTGTTGTTGCTGTTGAGTTTCCTTTAGTTTCTGTCCATACTTCGTCTCAATGTAACTGCTGTTCCCTTGCATATTTTCCTACTCTTTTTGGAAGATGCACCTGTTATCAAATCTTTTTTTCCTTGCTAATTTATTGAGATATTCCTTTTACTCAGCAAGCACTAATATCTTCCTGCAATTTAAATAACGTGTTTTTTTTAATCCGATGAGGTTCCTTAAGTTTTAGCTGACTCCAAATCATTTTGGGAATAAGGCTTTGTTGTTGCTGTTGAGTTTCCTTTAGTTTCTGTCCATACTTCGTCTCAATGTAACTGCTGTTCCCTTGCATATTTTCCTACTCTTTTTGGAAGATGCACCTGGATGTTAAGTATGTATGAGTTCTCTCTTGTAAATTAAAAGAAGTTTCTGGAATAATAAATGCATTATTCACCTGTTAAGAATTCATACTGATTTGGTTTTGTTCAGGTTCTCAGAAAGGCTGATATGATTCGTAAAAATGCAGTTCAAAGTATTTTGGCTGAGCGTGATATCCTAATATCAGTTCGGAACCCTTTTGTGGTGAGAAGGTCACACACATCGTGACACATTAATTATAACTTGCTTATCGGTTACTTTTCTAACCTGTTCACCTTTTGATTATGAACAGGTCCGTTTTTTCTATTCTTTCACATGTAGAGAAAATCTGTATTTGGTCATGGAGTATTTGAACGGAGGAGATCTGTTTTCCTTGCTCAGAAATCTTGGCTGCTTAGAAGAGGACATGGCACGTGTATATATTGCAGAACTTGTAAGGATGTTTGATCAGATTGCGTTTATCTATTCATCCCTATTTGTAAATATTACATTGAATACTTACAAATTTACCTTTCCTTTTTTTTTTTTTTTCCTGTTTTAATCTTAGGTTCTTGCTTTGGAGTACTTACATTCTTTAAATATCATTCATAGAGACTTGAAGCCAGACAACTTGTTGATTGGTCCAGATGGCCACATCAAGGTCAATTTACGCAATTCTATGTATTATGGATTCATTACATATCAGTCAATTTCTGATCTTTTATGGCCATAATTTTTTTCAGGTCCTTAAATATGATCCAGTGATGTAGAATATCTAAGTATATATATATATATATATATATATATATATATATATATATATATATATATATATATATATATATATATATATATATATATATATATATATATATATACCTGTATATATATATATATATATATATGTTTATATATATATATATATACATGTATATATATATATATGTATATATATATATATATATATATATATCTGTTTTCCTTGCTAGAAATCTTGGCTGCTTAGAAGAGGACATTATATATATATTCAAAACTTGTAAAATGGAATAATCTTTACTATTCATCCCTCATTTGTAAATATTACATTAATACTTACAAATTTACCTTTCCTTTTTTTTCCACTCATTCTCTTTCCTACTTATTCTTTAATGTCATTCATAGAGACAAGCCATTACAATTTACTATTCTCCACATCATCAATTTCTTCCTATTTTATTTCATTACACTCACAACAATTTCAATATAATACTTCCTTATGGCCATAATGTTGGTCCTTAAATTGTCCAGGATGAGGGAATATATATATATATATATATATATATATATATATAGGATAATGTTTTCTTTAAAAGAAAATTTAGGGTAGATAACTTTTGATGTGGTGAATTACTTGAACAACTTCTGATAAGCTGGAATTCATTGCAGATGTGGGCAAAATGACTTTGTTTCTTAGAATGTCTGAGAGCAGTGTGAGTCAATCTTGTGAAGCAGAGCAGGACACAAACAAAAACCTTTGTTAGTCACCCATAGAAAAATGATAGGAGTGGTCCTTTTTCATGTTTAAGATCAGCAAAGAAATTACGGTGTCCCATGTTGTGATTGGTTAAGTATTTGAGAACCTACTATTTGCTTAGAGTTGCAAGACATATTTATGGGTGCTGGCCTCCTTTCTCTATGTGGTTTATACTCCCTCCGTCCCATAATGATAGTTCCATTTGACTATTCAAACATTTTAACAACCTATTTTCATTTCCATCACTAACCTTAATGAGGTTTTATTAGTACTCCATTAATCCCTCTTCTTCCTTGGTTGGCTCTCATCCTATCCTCTCTCACTCTTCTTTCTTGGTAGGCAATTCTGGAAGTTCAATGATTTAAACCTAACAATTGTGGAAATGAGACTATATTTTTAGGACAAAGCAAATGGGAACATCTTTATGGGACGGATGGAGTATATTTTATGTTGAGTGACTCATTATGCTGTAAAGTATTGGGGGGGGGGGGCGGGGGGAGGGGAGGAAGACACATCAATCCACCGGCGAAGGCACCTTGAAGGAAGGGAAGGGGTCATCTGACCCCCATGATTTGTAAAAAAAAAATTACTAGTGCTTGGTTTTCATTGTTTTTTCAAATATAGGCCTAAATTATAAATAACCTACCATTTTACCCTCTTCTCTCTAAATAAAAATTTCACTATATTTTAAATTTGACCCCCCGAAAAAAATATATGCATATTTTGACCCCATTCTCCCAATATTCTGGCTTCGCCACTGCATCAATCTGTACTTTTCTCATGCTTAAATGTTTAAAGATTCTTTTCTCTTGGTAGATGTAGTATGGAAGTCATTACGTGAGGCAGACATACATTTTTGCGTCTTGTGTACCTGAATTAATTTTTTAGCTCATTTCGTGATTCACTGCTGCTGTAGATAAGCAGTTATAGGCAACATATTAATTGATTCCATATTCCTTTCTTCCAACTAGACTTAGATTAGGACTTTAAGCAGGCACTCATCCAAGTTTTAACTGAGGAGCTGGTGATTGCTTGACTCAAGGTGCAGTGGTGGTTTCTTTGGTGGATGTCTTTGATGTTTTTCAAGTTTAGAGTTCTGGAGTGAAAAAAAGATGTCTTAATCTTTTTGGGTGGTGAAGTCATTGGTGTCTTGCATGAAGATAAATTCTAGGTCCTTTGAAGAACATAGCATTGCGATTTTGAGTTCCCATCTTGCACACTTTGAGACTCTGGAGAACTATGTCTTATTGATGTCTTTTCTATTTTTGTCCATCCACTTGCTCTCCCTCTCTCTCTCTCTCTCTCTCTCTCTCTCTCTCTCTCTCTCTCTCTCTCTCTCTCTGTTTCCTCTATATTCTTCAAGAATTAACTAGAAATGCTTATCCATTGATAAGACTTTAAGAATACAGGAGAGGAACAAAAAGTGCAGCAAAAGTCCATTTTTAATTGATAAAAATGTGAAGGTATGCTTGGATATCACAACTTAGGGCGCACTTATTATCTAAGCTGACCCATGTTTTTATGCTAATCTCTCTCAATAATATGTTGTTACTCTCCCTGACCTATGCCAACAACTATGTAACAGTTTTTAATGCTCAATATTTATATTTCTTTTGTAACTGCTCAAATTTCTCTCTGCAATAATGATTTTATATGAAATTATAAGCTTCTCACAAATCTAATCCCTTCTTTTACAGCTGACAGATTTTGGTCTCTCTAAGGTTGGCCTCATCAACAGCACAGAGGACTTATCAGCTCCATCAGTCAACAGTGTTGATCTTCAGGATTATGAACATAAAACAGAAACCAAGTCATCATTGAAAAGAGAACGTCAAAAGCATTCGGTTGTTGGCACCCCTGATTATTTAGCACCTGAGATACTTCTTGGCATGGGACATGGTCTGAAAAGTCACTTCTTGATTATATATATATCTACACATACATATATACATGCAAACACATACACATATACAGTCCAGGAATAATGTAGTTTTATTTTGCATCTTATTTGGATTGCATTTATCTTTACTTTTCTTTTTGTAGGTGCAACAGCCGATTGGTGGTCTGTGGGTGTAATTCTTTTTGAGCTCCTTGTAGGTATTCCACCATTTAATGCAGAACATCCACAGGTAGGCCTTTTATATCAGACAGTCTTTAGATATTTTGTTTTTATACGTTGTAGTCTCTATTTCTTAATCATGTAGAGAAGTACCCTACTGAGATCCCTATACACTGAAAGCAAAAATGATTTGGTCAAAAGACAATTATCATTCATGTACAATATGTTTGCCTATTAAAATTACTCAAGCGATGAAAATCTTGATCAACTTCTCTATAATGAGTCACTTAACTTTCTTTATGCAGTTTCTTTGGCATTTTATTTCCACTTTTCTGTTTTGAGAAGTCACCATCCCTTATTTGAATCTAGGATGAAGTATAGAACTTCTAAGTGAATAGATTTAGGTCGAATTGTTCTTATGTGAAGTAAGTGTTGGGCTATGTAGTCTAAACCAACATGGAGGCGGAGGAGAAGAATGAGTCTAAATCATTGAAGGAGTTCGAGTCGAAGGAGTGTTCAAGGAGGAGAAAAGGAAGCCAAAATGCCACAGGAGGTTTGGCACGACCATGCTTATGAATTGGCACGAGCGTGCTAATTAAGTACGAATGCAATAGAGAAATTTTACTTTTGCACGGGCATGCCACAATAGCAGCGCGGCCATGCCGACAAGCAGATTTTTCGGACCAGATTTTGTTTTCTTATTTAAACGGGTTTTCTTCTTGGACAAGGTTTAAGACTTCTTGTACACCTATATAAACATAGTTTCAACCATTGTATTAGGTGCTTGACGAAGATAGCTCGCATACACAAGAGATAGCCACAAATAGTGTCAAAGGAGAGGGCAAGGGGGCCTAGGAAATGCCATGAGGGGTACTCCTACAACCCTAGCCATGATCAAGGTATGTGTGTTCTTGATAGAGGAGAGGAAATATATATGAGAAGGTTGTTCATGGAGAGTAGCCATGCTTAAATCTTAGTGATTGCATGTGCAAAGTTGTAATAACCGTCATACATTGATTATAGTGTATATCTATTTGGCATCGCTCCCGGATGTAGCCATGTGTTGGTGAACTGGGTTACCAAATCTATGTGTTATTTCTTTCATATTACTATATGTTGATTATTCTCCCCATGTTAGGGCTGCTAGTATGGGCTAGATGGATATGTGATCCCCCAAATCCCCAACAACGGGTATCAGAGCTCCGGTTGGAGATCTAAGGGATGCCTAGATTTTGATTGAAGCGGAGGTAAGGCTGCAGAAATCAAGATTTAATTGCATAGATCCAGAAGATTTTGTGCGGGGCGGATTTCGTGCGGAATTCGTGCGGTGCACATATTTCGGTACATACCAGATTTCGTGCAGTGCACGGATTTCAGTACATACTAGATTTCGGGCAGAACTTGTACGGTGCAGATTTCAGCACAGTGCAGATTTCATGCAAAATTCAGGCCGAAGCATATTCGGGTTGTTCAGATTGCAGGAATCTATGGTAAGGAGGTTACAGAAATTCAGTTAGGATCATGACACATACTCAAGGTGTTCGTGGGATTGTGTGATAGCTAACTTGGGTTGGAGAAAGATCGCAAAGAGATAAATTTGCTTAGTGCAAATTGGGGCGACGAAGCGGAAGATATGAAAGAAGCAGAGATAGAGATCGCGGTTGCATTAATCTTAGAAGGAAAGCAGTCAGATATTGCATGGGTGTTAGATTCGCATTCTCGAGGCGATTTCGAAAGAGCAAATCGGTGAATAGTCGCAAGGAGAGGACATGCGAGCCAGGACACATAAAAGACTGTTTTGCAATAGCATGGAGAAGAGTGGTATAGGCCGGTTGACCACGTGAAAAGAGGACTTCTTGCAGAACAACATAGGAACGATCGGTAGTAAGCTCTAGGAGAGAGGGGGTGTTGTTACTACCTACAACAATATCAAAATTCTCCAGGTGAAGCAATGGGGCTAGTCGAAGGACCCTTTGGTGGAAAAAGGAGAGCCATCAACAAACGACATGTTAAGGTGGGAGGATGACTACTCATAGCTGCGCAACAAGGAGAACATGTCACAGTACCTAACATAGAGCGATGGAAAACCACAAATAGTCGATGCAAGAGACAAGAGAAGACCGTGTTTCACAGTGAGGCATTGCGAGAAAAGTGGGATTAGGAGGAGAAGGCGAAGGCGGACTTGCAAGGAATCATATGAGTGCTTGATTCAAGGAGAGGCAAGAGAAATCCGACACGGAGAGGTTGAAGCGTCGCTTGGTTTTAACTCGCCTTATTACTTGAGCGAAAGCTTGGATGGGAGCTTAGTGCTTGGCGTTGTCAAGATACAATGAGGAGGATCATTCTCTAGGTAGGAGTTTGACGGGTCAGTTACTATGGTTTATTGGTTCTAGTCTCCAGGTGGGAGATTGTTGCGTTATGGCCAACATGGAAAAGGAGGAGAAGAATGAGACTAAATCATTGGAAGAGTTCGACTCGAAGACGGAGTGTTCAAGGAGGAGAAAAAGAAGCCAAAATGCCGCAGGAGGTTTGGTACGACCATGCTTATGAATTGGCACGGGTGTGCCAATTAAGTACGAACGCAATAGAAAAATTTTCCTTTTGCACGGGCGTGCCACAATAGGCGCACGGCCGTGCTGACAAGCAGATTTTTCGGACCAGATTTTGTTTCTTTATTTGAACGGGTTTTCTTATTGGACATGGTTTAAGGCTTCTTGCACACCTATATAAACATAGTTTCGACCATTGTATTGGGTGCTTGACAGAGAGAGCTAAGACACACAAGAGAGAGCTACAAACAGTATATGATGAAAATAAATAAAAATTAGTTATGTTGATTAAAGTGATGGTCAAAAGAATTTAAGTATAAGATTTAAAAAAAAAGTATATCATAATAGAGGCAAAAAAAAAATAAAAAATTGAACAGTAAATAAAAATAATTTTTTATATTCAGGGTAATAATTAAAAAGAATTCAAGAAAAACTTTGAGAAAGGTAAAAAAAAAAGAAACTAAAAAATATGGTAGCTAGCAAGAATTGAACACGGGTTCTTTAAGGTGAGTTTTACCACAAAAACCAACCAAGCTGCTGTCCTAAATGTGTCCATTGTACGCACAAATAATATATAACCACACAGTAATTTTATTTTTTTAACAAGAAATTGGATTTGACCGGGTGCACGTGCACCCGTACCTATAACACTAAATCCGCCCCTGTATGTGTGCTCTTGATAGAGGAGAAGAAATATATATGAGAGGGTTATTTATTGAGAGTAGCCATGCTTAGATTTTAGTGATTGCATATGCAAAATTGTAATAACCGTCATATATTGATTATAGTGTATATCCAGTCTTGGCATCGCCCTTAGATGTAGCCATGTGTTGATGAACTGGGTTACCAAATCCGTGTGTTATTTTTTCCATATTACTACATGTTGATTATTCTCCCCATGTTAGGGCTGCTAGTATGTGATAGACGGATATTTGATCCCTCAAATCCCCAACAGAGTCCCAATATGACGTGTCAAGTTATCAACTCATCTAAAAGCAAGTTGTGGAAGAGAGAACCTTGAATATAAACCTTAATGCTACCCTCACTTGTGACCGCTACATACACACACTTGGAGATAAACAACAAGCCACACCCAGGGCATCACAACCCGACATGGTGCCGACAACTCAAAAAACTTCTATGGGTAATAGAGGCAAGTGGGATGACTCAATATAAAACCATTCCAGAGCAGACCTCTGAGGGCATCCTTACTCATAAACCCCTTCAAAGGGTTGATGAGTACGCCACATCATCACTTTTTACCTTTTCATTTCTATACACCTTTAACAACTTTTTCCTCCCACACGCATAAACATTTTCAAAAGCTTTTTAGAAACACTTTTTAAAAAATTGACATTTAATTTTGAGGAAAAAAAAATTAGAAAATGAAAATTTATTTTGGTATAAATGATATACTATATTTTATTGAAGCAAAATGTTCAATTTGCAAAAAAAAAAAAAAAGAAAAAACAGGAGCAAATCTGTCGGGATAAACCGCCCATAGGCATGGAGCGGTCCATCCCATTTCCTTTCTCTCTCAGCTCAGTTGAGTTGTCCCTCTACCTAAGCATAAACCTCTCCCATAAACCTCTCCTTTCTCCCTATAATGTTGCCCTGATATCATGTTAAGTTCCAACTCACCTAAAAACTTAAATTGATATATAGGGACTTAACTATGTATAATTGTATATCAATCCTTAATAGGAGGGTACTTCATTTCTAGTTCTATGGAGTTCCAAACATAGTATCTAGACCCTGATATTATTTGAGTCGGATGGGATTACGACGGGTTGCTTATTCATTTGTTGCAAATTCATATGATAGTGCTACATATACACACACATATATATATATGGATATATATGTGCATATTTATATATACTCCCTCCGTCCCATTAATAACTTCACTTTTTGCCATTTTGGGTGTCCCATTGAAAGCTTCACCTTTCCTTTTTTCGCAAAAAATCTTTACTATTCCCTCCACTCATTCTCTCTCCTACATTATTTTAATACTCACAACACCATTATAATTTATTATTCCCTCCACTCATTCTCTCTCCTATTTTCAAATTTCTCTCTCCTATTTTCAAATTACACTCACAACATTTTTTCTTCCCACCCATTTTCTTAATTTGCGTGTCGGAGCCAAAATGGTGAAGTAAATAATGGGACGGGGGGAGTATATATTAGCCCTTCTAAAATGCAAAGTCTTGGGACAATGTGTTACCACACAGTAATTTCAATGGATGATGCATGCCAGATGTTAACCCCCAACCCCTCCAGCACCGCTTTTGCATTACAGAGGGCATTTTATCGATGACGGTGAATTTGAGGGATAAGAAGAAAATATAAATATCAATGACACAACTAAGAAACGGGTTAGATAAACTAGGAGCAATGTTTAAATAGCTTCATATTTATATAAAACTAGTTCAAAATCCATAGAAGATTGTCATTTGCCTCCAATACCTAACCTAGTCTGGTCACTAGCCACTTTTGTTACGGGATAAAGCAAGATCATGATTCAAAGGTAGGTTCATTGTGTATGTAGCAAGTACTCTCAATGTAGATTGATGAACCTGGCCCAAAATAGTTTGTTGCAATATTTTGTGATTGAAGAAGTAATGCAACTACTGAAAAACATTTATTTAGTCAACTCCAGAGATTCATTGCCGTTCTTTTTAATTAAACTCTGAAGTAATACAATGTTCAGTAGAAATTGAATTTAACCTGGAAGAGTTTATTTGTAGCAAGAATGTGTCTGGAGAATCAGTTTGCATGTGGTCGCTATTATTTCCTTCTGATGAGGTGGCCACTCTTCAGAGGCATGCAAGTACTACCAAAATTTTCTGCTTTCTCTGGATTTATCCTAGAGATCAAAGCTTATTTTACATGGAGTTCTTTGAATCTGAATCAGGAAACTCGTAACTGCTTCTTGTGTATAACTCAACATGATTTTTTCTGTTCTGTGCAGCAAATATTTGACAACATAATGAACAGTGATATACCCTGGCCAAAAGTACCCGATGAAATAAGCTATGAAGCATATGATCTAATAAACAAGTAAGTTATGTCTATCTAAGACAAATTCTTTTTGAATTATTAGTAGCCAACTAACTCTTAGGATATTAATACTTCTGCTTCATATCAGGTTACTGATTGAAAATCCAATTCAAAGACTAGGTTCAACAGGTGCTGGAGAGGTAAAATGTCCTCTGGCTACAATTAATCTCCCTAGGGCCATAAAAACAGAGATTCCAAAAAATGTTGAGCTGTACTCCCTTGGCAGGTGAAACGACATGCTTTTTTCAAGAATATTCACTGGAACACACTGGCTAGACAGAAGGTCATTTTGGTCTTTTGTATTACATTTATTTTTCTGTCTCAATGAAATCATAGTAGTTGTTGACATTCTAAAACTCTGTCCTGCAGGCTGCATTCATACCATCAACCGAGGCACTTGACACCAGTTATTTTATGAGCCGATATATCTGGAATCCGGAAGATGATCATGTTGATGGAGGAAGTGACTTTGATGACTTGTCTGATACAGACTGTTCAGGCAGTGGCAGCTCTTACAGCTACATGCATGATGAAGATGTAAGCCCTCGTACTGAAATATTACTCCCTCCGTTTCAAAATACATGTTGTTTTGGATATCTCCATGCGTATAAGAAATGTAATTAATGCATGTGAAAAAGACTCACGTACCTCCAAATAATCCAATTACCTAGGTAATTAACTGCTTATGCAAGAGATATGTCACAATCATAAATAAGGGTATAAATGGTATACAAGAACAAAAATTCTTTAATGATAGTAGAGTGTCAATTATTTTGGAACAAAAATTAAATCCTAAAACGACATGCATTTTGTAACGAAGGGAGTATCTTGCATCTTGGTGAAACTCGTCCTAGTCATCAATGTGCATACAAGGATGTGGATTTCATCAAAGAAAATTAGTTGCACGGGAACTAAAAAATAATCAGTCTGACCGATATTAAACATCCTATGGTGCAAGATCAAGCATGAACATGCCCAAGAAGATCCATGTTTACTTTCTATAAAGACCCTCTTGAGATTCTACCAGAATTTATAACTAAGTAGTGATAACTTTACAGCTTAAATTTCATGGTCATATTTAGCCTATATTCTTCTGGAAGAAAGATATGACAGTACATATACTCCTTCCATCCCACCTCAAATCGCAAAAAATAATGTCAGCACGAGAATAAGGAGAAGTATATAATATTAAGATGTTTTGAGTATGGATAATGGAGTAGGGAATATTATTGGGGTAGGTGCGAGTATGACAAGTGGGTCCCATTGATTAAAAAATATTTTAAGCTTTCCATTTTTGGATTTTGCAATTTCTAATGAGACACCAAATGGGTAAGTTTTGCAATTTGAGATGGGACGGAGGGAGTATACGATTACCACTAGCATTATGGTTTCGTTTATCTATTTGGTTTTTGAACTTTAATCAGGATCTCAAATTTCCATGTTGCATAGAGTAAAAAAAAGAAGTAAAAAATTCACAGATCTGACTTAAGCCTGTTACCAAAGCCTCATCGTTTTTTATGATTGTTTTCAAATAATGCTGTGGTTTGAAAGCAGGGAGATGAATGTGGACATCTGAGGGAGTTTAACAACACTCCAGCTCTTCAAATGAACTACTCCTTCAGTAATTTCTCATTTAAGGTGAAGTTCATGAATCTTTGTTCTTGCAATAATATAGATAGAATGATTTCACGTCAATAATGTAGGTTTCCCCAGCCTGTGTAAACACAATGCCAAAGCTTATGTTTTTTTTTTTTTTTATTATCAGAACTTGTCGCAGTTGGCTTCAATCAATTACGACTTGCTTGTAAAGAATGCTCAAGAATCAGTGGAAGCTCAAGCTGCTAAACCAGCTATTCCATGACGAACGATTACATGTCTGCTTCTTCTGACAGATAGTCGTCAGAAGTCGAAAGGGATAGAAGTTTGGATTGGTTTAGACAAGCCATCTCATTTCATGTAGGAAAGCTCGATGTCCATACACTTTTACCTTATGGACGACTGAAGCTGGTGATGGATAGGATTCCGGACTATCCATCTCTTACACGGGTAGCAATTGGACACAATGTTAATAATCTTTTGAAGCAATAGAAATGTGCCTGTACTTAATTTCAAGCTTACTTTTTTTTTTTCCCGTACATATATGTTCATTCAAGGATTTAGGATTTGGAACCACTTCTCCTTTTCCATATGCTGTTGCAGCGCTGCTGCATATGGTCAAGATTTGGCCAAGTTTACCGCTTATTTACTGTAAGAGGTAGAGATTACTTGTCAGCGTTGGTCTCACACTTTATCCATTAAATCTCCACCTTTCATTTCAAAAAGAGGTAAACTTGATCAAATTCAGAAATACACGATTGCAATAACGAAAAAACAAGTTTCAAATCAGTTCATTCTGTAGCTAAAACTTTTCTTTCTCTCTCTCTCGGACACACACACACACACGCACAAAACTTTTCATACTTGTCAAATGTTAGGATCGATCTTCCACAAAAGAATCCGTACAAGAGATACCAAAAGTAAACACCCACACAAGACAAAGAAAAGACACAATATTACGTGGTTTGGTTGCCTACGTCCACGGGCACAACAATAATATCACTATTATAACTCAACATTAAAAAGTGTATCACTCTACAAATCCGAGTCTCTCACTCATGGATGACAATGAATGATAACACTAGGCTACTCTTACAAGAGACACTCTTGCACTCTTCTTACATATATCTCTCTCTACATTGGTGTGCACACACACTCTACATGTTATTGTCATCTTCAATTTATAGAGTCAAGACAAGCCATTTTGATGATTCTTAAACCTTTTATGAGTGAAGGTGTCATTATTATAAGGTTAATATTTCAATTTTTTCTATTTAGAAAAATAAAAAAAATTAACAAGACTCTTGCCATGTCAAATATACAATGTCTTATTATTTTTTTTTTTTTTAATTTCTAGGAGGTAGAGTGGATTTTTTCTCAAATAATTTCATTTTAAAAATATAAATCCCAAAATAACTCACACTTGAAACTATTTTCCAAAATATCATATTTTTGGAACTCGTTAAATGGTGTAGCGAGTTCAACGTTTCACCGTTGAAACTCGCGATACACCGTGTAGCGAGTTTGGTTAAATTAGGTGTAAGCGTTTGAACTAATCAACTGTGATTAACAAAGTAGAACTCGCTACACCGTGTAGCGAGTTCACGCGTACAACAGTGAACTCGCTACATGGTGTAGCGAGTTTAGAAGACCAGTTTACAGAGGATAAGGTTTCCAGATTCAGATCCATTCCCATTTTCATATCCTCTCATACTTGCATTAAAAAAAAAAACCCAAATCTTCACATCATTTAATTTCGTCATAATCGTTGAATATCAAAAATCAAGGTAAATTAACATCATTTTAATCATTGTTTTTCACTTGTGTTTAGATATAAATTTAACTGTGTTTTAGTATATTATAGATATAAATGTTAGGGTTTTGTTATTTAGGGTTTAACACTATGATTTCGTAATGTAGGGTTAAAGATGAACGAGGTTCAATCATTTGCATGTGCTATTGGGGAGGTGATGATGAACATCCATTTGACGGTCCTCATTTTCAAAAAGGACCAAAATGTGCAATTAGGGCTAATTGTCGATGGAGATACAATGAGTTGATTGATGAATTATATAAAAAGGCAGGCTTAGATCGGTCACAATATGATTTGGAAGTTATTTATAGATGTCCTCATACTTTTGATAGCGGGATTGGTGAGTACTTTTCTTTCCGTATTAAAGATGATGCGTGTATAGATATAATTCGATCATTTAGCTAAATTTGGGGGATGGGTAATTTGCAGCTATATGTGATTATAAAATTGATTGAAAATCGACGTTATCCAGAGTTTGAAACACTGCACATAGAGACCATTTATTGGTATTCACCAAGTTGTAACCTTGATACAGAGGCTGGTCCAAGTACACAAACACTTGTATCAACCCAAACACCAAATTATAATGATGGGGCATGCCAAAATGATCCTGTTAATGATGATAATTCTGAAGATGATGTAGATTATGAAAAAGAAGAAGACACTGATATAGATGCAATACTAGACGATGATGATGATGAATATCATGAGGGTAGTAGTGATTCTGATGTCGATTTGGGAGAGGGTGATAATGGGTCGATTGATGATGACGTGGAAACACATTTGGTTCATTATGAAGCGCCGAAAAATCGAAGGTATGAGAGAGCAGATTATCTTTTTACAGTGATATTGGTTATTCTGCTCGACAAGAAGAAGGCTTCATTGATTACCATAATGCACCTAGTTTTCCAGTTTGGGATCCGGAGAAACATGAAATTGCTAAAGGGATATTTTTTTCTAACAAGAACGATGCGCAATTTGATATAAAAAGGTACCATATTCGCACCAATCGCCGGTTCAAGGTAAGAAACAACTCATATATGGGTAATTGAATGTGTATTGAAAAATTTTCCATGCAATTTTTATGTTCGTGTGAGTAGGAGGAAGTTTGGCTATTGGGAAGTGACCAAGTATAAGGCTCCTTATTGCTGCTTATATTTCGGAGAAAGTCGAGATCACCCCAACCTAGATGCGAAGTTTATTGGTCGATAAGTAGTTAGTCTTATTAAGGCCGATTCAGATGTCAAGGTTGGAGTTATTATTGCACATATAAGTGGTATGTTTGGAAAGGAAATTATGTATAAGAAGGCATGGTGTGGAAAGCGGAAGGGCATTGCAAAGGTTTTTTGGAAAGGAAATTACGTATCAGAACACGATCCGGCAAATGCCACTCTATCCTCTCAAAGCATATAAGAGGGATCCACGCCATCAATACGGCCCGTCCCTGAGTGCAGTAGGCTGTAGCATATCTATCTCTATAAGGCTGCCACACAACCTGATCATCTGTTAGCTTGGCCAGCTGATCACGATAGCCTCGCAGGTTATGGGCAGTAACATCCTTGAGACACAATGATGATCCGGTCCACTTGAAATTTCATAAAAAGAAAAATTATAAGAAACAGTTAAAAAAAACTATAACGACGAGAAAATAACATATGATATATGTATACCTGCATCCCAGTGGCATGTGCTCGAAGTTCGGATCAATGTTTCGCCTTCGAATTCCAGGTTGCACTCATAGCAACCGCTCCCAAGCCCAAATATATATCAATAACATCTATATCAAATACTATAACTAATGCCAATAATTTGAAATCAAACTTAAAACCAACAACATAATGCACATTAAAATGAGATAAACATACCTGTAAAATGTTGAGAAATCCACCGCACTGGCTCGTCAGAGGGTTAGTCGCACTACACAGCTCTCGATATAGAAAAGCCAGCTACGCACTTCCTCAACTGTACATCTAGACCCTCGAAAGCTCCCAAAGGAGAGGGAGATAATACAGCTTAACCTTGTTGTTCGTACGATCAGGCATCACCGTAGAACCCAAGGCGAGCATGATATATGCCCGTGAGTACATATCAACAATGTCATGGAGGGAATCATTAGCGAGGTCATGGAAGTGTAGAAATTCACTCGTAATCCACCGTAGCTTTAGACTACTCCCATCCATATCTCCTGGAGATGGGATAGCCCCTAAAGGCTGGTGACATACCACCCGCCAGTCTTGAAGTGATGTCAGCATCAGTAACAACATCCCCATCAATCGGCAACCCGAAAATCATGTCGATATCATCTAGGGTAATCGTCATCTCATCAACCGGAAGGAGGAATGAATGGGTCTCCGAATGCCATCTCTCGATCAAGGCTTCCAGCAACCCATAATCGTATTGAATTCTCCCTATGTAATGAACTCCACTAAAGCAACACTAGGTTAATCTCGACAAAATCCTTGGCGCTAGTCTATCCGACAACGTGGCACCACGACAAAATAAGAGCGGACTAGCAACCTGATGTCCGACCCAAATAAAACGAGCTCTGTGGCCCTCATGTGCAGTCAAAAGAGAGTTATCGATAGGCCCGGGATCAACGAAGATATCCATCTGTTTCAATAAAAGAAACTCAATTTCAATATCAAATAAATATATATAAAAATATAGATGACCTGAATAACGGATCAATCGAAGCATTTCAACGAGAAGTTATCACAATAAAGTTCATTTAAGGAAGTGTGGCATTACAATTCCATATCATAGTTTTTGTTCAGGATATACCCTACCTTGAGTAATTTCCATCCGATTATCTACTTTGATGTCGCGTGCGCATAAAAAAATTAGGTATAGACAAGTACGTAACAAATCATACAAGTCCCATATCATTCCATATAATCTTGACATGCATGTAACCTTCATACAAGTCTAATATCATTCCATATAATCTTGACATGCATGTAACATTTATACACGTCTAACATATAGTGCATTCATATTAAAGCAAGTATACACATAAGCAAAGTCAATACTTTAAATATCCATGAACAATACATATCATAGATAAGATTTTCCAAAAGACGTTTCATGTCCAGGGAATACTTTATAAAACACTATCGTCACATGATATTATAGCTTTTGAAAAGACTCGATATAGTTTCCAAAGAATCGATACACAAGAGTATTTAGGAACGTAATTCCTTACCTTAGCTTGCCTCCTTAGCACTCCTTGTATAAACCTACAGTCATGTAAGGACATCATTTTAAGTACAAGTAATTGTTTATTACTTCTTATGTACTTTCAGGTTGATTTATCTTTAGTTGACTTATGACTTACTTTTGGACTCATCTTACTAGTTAACTATTTTCTATTTTAGGTATCCTTCCTAAAATGGTAACTTTCTATTTTAGGTATCTTTCCTAAAAGGGCAAATTGCAAATAAGGGCCTGAAGTATGCACCCCGTTCGCAGAAAGGGGTCTGATGTTTTAAATTTGGCGATTTAGGGTCTCAAGTAACCAAATGTTGGCAATTAAGGGCTTTTTTGACGGAATCGTTAATTTCTGGGTTAAATCACCATGTGCGGGTCACGTGCCACTTATACGAGGATATTTTGGTCAATTACGAAGGGGCCTCTTTGGTTTATGCGGGAAAATGGGAGTCGTTTCCATCCAAACCCAAATCCCATAAAATCCCCTTCCGTCCTCCTGACCTAAATCCATATAAATCGAGAGCTTTTTCTTCAATTGTCAATCACATCACCATGAATAAGATTTGCAGGTGTGGGAAGATAGCTCGCATTGTTACATCGTGGACGGACAAGAATCCCGGCCGAAGATTTCTTCAATGTGCAAGCGAGAAGGTAAAGTACTTTGTTCTTGAACCCTAATAATCTCTAAAAAAAATTTCTTCCACTTTATGAATCCTTATACAGATTTGCAAAATTTTCGTAAAATTTCTTCCACTTTATGAATCCTTATACCTTGTAAATCTTTTGCAGGGTGAAAATTGTGGTTACTTTGCTTGGTTTGATCATGAAATATGTGAAAGGTCTATGGTGGTCATACCTGGATTACTAAGAAAGAGGAACATCATGGAACAAGAAATTGGAAGGCTCAAAAGAAGGGAAAATTGTTGGTGATTTTATTAATTTTGTCATGGGTGTTTTACTTTATGTTTGGCCGAACAATTGAAGTTGTAGTTTTATTGTAGTTTGGTTAGGGTTGTATTGGCTTATGATGAACAATTGAAGTTGTAGTGTTATTGTAGTTTGGTTAGGGTTGTATTGGCTTATGATGAAGCTGTAACATGAATTGTTTATGAAATGAATCATTTGGTGAAAAAATACATGTTTGAATCATATAATTCATAAATCTTCTTTGTGACCTCCTTGAGATTCTTCCTGGTCACAAATACATGTTTGAATCAAATAATGTAAAACATAAATCTTGAAAACCACTTAATCAAGATTAATAACACATCAACCATTCAACAAATTTGTCCGAAAGATGATGTTCCAAATCCAAAATACAAGTCAAGGCCTAATATACTCCACAAGTTAGTTTCAAGTACCATAAGTCACATGCATCATACTAACATATGTCCAAAAAAGCTTTCAACAAGTCTATTCAAAAGGGAATCAAATCTGCCATATGATTTTGTTGTCCAAAAAAGAATCAAAACAAAAGCAACAGTCTTGTTCACTTCTTCTTTTTCCCTGGTGCATTAGATGTTGCACAAATCTTCTTTGTGACCTCCTTGAGATTCTTCCTGGTCACAAACAACTTGCCACCCACCTCAATATGGCCTTGTGAATTACTTGATGTCCCAATGTTACTACTCCTTCCATCCTCACCACTAACTAAAATGCTATTAAATATGGGATCAGTACCTCTATTCTGGTATAAACTTTGCATAACACCAGGTGGAGGCTGAGACAAGTTAGCATTGATGAAAGAGATGGTTGAGAACACATTGGTGGTGGTTAGGACATGGTAGTAGGAGCTGCAATTTCATCATCTTCTACCAAGTCAACGAGTCCTTCCACCTTTTTGAACTTAAACCTACTCCTCAGTCTGTTAGATGTTGGAAGCCGTATGAGTCCTGATGATGCTTCCTGTCTTGCCTTCTTTGCTCCTTATTTTGATGTAGTTGGTGATGATGGAAGTCTTTTCATTTGTTTTGCACTTGATGCTTCCTCTATTGCCTTTCTTTGTGTCTCCTTCACTGCTTTGGATTGTGCTTCTTGTGGTCCTATATGTGGTGCTTGTGGTGGTGCTTGTGGTGGTTCAATAGGAACCTGAAATAGATTTCACAACAAATATCAGGTAAGTAAAAATGTCAAATTTCATTTATTACAAAGTGATAAGACTCACTTCTAGGACTTCATAAAACTGAATACGGATAATAAATAATAAATGTTAGCAAATGGACTCACATGTACATTGGTTTGGTTTTCTTCTTCCATTCTTTCTGGACAACCCCTTTTGTTGTGGCCAGCACCCTTGCAAAGGCTGCATCTCATGACTTTGTTATACCCTTTCTTACTTAGCTTTTGAGTAGCCTGCTCAGGTATCTCTTCTTCTTGACCTCCTTCTCCTTGATGTTCTTGCAGCTGTGGTACAGGTCCTTGTGCCCCCTCTTCACCTCCTTCTCCTTGTTGTAATCCTTTATTAGTCTTCCTCCTAGCCTTCTTAGGCCTACCAGGCTGAACCCTTCTATTTAGTGATGGAAAAACAGGGGGTAATCCAGTGCTAGGCCACATTTGTGGATCATCCATGGGATTAATAAGAAAAGAGTACACCTTCAAGTAAGTACCAACTCTGTAACAAGGGTCTACATAGTTCTCAACCTCTTCTTCCTTAAAGAACATGCAAGATATGGCATGATTGCAAGATATGCCTGATAAATCCCATTTCTGCATGTGCAACTCATTTGCCTCAAATTAATTGAGTACTGACTCCCACTGATACATGTGACTTGAAATTTCCCCCCACCAGCTGATGTTGGAATACAATCAGCGACCCTTTTCTTCCTTTTTTCCAACTCCTTATGGGTCTTTGGACACAATCTAAGCCCCTTCCATTTATTTGTTGCTGCTTGTCGATTCTCCTCTAACCTGGCCATTAGCATATTCCTAATTGTCTCGAGACAAGCAAGAATAGGTTTGTCTCTAGCTTCAAGTATGAAGCTATTGAAGCTCTCAGCTAGGTTATTCAAGAGAATGTTACACTTAGTGTTGGTTTGAAATGAGACCTAGACCAATGGTTTAGAGGTTTATCAGAAAACCAATTAAAACAATCCATGTTATAGGCTGCAATCTCATCCAAACTCAACTTAAACCTTCTTTCAGTTGTTGCACAAGTTGCATTCCACAATTGGTCTCTGTAAACTAAGCCTCTGAACCCTGCAGTCCTCATGTTGGCAAACATGTGCATGACACAAAACCTATATTCTGCATTAGGCATTATAGAACTCACTGCATCTAGGGGTGTGCTCGGTCCGGTTTGGTTCGGTTTTAGGCTAAAATCGAAACCGAACCGAAAGATATCGATTTTTGTATTTTAAAACCATTAAGCTTCGATTTTATTCGGTTTCAATTTTATTCGATTTCGGTTTGGTGTCGGTTTGGTTCGGTGTCGTTCGGTTTCAACAAGATGAGAAGAACATGCATATATTGATGGTTGGATTATGATAGTTACATTCAGCAAGATGAAATTTATTAATCCCTCATTAACAAAGCAAGATGAGAAGATGCAATACTAAAGTACTTAAGATTTTCATGACAAATTTAAGTGTTCCACCTGCCACTACAAATAACAGTTAAACTACTGTAAGCATAATTTTAACTCCAAAGCAAGATGAGAAGATGAAATTTATATATATATTAAAATGACACGTCGTTTTAATAATATCGGTTCAGTTCAGTTTTATTGGCTCGGTTTTTCATTTGAAACCAAAACCGAAACCGAAAGTTTCGGTTTTTAAATGGTTAAAACCATTAACATTTCGGTTTTGTCGGTTTCGGTTTTTTCGGTCCGGTTTTCTCGGTTTCGGTTCGGTTTTTTCGGTTTTTCGATTTTTTTGCACACCCCTAACTGCATCTATCAGTCCCTTTTGCTTGTCAGATTTGACAACATACTCACTATCATCTAATATTTCCAAATCATCAACCATTAACCTAATGAACCAGTTCCATGTGTCTTTGGTTTCAGATTCAACAATGGCATAAGCAAAAGGATACCAATTGTTGTTAGGATCAATCCCACATGCTGCTAACAATTGGCCTCCATGTTCTCCCTTTAAAAAATAGCCATCCAAACAAATAACCTTCCTACAACATTTAAAGCCCATTTTCAGTCCACCCAAACAAACATAGAACCTTTGGAAAATGTGATTACTTCCTGATTAACACCAGCACCCTGTTCTGTACACATTATGACTGTACTCCCAGGATTTCTAACCCTAAGCTCTTGAGCATAATCTCATAACTTAGCATATTGCTCAACCACACTCCCTTCAATTATCTCAAAAGCCTTCTTCTTGGATCTATATGATTGCCACAGTGAAATATTCTTACTATATTTATTGAAAATGGATTTCTTAAAAGCCTTTGCAGGTTGTGTTGGATTGGCCCTCCAATCATTCACATGATTCGTTGCTAACCAAGTGGGAGTCAGATGATGAGAATGGAAATGTACAGGGCATGTGTGGTAAGTGTTAAGAGTTTTAATGACAAGGTATGTATCCCCTTGGCATGTAGAGGCATACAATAACCAGGGACATGGATTCTCGCACTTCGCTCTAACCCTAGTTGTACCATTCTTCACAATCTTAATTTGTCTTCCCTCAGAAATTGAATGCTTTTTAATTGCAGCCTTCAACACCTTATGATCTGCAAATTCCATGTTCAATTCAAACGGAGGAATCTCCATGTCAGTCTTGGGATTAAACACTCTCCCAACATCTCTATTTAGTTGTTTGTCATCATCACTTTCATAATGTTTCAACCCATCATCTGAATCATACTAAGGGGCAACATTTTTACCCTTTACTCCTGCACCATATGACCAATCAACCATCTTTCCTTTATCTTTTGCAGTAGACTGTAACTTACTGTTTTTCTGACTCTTATTAACCTCAACCTCATAATTCATATCACCATCAGCTTCATCATACTCACTATCATGGAGATATTCAAGTTCAGGATCATCACATGCTTCATCAAATAAGTCATTAACATTGGCATTGGCATCAACAGACCCCCCATTATTTCCATCAACTGAATGTAGATTACTAAAATTAAACATCGATTCAATATCACATGCTTCAACAAATAAGTCATTAACATTGGCATCAACAGACCCCCCATTATTTCCATCAACCCCTGTCTCCTTATCTAATTCCACATATAACTTTGCAATCCTTTTACTATTATGAATGAACATAGCTATATCACATGCCTCATTATCATTCCTGACAATTCTAAAGTTATTATCAACCCCGGCTAATTTTTGGAAGATTGTATAATTTTCAAAGTGGTAATCCCAAATTCTCCTTACCATTAGCTTAAGCTCTAACATGGACATGCAGTCATCCTCAAGGTAATCAAACCAAGTCACATTCCCCCCTATAAACTGAAATAGGGCCATCTTTAAAGTGACCCCCATGATGAAGCTTAATGGTAAAAAATTGTGGTGATTCTGCACACAATAAACAATAAACACCAACAAAGTCCATATAAGATTTTAAAAACTACAACACTATGCAATAAAACCTAAATCAATTACATAGAGAGTATCATTTTCCATGGTCAAAAAGAACATATTTTTGGAAATGAAAGATTGTAAACATACCATAAACTGGTGTAGCATGCCATATGCAACCCTTCATTTTTCGTTTCGACCATGTCATCTTGAATCATTCACCTTCGATTTCTTTTTTGATTTCACCTTTGATTTCACCTTCGATTTCTTCTTCGATTTCTTCTTTGATTTCTCCTTTTGACTCTCCAACTCCCCTCTTTCTTCAAATGTTCAAATGACTGATGAAAACCCTCCATTTTTCGTTTATGTTTTGATCGGATCACTTACAGCCTCATGTTTAGCTACCTGCGAAATTACCAAAAGCCCTCACATTTTGACCAAAATATCCTCGTATAAGTGGCACGTGACCCGCACGTGGTGATTTAACCCAGAAATTAACGATTCCGTCAAAAAAGCCCTTAATTGCCAACATTTGGTTACTTGAGACCCTAAATCGCCAAATTTAAAACATCGGACCCCTTTCTGCGAACGGGGTGCATACTTCAGGCCCTTATTTGCAATTTGCCCTAATAATTTCAATATATACAAACTAAAAACAAAGCATATACACAAATCAAAGCAAAAACCTAATTTTTGAGACTACTTCAACAAGTATCCAATTCAAATTAAAATCATCAAATCATATACCTATTTCAACAAGTAACAAAATCAAAGCATATACCCAAATCAAAGCAAATACTCTATTTCAACAATGAAAAAGGATAAACATTGATTTAAACTTACAATGGCGAAATTAGATGGTAAAAATTGGATTTGATAATAGCAATGTCAACCTTTTTCCTTTTCTCCCTTCTCCCTTACTTAGAACACTTAGGTTATTTTTCTTTCTTCAGTCTGTAATCCGCCGCTGATGCAGTAAGTCTAGTTTTTTAGAACTCGCTACACCATGTAGCGAGTTTCATGACCGAGTGAAATCGCTACATGGTGTAGCGATTTAGGTTACGACTAATTACCAATTAAACGCCAATGAGATTAACCCTAATTAAACTAAACTGATCACTACATGATGTAGCGAGTTTCAAAGGTAACATATTGAACCCGCTACACCGTTTAGCGAGTTTTAAAAAGTTGGACATTTTGGAAAATAGTTTCAAATGTGAATTATTTTGTTATTTATATTTTTAAAATGGAATTATTTGAGAAAAAAACCGGTAGAGTGTCAATTAATCTTTAAAAAAAAACTGAAGTGTAATATTCTTTTGTCTCTACAAGAATATCCATTTTTGGCATTAAGAGATGTTAGAATATTAAATTTTAAACAACTTAAATGGTTTATAATGATGCAAAAATAAATAAATTAGTGGTTCATTTATAAAATGAAAAACTGCAAAAAAATAAAAAATAAAACTCAATTCTTCAATTTTCTTGAATTTGATCATCAAATTATATATTTTTGTATTCAACACATCCAACTCTTAATTTTTTTTATTTATGATCATTATCACTAACTCGGTTAATTTTTATCTGTTAAAATGGTAATTTTCAATTTGGAAAATTTCACAATTACCTGAACCAAACTGGGATTTCTTGAAACACAAGCACCATTTTTTTTTGAATTTCAGTATTCTTCTACCTAAAAACCATCAAGAATTAGCCCTAAATCTGAAGTCATACATCCATTTCAGTTTTATTTATCCATGGTATCAAACATTTACACGTTTTTTCATATATAATTTGCTTAAAATAGAATCTCAATTAAAAAAAACTAATTTCATGTGTTTGGTAAGTTTCTTTCTTTGTTGTTTGTGTGTGTATTACGGTGTGTTCTTGGTGGTGTTGTTGCCATGTCTAAGTGTGTGTTGTATGTTTATGTATGTGTGAGTTTGTTATAAGTTTTTATTAATTTTTTTTTTAAATTTAAATTCTATTTTAAGGAAATTATATTTATTGTTGCCATGTCTAAGTTTGGTTCATGTATTTCTTGGTGTTGTTGTTGCTATGCCTATGTTTGGTTCCTGTATTTCAAAAAATCCCAGTTTGGTTCATATATTTGTAAAGTTTCCAAATTAATCACTTGAAATTAAAAAATGACAATTTTAACAGATAAAAATTAACTGGGTCACTGATAATGAGTTGAGTGATTTTTTTTTTTTGCAATTTTTCCTTTATAAAAATGCCATAATGATTTAATCAAAATCCAGGGTGTAAATTACCCCTCGGTACTAAAATAAATGTCGAAACAAATTTCAAATTTTATCTTAATCAAAAAAAAAGAAAAATTGAACATTTTTTATTTAGGTATGGAGAAATAATTAAAATATGGGGGTTTTACCAATAAGTCCCAGAGATAGGGTGGACTTTACCAATAAAAAACATAACATTTTATATTCTACCTTATGATCCCTAAGTTGAAATCAATTTTACTAATAAATCCCTCGTCTTTTATTTTATTTCAAATTGCTAGAGATTCCTATCTCTGGTTTCTATCTCTCTCTCTCCCCTCCTCCCGGGTCTTATTCTCCACGATGTCTGCTTCAACGATGACGTATGGTTAGCTTTTGGGAGACAGTGTTGTTGTAGGTAGAACGTTCTCTTGAGTGTAATTGAGCGGATTAGTTGAAATTGCGATGGGATTGTAGCATATCCGACACCAGATTTGGAACTAGATTCATCTGTTATGGATCCAGATCTCGATGGTTCTTGGACTTTCGATCATATCTTATTTTCTTCATTTCATTTGTTCGTGCCTTGCCGTTTCTGTTCTCCTATTCGGAGGTGGTTTTGTACCTCCCTTTAATGGAGATTTCTCACAAACCCTAGCTGCCCCGGTTCTTCCTATTTCTTTTTACTCCTATCTGTGTGTTTTCTGGAATGTGACTAGGAAATTGGTTCAAAGAAATTGATAGAGGAAGAGAGAACACCAGATGTTTGTGATCTTTTTTAGTCTTCATGTGCCTTGGGATGCACGACTTGGGATTCAAATCATTTATTGTGATTGTGCTACCTTGATCCCAATTTTTGAGTCTTCATTCTTGGAAATTGCAATTTTGGGTACTAGGATGACCCTGATTAAAAAAAAGTAATTTGAGTAAAAATGTGAGTTTGATTAGAGAACTCAACAACACTATTATTCCCTCCATCCCGAAATGATATTTTTCAATTTTTTTTATTATAAAGATATTTTAAGCAATAAATTTAGATTAATTTAATTATCCTAATGGAAATATAAAACTTGTTATTGATACACCATTTTTAAAGGATATTCAACAATAAATTCATATTTAAATTTAATCATCTGACAAATTGAGTATCAATTGTGAAAATGGAGAGACAAATTTATCAGTTTTATACTCAATTATTAACAAATGAGAAATAAATATCTCAATTATTAAATTTAAACATCTTAGATTAAATTGAGTATCAATTGAGAGATAAATTTATCAGTTTTATACTCAAATATGAACAAATGATAAAAGAAAATCTCAGTTTTGAGACTCATGTGTAAACAAATTAAAATAATTTTCTCAGATTTTTACAAGTGAAAACACTATTGTGGTAGCCGAAATGGGGAATTCACTACGGAAAAATAGCTCGACACGAGGATGAGAAAAAGCGTGCGATCAGTTGGACCTTTGATTAGTTAACGAAAAATGAAATTGATAACACACAACTGTGAAATCGTACAATTGAGAAATTGAGTCATCAGTGAGAAAAATATGACTAAATATTTAGCTTCAAACAAGTGTGAAATAAAATTTTGAATTGTTCACAAGTCTGAACTGTGTGATAAATTGGGTTCTCTATTGTTTAATGGGTATGTGACATTGCATTTATTAACTAAATATTTAGCTTTAAACAATAGAAAAATTGATATCTCAACTGTTTAAAGGACATATGACATCACACAATCGTGAAATCAATTTATCTATGCTATTTCTAAGATTATGTGACAATAACCATTTGAAAAATTGAGTATCAATTGTGAAAAATTGAGAGATAAATATCAGTTTTATACTCATTTATAAAAAATGAGAAATGAATGTCTCAGCTTTAATACTCAGGAGTGAACAAACGAGAAATGAATGTATCAGAAATTGAGTATCAATTGTGAAAATTGAGAAATAAATTTACTGAACAAACGAGAAATGAATGTATCAGAAATTGAGTATCAATTGTGAAAATTGAGAAATAAATTTACCAGCTTATATACTCAATTATGTTAAAATGAGAAATGAATATCTCAATTTTTATTTTCATGTGTAAACAAATGATAAATTTTTTTTTTATTTTTATACGTGGAAAATAAAATTTTTATTTCTGAAACTTGCATATGATGCGTTTACTTGTTTGATTCGTTCTGGCAATACAATTAACACAATGGTATCAGATTTTTTTTTTCAATTTATAAATTTTAAGATATTGCATTTTAAAATTCCGAGGAAAAAAAAGAAGAGAGAGAAAGAGGAGAGAGAAAGAGAGAGGAGAAGAAGAAAAACACATCATGTAAATGCGCTTAGCGTTGGATTCAGTGTGTGCGCGTGTGTGAGAGGCAGTGACATGAACATAATGGTCCAGAGACTTATTGACAAGATTTGAAAATGTCAGTACTTAAAGGTAGTACTCCATCTGTCATGTGATAATGTTCTTAGTTTGACTTGTCACGGAGATTAAGAAAAAATAAATGTGTGAGTATGAAAAGTAAAATAGAAAAGAGAAAATGAGTAAGGAGTTTTTGCTAAAAAAAATGACAAGTGGGTGGGTTGAATTGTCCATTTTAGATGATAAAACAACTAAAAACCTTAAGTTAAGACACACTAAAAAAGAAAAATAAGAACTTTAAATTAGAATGAATGAAATATTCACCCGGCTAAAAAACTTATTGACCAAAGCAAATTAAAATATTGAATTGTATGGGGGTTTGGAAAGTAGAGGATTTTTTTCTAAAAATATTCCTTTTTAAAAATATAATTTTCAAAATAATAATCCTTTCAAACTATTTGCCAAAATGTCCATTTTTTTAAAATTCGCTAAATGGTATAACGAGTATGACCTTTGTTCGTTCAAACTCGCCAAATGGTATGGCGAGTTCTTTTTTTTCTCAAAATTTTCCTTTTTATTCCTACATTTTAAGGAAAATGACGTGATAATGGAACTCGCCAAATTAATTGGCGAATTTAAGCGAGATTCAAACTCGCCAATTGATTTGACAAGTTTAAGCGAATTTTGTTTTCCGGATAAGGTTGGGTACAGATTCTTGCAGTGCCTAAAGTCCCTAAACCCATTGTTGATAATAGAGAGGAAGGGAGAAGAAGAGTGGTTTGAAAATACTCAATTTTTACATCTTTCAACTTCATAATTAGTTAAGAGTATAAATTAAGGTAAATCTTCAATATCTCAATCATTCTATATACTTGTGTTTATATATAGAGTTAGTAATATATATATATGAATGTTAAAATTAGGTTTTTTTTTTTTTAATGTTTTAACACTTTGATTTTGTAATGTAGGGTTGGAGATTCACTCATTTTCATGTGCTATTGGGGACGTGATGATAAATGTCCATTTGATGGTCTACATTTTCAAAAATGATCGAAACGTGCGATTAGGGCTCATTGTAGATGGAGATAAAATTAATTGGTTGATTAATTATATAAAGGGATGTGTGTGGATCGGAGTTTATATGAGTTGGAAATAATTTGTAGGTGTCCCCATTCATTTGATAGCGGTATTGGTGTGTACTTTCCTTTTCGTATCGAAAATGATGCGGGTATGTATATAATGTTCGATGTTTCTGTTAAATATGATGGGCTGAGTAATTTGCAGTTGTATGTGGTAATCAAATTGATTGAAAATCGACATTATGAACAGTTTAAAACATGTAATACAGAGACCTTTTATGAGAATTCACCAAGTTGCTAACGTGATGCAGGGGTTGGTCCAAGTAAACAAACACTTGTATCAACCCAAACACCAAATTATGATGATGGGGCATGCCAAAACGATGCTGTTAATGACGAGAATTCGGAAGATGATGAAGATTATGAAGAAGAAGAAGACACAGATGTAGATGCATTACTAGATGATTTGATGATGGATATGAAGAGCGTAGTAGTGATTATGATATAGATTTGGGCGATGGTGATGATGACCCAATTGATGATGACTTGTAAACACATTTGATTCATTATAAAGCACTAGAAAATCAGAGGTATGACAGAGCATATTGCCATTTATACATTGATATTGGTGATATTGCTCGACAAGAATAGGGGTTGATTGATTCTCATAATCAACTCAGTTTTCCGATTTGGGATCCAGAGAAAGACGAAATTGCTAAATGGATACGTTTTTCTGACAAAAATGAGGCTCAGTTTGACATAAAAAGGTATCATATTAGAACTAATCAGAGGTTCATGGTAAGAAAGAGCACACCTCATTCCTGGGCAATAGTATGTCTACTCAAACAATGTCCATGCAATTTTTATTTTCTTGTGAGTAGGAAGAAATATGGTTATTGGGAAGTGACCAAGTACAAGTGTCCTTATTGTTGCTTGCTTTCTGGAAAAAACCAAAATCACCCCAACCTAGATGTGAAGTTTATTGGTCGGCAAGTGGTTAGTCTTATTAAGGCTGATTCAGATATTAAGGTTGGAGTTATTATTGAACACATTAGTGGAATGTTTGACAAGAAAATTACGTATAAAAAGGCATGGTGTGGAAAGCAGAAGAGCATTGCAGAAGTTTTTGGAGATTGGGATGAATCTTATATAAGGTTATCCGCGTCCTATCATCCATCCAAAAATACAACCACAGAACAATTATTGAGTATACTCATCCTTCTCCTCATGTCGGTGAATTACACATGTTTCAACGTGTGTTCTGGGCATTTGGGCCTTGCATTGAAGCTTTTTCTCATTGTCGGCCTGTCGTTTCTGTTGATGGAACATTCTTTCATGGTAGATATAAAGGGGTACTACTGATTGTCATGGGTGTTGACGCCCAATATAGTTTACTTTCTCTTGCATTTGTTGTTGTTGAAAAAGAGGACCGGGTAAATTGGCGTTGGTTCTTATATCTTGTTTACAAACATATTATCAAGAGTCGTGAGGTATGCTTGATATCTGACTGATATCACGACATTCTTAAGACTATATCGGAAGATATATGGTGGCCAAATGTGCATTATAGATATTGCTTGAGGCATATCCTAGCAAATTTCTTGTAGAAGCACAGAGGTGTTGGTTTGAAATATTTGTTTTGGAGAGCTGGTAAAGCAAGTCAAGATATGAAATTGAAAAATACTTTGGAGAGTATCCGTTTAATTGACCCTAAGGCAATTAAATGCTTTGTGAATTTAGATGCCAGAAAGTGGATATTGGCGCATGATAGTGGTTATAGATATGACATTATGACTACTAACATGTCTGCGATTTTTAATGGTGTTATAAAAGGAGCTCGCGGGATGCAAATAACAGCAATTGTTGAGACTGCCTTTTATCGTTGTGTAAGACATGGGTTTTCACTGAATGCTTTAGTAGGTAATCCCGATAACCAAAATATCAATCCCTTACACCAATTTAGTCAGAAAGTTCATTACCGAAACAGGAAGAATAGCGAGAAGGCTACGCAACATCATGTTAGGAGGTTCAACACTCACGAGATGGAGGTGTATCAGGTGACAACCGTACGTCGCGGTGATAAAGGTGATAATATCCAAATTGTCGATGGAATGATGGTACCTGCACATGTGGTAAATGAGTTGCATATCACATTCCTTGTTCACATCTTCTTGCATGTTGCCAATCGCAACATATTAACGGTCGTTCTTATGTTGATCCATTTTACACTATTCGTGAATACTACAAGACTTTGAAGGGAACATTTGAACCATTACACCATGAGGACTATTGGGGTGTTGATGAATTGGTGCCACATTTTTTTTTCTAATCCCAACCTTCGACGTTCTGCGAAGTCTGGAAGACTCAGATCAAGGCGGTTTCGAAACTTTTATGGACTTTCAATCAGATAAACGAAAGACTCAATGTTCAACATGAAAGCAAGAAAGTTACAATCATCGTAAATGTCCAAGTATTAGACAATATAATTATTTTTATGTAATTTTCATTAAACTTGAATGTAGTTTTTATTTTATTGGATTTTTTCCAAACTATATATAATATGAAAGTTTATGTTTGGCAAAATGAAAGTTTCTATAGTTTATGCTTGACAAAATAAAAGTTTCTGTCCATGGCAAAATGAAATGAAAGTGTCTGAAGTTTCAAAAGTTGATCCATATCTGAAGTTTCTGTAATTATTTGGTCCATCTAAACTCGACATTTCAATTAGCGAGTTCACCTAAACTCGCTAATTCAAATGACGAGTTTGAATCTCGATTAAATTTGACGAGTTTCATTAACACGTCATTTTTCTTAAAATGAAAGAATAAAAAAGAAAAAAATTGAAAAAAAAGAACTCGCCATTCCATTTGACGAGTTTGAACGGATAAAGGTTAAACTTACTATATCATTTAGCGAGTTTTAAAAAAATTGACATTTTGTCAAATGAGTTGGTCTTATAAAAAACTAGTTTTTTCTTAAGATAAGGAAAAACGTGTTTTCAAAATAAACGGTGGCAATTTTGTAATTACTGGCAACCATGTTCAAAATAAACGGTGGCATTTTCGTAATTAATGGTTCCTCCGTTTATGCCAGTTCCTGTTTAACAAACTGTCAGTGTGATAAAGTGCCAGTGCATATGTAACAAAGTGCCAGCGAAAAAGTGCAAGACATGTTTAACAAAGTGCCAGTGTAAGCTGATCGGCACTTTGTTAAACTGAAACTGACACTTTTTACACGGGCACTTTTAAATACATAAACTGGCACTCTTCACACTGGCACTCTGTTACACTAACACTGGCACATGTTACACTAATATTTTTGCTGGCTCTCAAAAACACAAGCACTGGCATTCAAAAAAACATGGACTGGCATTCAAAATCACGTACACTGGCACTCAAATACACAGACACTGGCACTCAAAAAACACTGATAATCATTTTTGCTGGCATTCAAAAAATATGGACTGGCATTTCAAAAACATGTACTGGCATTCATAAAAATGTGGACTGGCATTCAAAATCAGTAATCATTATTGGTGGCATTCAAAAAAACATGAACGGGCATTCATGAAAACGTGTACTGGCATCCAAAATCAATTAGACTGGCATTCCAAAATCAAACTATCCTCAAATTCCCAAACAAAAAACCAAATCATCTCAATTGAATTGGAATTGGAATTGATCTCTCCGACCTTCGGCATTCGGCCTTCAAAATCAATTAGACCGTCAATTAGACCTTCGGCCTTCAAAATCAATTGGAGAAGATTTACAGTAGGTTGGTCCGGCAATGGAGGTTGATCTCTCCTCGGTTATTTGGCAATTCCATCAAGCCGTTAACCCTAAGTTGAAGAACAATTTCATCTCTGTTTGAATTGGAAATTGAAGCCGATTTGAAGCTGATCTGGAGAACTGTTGAACTGAGCGTGATTTGAAACCCTCGTCCGCCATTGTTGTTGCAGATTTCACGATTGAGGAGAGAGTTGGCCGAGGAAGAAGACGGTCTCGCCATTTTCCGCCTAGTGAGAGAAGATGCTGCGTTTAGTGAGAGAAAGTGAGAGAGAGAGAATGAGCCGTAAATATAAGTAAATATAAAACACGTTTTTTGTTAAGCTTAACAAAAACGCGTTTTTTATGCTTGTCAAATAGTTTGTAAGAGTTGTTATTTTGATAATTATATTAAAAAAAAAAAAAAAAAAAAAGAATATTTTGAGAAAAAAATTGGGCACCACTGTAGGCCGCTGATAAAATTGGACTTTGGGGTTTGCCGGTTTGCGTGGCGTGAATTATTGGCGGGTCCCGTTTATCTTGTACTTTGAATAAATCTCACGTGACTTTTCCGATCGTGACAGAAGTTCTGCACGCCGAAACTGGTAATATGTACATTTCCTAACGTCTACGTTTTCCGGTCGTGCAGCTGACAAGCCTTATACATGCCCGCAACGTGCTCGACAAAATGCCCCTTTGATATCTAAAGCTTAAACCAAATCGTAAAGAGGCGCAAACCACACAGAGACACACACAGTGATGTTGAGACGCGGGAATTTACTGTTGACACTGCTATCTTCCTCCAAATCGCCTGCGCTGAATCAGGTACCAATTTGTTGAATGCTGATCTTACCTGGTTACGAGCCTTACTTTCGTTTGATTTTCTCTGATTATTCGCCTGGCCGCTATGATTAGATATATACTCCCTCCGTCCCATAGATTTATGGACTTTTGGGTTTTGCACGGGGATTAAGGAGGAAATATTATATTGAAAGTGTTGTGAGTGTGAAAATAAAATAGGAGAGAGAATGAGTGGAGAGAATAGTAAATTATAATGGTGATGTGAGTATTAAAATAATGTAGGAGAGAGAATGAGTGGAGGGAATAGTAAAGATTCCTTTCCATTTAGGGAAAGTTAGATATTATTGTGGGACGCCCAAAATAGAAAGTTTACATATTATTGTGGGACGGAGGGAGTATACTACTACCTAAGGAATGCTTTAGGCACTCCTAAAATCAAATACCCATGATTTTGATGTTCACAACTGGCGAATCAAGGGCCCTTTGGATGTGATTGATTGGATATTTTCATAATTTTAAGTATGGGGTTCTCAACCTGCATTTCATCTGGTCATGCAGATTATGGGACTTGATAATTGGTCTTGTTTTGTATTTCGAAGATTTGGCTTCTGCTTTGTTAGTATCTTTCAGTTTCAGTTGTTAATAATGGGTAGTCATCTTTGTGTTGTGTCGATGTGTATCTTCTGGTGGTGGATGATCTGAGGCTTTTTTGAGGGCAGCTGGTGCTTTGAATTGTGGTCCTCTAAAGTCGCCACATAGGCATATTCAGGGTTGATGAGAAGTGAATACTAGTACACTCCGTAGCAGAAATTCAATACAATAAACATGGTACTCTTCCATTCCAAAATAAGTGTCCCATTGTAATGAACTAGTATGCCACCCGTGCGTAAAAACGCACGACAAAACGCTTTTTTTCATAAAGTAACCCAACCAAAAAAGTTCATATTTTAATGAACTTACATGTAATTTTGCTATGAATGAATATATAAGTAAACCACCATTGGTGAATCAATTTTCATAACCATTGATCCAATCTACCAAAAGTGAGCACCATAATCTCAAATGTGCATACATATGTCCAAACTACCAAAAGACATATCAAATGATATCCATGCCACTTAAATTGTCATAATATGGCATCACCAACACACAAAAAACCAAAGTTAAGTTTTTTACAACCAAAATATCCAAAGTTAAGTTTTTTACAACCAAAAGACAACAGTTGGTGAAATTAGTCTTCTGTCAAATCTATGATGCTTGTGTCAATCTTCTTAGGTGATATCCATTGATTCCATTGAATTCTTGCAGACCTTCTAACTTTTGGACGTTGAAGTGGTTGTTGTTGATTTCCTTCATGTGTATTCTTTCTCTGATGTAAAGCCTTCAACTTGGGCAATGTTATAAAATTTTTGCCCCACTTCTGAATATAACGAAAACGAAATAACGAAAACGAAATAAAAAAAGTTGCTAACAATGTCATTAAAAATATTCAAAATGGAATTAACAATAACAACTACAAATTTTGAAAATTTTCTTTGAAAACAACATTTGTTGTTTCATGATGGAAATTGATAAAGTTTTCTTTTATTGCTTATCTCAAGAATATTTCATGAATAAATAACCATCTCAAGTTTATCAATGAAATATTTAAAATAAAATGTAAAAGCTCGTAAAGGTTATCATAAAGGTTATCGTACCATTAGATATATCCAATAATGGTTGAGGAGTGAGGACAGGAACCCTCGGTGACAGTGCCCATCAAAGCTCGCGAATATCTCGCAATCTTTTGTGGTCTAGCATACCAGAGGCCCAACACTTTGTTGTCCAATCTATAGGTTTCTTTGACCAGAATCTTCTAATAGCATCGTTCTCCATTGGTCCAACTTGTGCACCATCCTTGTCGATAAACATCCATTCTTTTAGTGGTTGCATGAAAGCAGAAGTAGCTATCAAGTTAGATTGCAAAGGGATAACAGTTATTTCGGAAAGATTAAAACGAAAAGGAGGGCTCTTACTGGGACAAAAAGAATATTGAATAAAGCAATCCTCAAATAAATAAATTGTATTGCTCGAAGGATAAAATATTGCTTCAAAAAATACATATACTACTAAAACAATTGTGGCAGACCAATTCACATCTTCAAATTGATTTTTAGTGGAGACACCATCTATCCTTCTCCGGAGCTGGTAACAAAGCATAATTTGTTCTAAAAATGAAGAAAATGAATAAGAATCAAGCACATCGCAGGGACATCAAATAGATTGCAGGGACATCAAATAGATTGCAATGTTATCTTACTTGTCAACGTAAGTTTCTGTTTTCTTCTTCGCTGCACCATAAGCATCGGTCCTCCGCTTCTGCTCACCAATCTCCACATTTTCAAGCATGTCGACCTCTGGTTTACACATGTAACATATATTAGGGAATCTGCGTCGAGAAGAACTCCAGATCAAATGGACAAACAGGAACGCACTGGGCAAATGGAAATAGAAAAAAAACTGCAGTACTTCACCTTGGTTAATGTCACCATCTGCAAGTATGCTCTGATCTTGTAGTGTTAAAACAACTGCACAGCCTTCGACTACTTTGTCAAGTCCATGAAGAATTTTAACACCGGCTAGGTCCTCTGTAGAAAGAGATTAAAAAAAAGGAAGAGATCAGACTCTTGTAGCTCATTTTTTTCTAAAATAAAAGTTCAAAGATATTCATAAACAACAACATCCAAAATAATAGGTTACCTCCTCCAATTTCTTTTCTGCTTCGCCACTGAAACGCCCTCTAGCATCCAATGAAACTCCCTGCAAGCGATTATCATATGAGACGCAGAGTATAACAAACATATAAATTTCTACACAAACAGACAGATGATACGAGCTTCACCTCATTCCAAACTTGGATCATCATACTGTGGAAGCATTTTTTTCACAGAACCAGGCTCGTAGTTGAACCTAGATAAAAATGAAGAAAATGATTAAGAATCAAGCACATCGCAGGGACATCAAATAGATTGCAATGTTATCTTACTTGTCAACGTAAGTTTCTGTTTTCTTCTTCCCTAAGCTTTTAACATTCCTACCACCAGGGGTCACCGCAGACGCTTTATATCGAGGGAAAGAAAATGTTCTACCTGCTAGTGAAAGACGTCTAGCTTCCGATGTGGCCCAATTTACGAACTCATCAGTTTGGCCCTCGACATAAGGATGAAGGCGGTCTTTCAGAACTGTTATGAGCTTAATTTCCCTCTCCTTTTTAAATTCCTAATTAGAAACAGGGAAAACATTACAATTGAAGTGTATCTAACATTTTTTGTGTTGAAAACTCTGAAGTAAACATACCTTCATCTTCTCTTGAAGTCTTTGCCTACGGACTTCACATAATATTTAAAAACATGAGAAACAAAAAGAAAATTAAAAGGACTGAAATGCAAGAAGAAATGCATGCAAGAAAATATTCATGCCCATCATTATAGCACTGGATCGACATAAGTACAGCATATACTTGAGGTTTGGAAGCTGGAACTGAGGTGCTAAATGCAATTATGGAAATCGGAGAGCTACAAGCGTACCTAATCATATCAAAGTTGGGTGTAAATAAATGATGACAAATCTTTCAAGGATTAGGAGTTTAACACTGCATGTCTAATTTGCAAGATTTCATAATGGAATTGAGCAGATAGAAATTTCAACAGTATTACCAAACAATAACATTATAGGCAGACACGTTACCTGGAACAAGAACAATGAAGAGGAGAAACAAAACACCCAAGATCCACAAATATTGAAAAATCAAGAGAAAATTAAATTGAAGAACGATCAATAAACAAAAGTGCACGAGACCGGCCGTAGTTCACTGGAAGAAGCCCCTCCACGAACTTCGAAAACTGCTTCCATCAGACTCTCCGAGCATTTATTAATTTGTAAAGCATCTTGTTGTTTGAGTTTATTACAATCATCACAAAGCCGTCTCACATGATAAATATGCTTCAGTGAGAAACAGAAAAATGTCAATAAAAATTGACCAGATTATGATCTTTAAATTGTGTTATACTCTGATTTGGTTACAACAGTTACCTTAATGGAAGGATCAAAGCTTTGAACATAATAAGAAGAATGACAATTATTGCAGACCGCGGTCATTCTTTGCGACCACTACATGGAGCACAATCAAGGGATATCTGCATGACAAGTAGAAAAGTTAGTATAGAAAAACAAACTGAACAAAGAATTTCGCCTAAAGATATATGCAGCCAAAGTGCAGAAGACAATAATTCCAAATATTATGAACTCGATAAAAGCTTTTGCCCAATCGAAACCTAATAAAGTTTAATAAACTCGAAAGTTGAGAGATTTTTGGGAGAAGGGAGAATCAAATATAGTCTAATAGAGGAACGCGTAGGCCGAGGCTGAGGGTGACATAAATTTTAAGTTTCCACCAAAGGAAGTGAAAAGGGTCAAATGGTAGCTAACATATGTGATTGTAAAGTTCTAGAAGTCAAACTATATTTAAGTTCCCACTCAATTTTAAGTTGACGATCCATGACAATATCACAGCCTTCAAGATTTTTACAATGTTATGACAAAAATTACGGATCTTTGTAGCTAATCTGCCCATAAAGCGATTGAATCTCTCTTTCCTTAGCCCCTTTTCCCAAAAAACCCTAAGATCGCATTTTTACAATGTTATGACAAAAATTACGCATCTTTGTAGCTAAAAATAAACACAATATCTCAAAATCGAGGAAAACTTCAAATAAAATTACCCAATCATCAAAGACCATCAATTGAATAAAGTGGAGAGGAACGTCTCGGGAGGACGGCCAAGCCGTAGTTCTTAAAGCAATCACCTTGTTGGAAACTTGCAAGAGAGAAGAGAGAGAGGCGACGACGACCGTGGAAGGCGAAGAGAGAGGGAAGGCAAGAACTACGGCGTACAGAGAGGAGGAGGCGATGACATTGTTGTTCGTAGAAGAGAACGGCGATGTTTTGGAGGAAGATGGAGTAACGCCTGGAGAGATGTAGAGAAAGAAAGTGGGGAATGGGAAGAGAGAGAGAGTTGAAGAAGAAGAGTGATTCTGATTTCTGAATATGAAAGGGCTAAGGCGTTGGGACTATGAAGAGGGGCAGATCATTAAATTATTGTTTCTAACTCATCATCTTCTGTCTTAATTGCGGTTTCTATTTTTATTACTCATATTTAGGCGCCAAATTGCCTTATTTAGCAAAGTTTCTTATTCACTTGTGCTTTTATATATATATTGATATTGATTTATGAACTCACTGGTGCCAACTATTATGTCTCACCTTGTAGTTACTTTTTCTTTTTTTTTTTTTTCACTTTGTAGTTACAGTGTTACATTATGGACTCTAAGGATATTCATGCGTAGATGTTAGAACTATCTCCTAAGTGTAAACTACCTATATTTCCTTGAAGATATGAAGGGATAAATAGTTTAGGGACTGTTAACGAAGTGTACATGATAGATGTGAAGCCTTTAATTGAGAAGAGAAGAGGAGGGGAGAGAGTGTTAAGGATAAAGAGGTTGCTGAAAGGAACCACAATGAAGTTGCTGCCATTTCTTGTGAGGCGCCCGCCCACTTCCAAGCCAGGCGCCCGCCTCCAATGTCGAACATAAAAACTGCACCAACCAAGCTTCAGGGCGCACGCCTCATTTCGAGCGGGCGGCCGCCTACATGCCACCTTCGGTCTCGGCCATGTCTCGGCTTTGCCAGCATGCGCCGCCAGCCGTGGCCGGCGCGAACTCGATGTCAATAACGCCTTCCTTCAAGGCACTCTCTCTGAAACCGTCTTTATGACACAACCCCCCGAATTTGAGGACTCCACCAACCCATCCTTTGTTTGTTGCTTGTCAAAAGCAATCTATGGCCTCAAACAAGCTCCCCGGGCATGGTTTCAAGAACTCAAAACCTACCTCACCACCTATGGCTTCCAACCCTTCTTAGCCGATCCCTCTTTGTTTATCTTCAACAAATCCCCATCCCCAATTTACCTACTTGTCTATGTTGATGATATCATTGTCACCGACCCCTCCCCCTCTCATCTTCAGTCATTCATCTTCAACCTATCCAACCGGTTCTCCCTCAAGGACCTTGGCCCCTTGTCCTACTTCTTGGGTGTTGAAGTCGTCCCTAACCATCACGGACTTCTCCTCTCCCAAACCAAATATATCCATGACCTTCTCACCCGTCACAAAATGATTGACTGCAAGCCTCTTCCCACTCCTATGGTAACATCTCCTCCCCTCACTCGATCCACTGCCACTCCAGCTGTTGACCCCACTTCATACCGTGCTATTGTTGGTGGACTTCAGTACTTATCATTCACTCGTCCCGACATCGCCTTCTCGGTCAACAAGCTTGCGCAATTCATGCAAAATCCACAATCTTCTCACTGGGTTGCATTGAAGCGTCTTCTACGCTACCTTCATGGCACCATGCATCTTGGTCTTCAGATTTTTGCGAAGTCTCCTCCCTCCCTTCATGCGTTCTGCGATGCCGATTGGGCCGGAGACAAAGATGATTTTGTATCCACTTCTGGCTTACTTGTCTACTTGGGTAAGAACCCGGTCATTTGGTCTTCCCGAAAACAACGTTCTCTTGCTAGATCCACTACTGAAGCCGAATTCCGGGCTATCACCGACACTGCAGCTGAACTTACTTGGGTTGGGAACTTACTCACTGAGCTTGGTTTTCCATCTCTTGCTACACCTGTGATCTACTGTGACAACCTTGGTGCCACCACCTACTCTTCTCATCCGGTTTTTCACTCTCGCATGAAACACGTGGCTCTCTCATTTCATTTTGTTCGTGAGCAAATTCAGTCCGGTTCTCTTCGAGTACAACACATTGCCGGTTCGGATCAACTCGCAGATATTCTTACAAAGCCACTGCCTCGCATACGCTTCCAACTTCTTATCTCCAAGATTGGTCTTCTCTACGGATCGTCCATCTTGCGGGGGCGTGTTAAGGATAAAGAGGTTGCTGAAAGGAACCACAATGAAGTTGCTGCCATTTCTTGTGAGGCGCCCGCCCACTTCCAAGCCAGGCGCCCGCCTCCAATGTCGAACATAAAAACTGCACCAACCAAGCTTCAGGCGCACGCCTCATTTCAGGCGAGGCGGCCGCCTCATGCCACTTCAGTCTCGGCCATGTCTCGGCCTGCCATGCGCCCGCCCTGGCCATGGCCAGGCGCCCGCCTCATGCAATAACTGCCTTGGTTCAGCTTTTGGAAAGTATTGTATTTTCCTACTTTGATTTGGTATTTGGTTTCCTTATTATATTCAAAGTATATTAAGTAGTTTGTGAATATTAGGAAACTAAATAATTCAATTGTATAAGGTAGATAGATTTCCAAATCCTTGTACAAAAATGATTCCTCTTCTTGTATATATATTCATTGATAATCAATATACAAAGCTAAGGCTTTCAATTTAACGGAGAGAACTTGATATCTTTGTTTGTTCTTGTTTACATCAATTTGTAAGCAATAAATCCATGCTTGCTTGTCACATAATAATTTTAATCCTGCAAGTCTATTTCGTTCTGAGCAAGTTGTTCGTAATGCGTGCCTCAAGGTGCATATGATATCAAATGAGTATTTATACATCCTAAAGTTTGAAAGACAAAAGAGACAGTTAAAAGTATGTTTTGGTATTCGTTAGTGCACATGCTTGATTACTACTAAAATAGCTATTTAGCATAAGTATATGCATACATGTTATATTTGCACTAGGGTGTAATTAGTGGTTGGATATCTTCTTTACATTGGATTTTGTAGTATCAGCGTTGTTAGTGTGTTGACCTTGCATTGGAGCGAATAGAGTGGCGACAAAGGAATCATGTGGCTGACCTCAAGTAGTTAGGACAAAGAGTAATCTTTTATAGTCTATACTACATCTTAGCACTCTATTCTGCATCTATCCCACCTGTTTAAAGTCCATACAATCTTTCTAGTCCACACCATTTGGTTGGCAGTAACATGAATGCTTACTCACACACAATTCATCACCATATACTTGTGATGGGTGGCATTTGAAACTGCTAATGTCTATGAAATTTGCTTCTAATATTCATTTGCATTTCACTTTATATTGAGTGTTCGGATAATTTAAGTTCTTGCTACTCGTCAATTTTTTGTATTTTGATTCCCTATACGTATTTACTTTTATTTTCTTTCCCATGAGTAGATGCAGGCAGTGTACGGATTGAAGATCTGGGAAGCCTTTAGTACGGACATCCTGAAATCGGTATGTCTCAGACGTTACATATTTATGCTTTAGAAAGGAAAGAGAACTCAAGATCTTGAATTACTTGTTTTAAGAAGCTACTACATACTTGACATTTCAATCAATATCTTTCCATTTACTTGCTCAACTCAAACTCAGCTTATGTCCTAACTAATTGAGGTTAGCTTTTCCTGGTACTTGTTAGTTTTGAAAAAAAAATTGCGAGCAAGAAAATGTTATATTCGATTGAATCTTAAGCTACCCTGTTTCTCATGATATCCGATGATTAAAATGTTTCCTTCTTTTAATGTAGGCAGAAGGTGGAAACTTATCTAAAGACAGAAACCCATTCATAACTTTTGTCTTGGGTAATTGACTATTTATTTATTTGCTTCCTAAAGCAGAGCGATGTGTTTTGATTTTGAAGATGAACTTAGGATGTGAATCATTCTACGTTCTTGTCTCTGGAGCCGCCTTTTCTTGTGAATATGAAGCTTAAATTCCATCCTTGTTAATTAAGGACATTTCTATTATAACTTGGACTCTCTAATATGCATAAGCACATAGGATTGTGCAGTTTCTTACTGTTGCATTTTTTTTTACTTTTGTTATGATGCTTTCAAATTGTTTATGTACTGCTTGAATTATCGCCCATTATGCTTATACTCAGGCTTATGCTTTCAGGAGGCCCTGGTGTTGGTAAAGGTACCCAATGCTTGAAGATTGCCGAGACTTTTGGATTCACTCATCTAAGTGCTGGGGATTTGTTAAGGAAGGAAATATCTTCTAACAGTGAGAATGGGTAAAGTTGGCGAACTTATATTAATGATTTTTATGTTGCTGAAGTTGAGGTTTTCCGCTGCTGCTGATGTTTTGATGTATGTTTCCAGTGCCATGATTCTTGAGACAATTGCCAAAGGAAAGATTGTTCCTTCAGAAACTACAGTCAGTTTGATTAAACGTGCTATTGAATCCAGTGGAAACAATAAATTTCTGATTGATGGTTTCCCAAGAACTGAAGAGAATCGCATAAGTTACGAGCGAATCGTGAGTTTCTTTCCTTGTTAGGTTTTAATGTTAACTTTTCAGATCACACACCGTTCATCTCTAATGCTCCTTCCTTCCCAAAAAATAGTCTCATTTGACAAGTCAAACTTTTTAAACATGCAACTTTACTTGCTTGTGCCTTCTTGAACTTACACTAATACAGTAGTCTTGCCTTTCTGGAAATGGGACAAACCAAAAACGGAAGAGGGACTGTTCTTTTCTGATGGAGTATAATTTTGAGTAAATGACCAAAAGGGGTAAATCCCCCTCTCCCAAATCTCTGAAATGAGTACCATGTTATCATTGCAGATTGGAATAGAACCAAAAGTCGTGCTTTTCTTTGATTGTCATGAAGAAGAAATGGTGAGACGGGTTCTAAATCGTAATCAGGTGTGCTGTTCTCTTCTTCAAATATTTATAGAATTAAATCCTTAAAATTCCCTTTACTCATCTCAGCTGGGAGGAAATTGAAATTCTGATCGTTTTTTGGTTCAGGGTCGAGTTGATGACAATATAGAAACTGCAAAGGAACGTCTTAAAGTGTTTGAAACATTAACTCTGCCAGTTATCAATTACTATTCTGAGAAAGGGATACTTTACAAGGTACCATGATTTTATTTTTCATACTCCAAATGTTGGAGAATTAAAAAAAACCATCACTCCAAATGTTGGAGATGGTTGTACATATTACTATGTGCTACTATATGCCTTTATGCAGGCATGCTTTTCAGAATGTTTTATACTCCGTATTGTTCTAAGCATGTTTATGTAATAACCAAGCTGTCAGTCTGATTTGATTATAAATATTCTGTTATTACAGTAGATTTTTCCACATGACTTGCTGTTGTTTGTGCTAGTAACATAAGCAATTGAATGCAGATAGACGCCATTGGACCAGAAGATGAGATATTCGAACGAGTTCGCCCGGTTTTTGCTGCATGAATGTATGTATCTACAATGTTCTTCCCTCGTAATTCTGAAGTGCAAGTTGTATCATGCCCAGGGGTGGATTTACGCCCATGCATATGGGTGCTAGTGCACCCATTGAATTAAATAGACAGTCTAGTTCAGTGGTAAAGTGTTAAAAGTGTTTCACCTTGAGGTTGTTGAGTCCCATAATAGGCAATTTTCTCTTGACAATTTACATTTTACACCGAAAAGGTTCTGGATCCGCATGCTCATTTGTTCACTAAACATTTTCTCCCCGTTTCAAAGTCTTACTCCTACAATTCGTCGTACCAACATATAGAAAGGCAGATCCTAACTTTGATAATTTTGATGCAGAAATAAATGTACTCACAATGGCACCAAACCCCTACCTAGCCACAGCCCACAGGACACAATGAAGTTCTCTGCCATCTTTTGACGACCAAATTTTACGAGTTTCTCCAATCTAGTTGAGGCATCGGGTTACTCGTGTTGGAGATAAGTTAATTGGCATCAAAATATGTGTTCATCTGCTTGTTCTAAAGCGACTCCTGATGTATATATACGGAGTATATGACAAATCTGAATCTGGGTTTGTATTTAGGGACTTATATGTGATCTAACTTTAAAAGCAAATTGGTTTGTTTGGAGACCAATCCTTTGTCCAGATTGAAAGAGGTTTAACGCTACATCCGTCTCAAAAATGAATGTGAATTTTTGTTTTTGATCGAGAATAAAAAAGTTTATTCATTTTTGGAAGAATGTAGTAGTTTCTTAACATGGATATCATTAATATCATTCAAGTGTCTGGTTGTTAAGAATCATATTATAAAAGGTTTACCTAAGGCCTCCTGGTCTTGTGATATGCTAATCGGCCTCCCTTCCGGGAGGTCATAGGTTCGATTTCCCTTGGGGATCTTATATGTTGATATATATACCATGAGTTTCAGGATCCTTTGGAGTCTGCGAGTGCCTTAGAAGCAGTTAAGGAAGCATCATTCTTTGAGCACACCTCCAGCCTCCCAGCGTGGGGAGTTCAAATCTTGGCAGGAGCAGCCAATTTATTTGGTGATGTAAGAGTGATGTGCAGGAGCAGCTGGAGCAGTCAATTTATTTGGTGATGTAAGAGTGATGAGCAACCTCAGCTTTGGTGATGTAACAGTGATGTGCAACCTCAGCGTGGGGAGTTCGAATCTTGACAGGAGCAGCTGGGGCCGGTAGCTGGGGCTGTAAACGAGCCGAGCCGAGCTTTGAAGTTTCGAGCTCGAGCTCGAATAAAAAATATCGAGCTCGAGCTTTTCTCGAGCTCGAGCCCAGAATGCATGTTCGAGCTCGGCTCGAATCAAGTTTCAAGCTTTTCGCGAGCTGGTTCGCGAGCTTTTCGCGAGCTGCTCGAACTCGAGTTTTAACGAGCCGAGCTCGAGCTTCGACTTATTTTTTGAAAAAAATTTGAAATCAAACGAGCTTTTAACGAGCCGAGCTCGAGCTTCAACTTATTTTTTGAAAAAAATCTGAAATCAAACGAATTTTTAACGAGCCGAGCTCGAGCTTCGACTTATATATATATACTCCCTCCGTCCCGTCCGACTTAGGACATTCACTCCCGACACGGAGATTAAGGAATACTATTATAATATTAGGAGAGAGAATGAGTGGAGGATGTGTTGTGAGTGTGAAAAATTAAATAGGAGAGAGAATGAGTGGGATAAATAGTGATGTGATTATTGTTGTGAGTATGACAAGTGGGTCCCATTTAATATAAAAGTAATATAAACTTTCCATTTTGGGCCGTCCTAAGTCGGGTGGGACGCCCAAAATGGCAAAACGTCCTAAGTCGGACGGGACGGAGGGAGTATATATATACTCCCTCCGTCCCGGCCGACTTAGGATTTTTTGAAATGGCACGGGGATTAAGGAAAATGTAAATGTTGTGAGTGTAATTTAAAAATAGGAGAGAGAATGAGTGGAGCGAATAGTAAATTATAATGGTGTTGTGAGTATTAAAATAATGTAGGAGAGAGAATGAGTGGAGAGAATAGTGATTTAAGGTTTCTATTTTGGGCCGTCCTAAGTCGGGTGGGATGCCCAAAATGGCAAAAAGTCCTAAGTCGGCCGGGACGGAGGGAGTATATATATATATATACTAAAATTTATTCGAGCTTTTAACGAGCCGAGCCCGAGTCGAGCTCAAACGAGTCGATCTCGAACAGAGCTCGTCGAACATATGAGCTAAACACAAGCCGACTCGAAAAAAATGACGAGCTTGAAAATCGGTTCGAGCTCGAGTTCACCTCGAGCCCACTCGAACTCGAGCTTTTTTCGAGCCGAGCCCGAGCCGAGCTCGAGCCGACTAGATTCGTGTAACAGCCCTATCCTATCCGTGCCACCATTTGAACTTCCCATTAGTATTAGCACAAACACTGTTTGCGCGGGAATTAAGGAATATGATATTTTAATAAAATGTTGTGAGTGTAAAAGAATGAGTGGAGAGAGAATGAGTGGAGGGTGTAATAAATTATAATGGTGTTGTGAGTATTAAAATAATGTAGGAGAGAGAATGAGTGGGATTGGGTGAATATTTTATTAATATAAAGTTTCCTTTTTGAAAGTGTGCGAATATTAGCGGGACGCCCAAAAAGAAAAGTGTGCTAATATTAGCGGGACGGAGGGAGTATTGACTACAGGATGAAGCATAGCAAAAAAACTTTATAGCAGCGTTACTTTTGACCAAAAAGTGTAAAAACGAGTCACATTTTTTATCTTACTCTCTATATCTACTCCCTCCGTTCCGTTCCACCGATCTTAAGAAAACTTTTCATTTTGGACGTCTCATTAATCTTAAGAATTTTCAAAATGGAAAGTTTATATTACTTTTATATTAAATGAGACCCACTTGTCATACTCACAACAATAATTCTATCACTATTCCCTCCACTCATTCTCTCTCCTATTTAATTTTTCACACTCACAACACTTCTTCCACTCATTTTCTCTCCTAATACTATAATAATATTCCTTAATTCCCACACCAAATGAAAAATTCCTAAGATGGCTGAGATAAGGAGGGAGTATAGTGTAGAAGCCTAAAACCGGCTGCCCTACGGTTCAAGCGCCCCAAATCCAACAGACAGTCTAGTAGCCATGCTGATGCAGAGCATTCTGTTTTGGGCATGCATCTAAAAAAAGAAAGAAAGTGCACCGGCGCATGGCGAAATCGTCGTCATTCTTCTAATTCCTTCTCAAATGGACACCATTTTTGGACTTCAAACGCTTAAACCCACCTCTTTCCGCACTCCCTATGCCGCCTCCTCCATAACAAACTGCTCACCAAAGAAACATAAACAAAAACAATTTCTCCGGCAACGCAAACAAATTCCCAAACTCCCATTTCCCAAATCATCCCCTACCCCTCTTCTAATCAATTCCAGACCTTCTTCCTACACAAAGCTTCAAGCCCTCGAAGCCGTCATCAATGAGATTGAAGCCTCCATCAAGAAACGAATTAAAGTCGACATCGAAATCTTTGCCTCCATCCTCGAAACGTGCTTTCAATTAGGCGCATTTGATTATGGTTTACGTATCCATCGGCTTATACCTGACAATCTTTTACGTAGAAATGTGGGTCTTTCTTCAAAGCTACTTAGATTGTATGCTGCTAGTGGGCGGATTGATGAAGCCCACCAGGTGTTTGATAATATGTCTGATAAGGAATCGTACGCTTTTCCTTGGAACTCTCTTATATCAGGATATATTGAATTGGGTTTGTACGAAGATGCATTGGCATTGTACTTTCAGATGGAGGAAGAGGGTGTTGGACCGGATGAATTCACTTTTCCCCGCGTGTTGAAAGCTTGTGGTCGAGTTGGGTTAATACACATAGGGGAGGAAGTTCATCGTAACATAATTCGTCATGGGTTTGGGAGCAATGTGTTTGTGCTTAATGGGTTATTGGATATGTATGCAAAGTGTGGTGATATTGTCAAGGCTCGAAAGTTGTTTGATACAATCGTGTTTAAGGATTTGGTTTCTTGGAATTCAATGCTCACTGGATATATTCGACATGAGCTTTTAGGTGATGCTTTGAATATCTTTAGGCGAATGGTACAAGATGGGCATGAGCCAGATTCAATTACCATTTCCACAATTCTTGCTAGTGGGTTATCGCTGAAACTTGCAGCCCAAATTCATGGATGGGTTCTTCGCAGAGGGATTGAATGGAATTTGTCAGTTGGTAATTCTTTGGTGGTTGTGTACTCTAAAAATGGCCGGTTGGATGGAGCTAGATGGGTGTTCGATCAAATGCCTGAAAGAGATCTAGTTTCGTGGAACTCTATTATTTCAGCTCACTGTAAGCACCCGGAAGCGCTTTTGTATTTCAAACAGATGGAGAGTTATAATACTTCACCGGATGCGATTACATTTGTTTCGTTATTATCAACTTGTGCTCATTCGGGAATGGTGAAAGATGGGGAGAGATTATTTTCTTTGATGACAGAGAAATATGGAGTGACTCCAATTATGGAACACTATGCTTGCATGGTGAATCTTTACGGGAGGGCAGGACTGATAAATAAAGCTTATAGTATCATAATGGATAAAATGGAATTCGAGGCTGGTCCAACAGTATGGGGAGCTTTATTGTATGCTTGTTACCTCCATGATAATGTAGAAATGGGAGAAAAGGCCGCTGAACGTCTTTTTGATTTGGAACCTGATAACGAGCATAATTTTGTGCTTCTAATGGAAATATACGGGAAATCGGGTCATTTGGAGGATGTACAAAGGGTGAGAGGGATGATGTTAGATCGAGGATTTGATTTGTAGATGGCGTTTTGGGGTAAAAAGATTCAGGTTGGGTGAATTTGGACCGCTTTGTATCATCTTTATCATGTTTCAAATCCAAAGTTGAGGTATGTATATGCAAAACGTCAAAGGTCGGAGAAATTAGAAGCCACATTTCATATTTGAACAAGTTTGCGTAACATTGATTATTTAAAGTTTGACGTAAAATATATTAATAATATTTAGGAGTAGCCACTAGCAACCTTACCTTCTAGGGAGTGCAAATGACCAAATATTGACCTAAGTCTTGAGTTGACTATTAATTTGGTGCATTTCTAACTGCTATTGCAAATACACCAAACCCTTCAACGGATACAGAAGGTTCTTGTTACTTTATGCCCACTTAAATTTGAAGGCGACAGTCCCCTCCATAGTCCACTTGGGGATGCATATTTTTATCTCTGTATCAAAATAATCTTCCCAATTTTTTTACCGTTGCTATATACTTCCTCCGTCTCGGCTGAAATGTCTCAAAATGGGTTCGACTTGGGAATTAAGGACAGTGATGTAGGAAAGAGAAAAGATTTAAATGTTAGTGAGTATGAAAAATTAAATAGGAAAGAGAATGAGTGGGAGGAATAGTTAGGAGAGAGAATGTTGTGAGTGTAAAAGTAAAGTAGGAGAGAGAATGAGTGGATGAAATAGTAATAAAAACTTTCTTTTTTTGGGTTGAGACATTTTAAATGGGACGCCCAAAATGAAAAATTGAGACATTTGGAACGGGGACGGAGGGAGTACACTCCGTTGATAATCGACGGGGCATAAAATAACTAAATTAAAAAATATATATGAAGATACATAATTATTTATATATAAGATTAATTAATAAAATACTCCCTCCGCCCCACGTGAATGGACACTTATTTCCTTTTTGGGACGTCCCACGTGAATGGACACTGCCCAAAATGGAAAAGAATATTCACTATTTCCTCCACTCATTCTCTCTCCTACTTTACTTTTACACTCACAACATTCTCTCTTCTAACTATTCCTCCCACTCATTCTCTCTCCTATTTAATTCTTCATACTCACAAACACCTCCTCCACCTATTTCTCTCTCCTACTTTTCCTTAATTCTCACACCCAAAAAGTTGGTGTCCATTGACAGGGGACGGAGGGAGTATAATTTTATTTGTACCATGAATATTTGGGCTCTTTCCTCAATAAATTTGTATACTTGTCGCGATTTTAAAGGTAACACTATGATTTTGATCTTTATATGATAAAAAAATCCAATATAATCATTCAAATAAAAAAAGTCTAAAAATTATTATCGAAGCGAGGAAATTATTGGAGTTGATTTTCAACAATAGGTTACGAAGCTTGTTATGGAAATCTCAAAAGCAGCTTGTGAAGAGAAAAATGATAATAATAAATGAGATATATTTTGTCAAATATAAAAGTATACTGAAAATACCAATAGTTATTTAAATTCCAAAACTCTAAGAATTAGGATTAACTTGTAATTAGATATATTGTGTTGGAATAATTTCATGAGGCCCCCTTCACCCAAAATCATTCTCTATAAAATAAAAGACTAGGCGAGATTCAAAAATTTACAATCAAATAGAGGCCAAAATTAAAATCCCATAAAAATCCAAAATCTAGAAATAAGAGTAATTTTATACTTATACCTTTGGATATAAGAGCAGATTGCTTAGTAAAATATGATATTTTATTATTATTGATGATATATTAATAACAAGTTTTAGATTTTTATTTATATAATTAAATCAAGCTAAGATTATTATTCAAATTTTCTTCAATAAAAAAAGTGGGAAGATCATTTTTTGGGATGGAGGGAGTAGTAGGTAGTAAAACAAATTTACTGAGTTACTTCCTTAATAAATATGGCATTTAACTTTCTTACTTTTTCGAAAAACATACAATTTATTTATTTGCACATTGTAGCATAGTAAAAATGTATTCAGATTGTTTTCTAATGTGTTTTGTAGAATGAGGGGTGATTAATTTAATCTAAGTAGCTAGTGTCAAATATGGTGGGTGTCTTTATTCAAAAATGTTGATTCAACTACCAATATCTGCCGTAATTAACGGGCCAACATACCTTTGTGTCCCCCAGACTAACAGTCTTTTATCTTTTTGCTGTTACCGTAAAGACATTTTGAGTAATAATTTTAAGTTAATTTAATTATTATAATAAAAAATTTAAATTTGTTATTGATACACTGTTACATGTACTATCAATAACCATTACATGTACTATTAATAACATTTTTTAGACATTCATTAGAATAACTAAATTAACCTATAGTTATTGCTTGAAATATATTCATATTAACAGCAAAAAAGATAGAATTTTAGTGTGGGACTGAGGGAGTACTAACCAAATACAGTAGAATAGCCTCCTTCTCCTTGACTAACTAGTGCATTATTTCAAGCAATAGCAATTGTGAAGGCAGTAGTAATAGTAAAAAAGGTAAATTGAGACACAATTAAAAAGAAAATTGGAGATAGGAAGACTTTAATATTTATTTTATGACCGACAAAATAGTTAAATTAATTAATGGAAATGGGATCGTACATTCACATTTCAGGCCGCAGAAAAGAAAATGTGGACGTGAACGCTCTAAAATAATTCACACTGGATCTGGCGATGGCAGGCAGCCTCACATGGCCAACAGTGGTTATAAGGTCGGTATGAGATTTCGGTACACCAGTCCCCACATCACAACTACACCCTCAACTAACTATTTACTATTAAGGTCCCCTCCTGCTTTTAAATTAACTATCATTAGACTATTCACAATGGTTTCATTTCTCTTCTTCATTTCATTTAACATTTTTTTATATTTTTTCTCATTTACCTAATATTTCATCTAACCATTTCATTTAACCCCCTACAATGACTATATTAAATTAAATTTCAACTCCCTCCGACTCATCATTTTATACCCCACCACTTTTATTTTCTTTATATTCTCTATTTTTATGATTAGTAAAATAATAATAATAATAATTATTATTATTTATAATTAAAAAAATATTTCACACTTAATTAAAAATTATTGCATCAATTTATAGGGAAAAAATGATTTTTTTTTTAAATAAAGACTAAAATGAAGAAGGATAATTGAGAAATGAGTGTTTTTTTTTTTGTGTCCAAATCAAATGAAACTTGTATCAATTTATAGGAAAAAAATGATGAATTTTGGTGAAAAAAAATTTAAAAAAATTAATTTACTAGGTGATAATTCAGCTCAAAGAATTGGGATAAAAAAAATTCGAAAATTCAACGGACCAATAAGAACGTGACACTTGGCACAACCAGAAAAAAAAAAAAAGGAAAACCGGAGCGCCTCATGCGCCTTGCCTGGGCGTGAGGCGCACGCGCCACATTTGGTCCAAGAAAAAGGCGACACGTGTCACACATTTCTTTTTTCAACTAGTTGAAAGATTTCATTTACCCATTTCATCCCACCCCATTTCAACTCACCATTGCACCATTGCAATCAACTTAAACCCATTTAAACTCCCTTTTCATTCACCCATTGTGAATAGTCTTAAAACAAAAATCATATTTTCATCACTAAATTATATCATTTTTCAAAATGCTATTACTGAACTTTTACTTTTTCAAAATATGCTCACTTCGTTAACAAAATAACTTAAAATTTAACGAAATTTAGCCATATGACCTCATATAACTAGTTTTGTTAAATACGATTTAGCATAAATGATTTTTTGGGGAACTAATCTGCAATATTTCTTATAAACTATATACTAATGACATTTTACATTTAAAAAAATTTGTAGTTTTCACTATACATGTCAACAATAATGTTAACATATTGGTTGAAAACTTAACGAACATTATTCACGTTAAGTTAAATGACTAAATTTATTTAGATTTTTAGCGAATATATTAACATAGTGAACACATTTTGAAAATTGTAAAAATTCAGTGAAAACATTTGAAAAAAATAATAGTTCAATGATAACATTTTGAAAAAAGCTAAAGTTTAGTGACGAAAATATGATTTTTGCATTTCCTTAATGTTAATGCGGCAAATATCATAAATTAAGGTTGATCATTAAAAAAAAATACGGAATAACTCAACGATAAGGAGGTAAGGAATAATGATAAGAAATGTTCTTTGTTCTAGTGATGAGAGAAGCAATTTGATGCAATTAATGTAATTTCTGATTAACATTCCCTTTAATGTCAATTATCAAATTGATGATGACTTGAACCCGAATATAATTGTCGGGTTCACGCACAAACTATAAAAGTGCAAACACCAAGCCCAAGTTATAAACTAGTAAAAGAAAAAATGTAAGTCAGTTGCTTCTTTCCTTTTCTCTTTCCTCCTAATACGCGCTCCTTTCACACGGCCCCCGGTTTATAATAATGCGGATGTGCCAGAATCCATAGCCAATTATCCCACTATAAATATTACCCACTCACTTCCACTCTTTCCATATCTCCCCTCCTTCATTCTCTCCCACCCCCACAATTGTACACCATCCCTGCCTTTCCCAAATGGCAACATCTATTCTCTCTCTCTTCCTCTTCTCTTTCCTCTTTCTCGCCGGCACCACCACTTCCGTCGTTGTCCCCCCTTCCCAATTCATCAAATCCTCCTGCAGCGCCACTACCTACCCCGCCCTCTGCATTCGTGAACTCTCCGGCTACGCCGCCACCATCAAAAACAGCCCAGAACAACTAGTCCAAGCCGCCTTATCTCAAAGCCAAACCCGAACCAAATCCTCCCAAGACTATCTAAACCAAGTCAAGAAATCCAAAGGACTCCACCCAAGAGTTTATCAAGCTATTAATGTGTGTTTGGAAGAAGTGAGTGACAGTTTGGACCGGCTCAGCAAATCGGGTAAAGAAATGAGAGGTTTGGGCCGGTCCAAGGGCCAGTCTTTTGCATGGCATTTGAGTAATGTACAGACATGGGTTAGCTCTGCTCTTACTGATGAGAATACATGTATGGACGGGTTTGCGGGTCGGGCCATGGATGGGAAGATCAAGAGTTCGGTTCGGGCACGGATTATTACTGTTGCACAAGTCACTAGTAACGCACTTGCTTTGATAAACAACTTTGCTAGAAAGCATTGACCCAAATAACTTCTTTTGAAGAATTACAGTATTAGTTAACGGGGTGTTGGATTTCTTTTTGCCCTTTTAGCCCGTCGGGTCGGGTTTTTATTTTACTTTTAATTAATGAGTGCCTTAAGTTAGAAATAGTTGGTTGTGTAAAATGTATAAATATATATATAGTATATATTTTCCTGTTATATTTTATACTACCTTTGTCTCAGTTTAAAATTTTTACTTTCTTCTAATTTGTGCTAGTTTAAGATTTTTAGTTAAAATTTTTACTTTCTTCTAATCTGTGCTAGTTTAAGATTTTTAGTTATTTTATTACTAAAATGAAAAATGAGACCTACTTATCATTCGCACAATAAAAAATCTTTACCCACTTTATCTTTCCTATTTTATTTTTTATAATCACAACATTTATCTTTTCTTAATTTTCGTACAAAGTCAAACGAAAAACATTAAACCGGGATACATAGAGTATATAGTACCCTGCCAAAAAACTTTAGTTCACATGCTACGATTTTTTTTCATACAAAGTCTCATTGCTCAGTTCCTCTTAATTATATTTTCGAATATTAATTTTGTAATAAATTAAGTTAGTCATAATCATAAAAAGTGTTAAAAACCTATATCGACCACAATCATCATTGTAGAATTTGAAACCGTGTATACAATAAATTTGGTGTATGGGACTTTTAATGGAATTTTCCATCAATTAGACTATCAACAGTGATTTCATCTCATTTCCTCATTTCATCTAATATTTTTAATGGAATTTTCCACTAATTAGACTATCAACAGTGGTTTCATCCACCTATTTCATTTAACCCCCTACAATAGCTAAATTAAATTAAATTTCAACTCCCCCAACACATCTTTCTATACCCCATCACTTTTATTTTATTTATATTCTCTATTTTTATGATTAGTAATATAATAATAATAATTATTATTATTATTTATAATTAAAAAAATATTTCACACTTGTTTAAAAAAATATTGCATCAATTTATAGGAAAAAAATAATAATTTTTTTTAAATAAAGACTAAAATGAAGAATGATAATTGAGAAATGAGTGTTTTTTTGTGTCCAAATCAAATGAAACTTATATCAATTTGTAGGAAAAAAATGATGAATTTTGGTGAAAAAAAATTAAAAAAAGAAATTAATTTTCTAGTTGATAATTAAGCTCAAAAATTTGGGATAGAAAATTTTTTGAAAATCTGACGAACCAATCAGAGCATGCCACGTGTCATAGAACGAGAAAAAAAAAAACACTTTCAGCCGGATGAAATTCATCAAGCCATGTGGTTTCAACCAACCATTGCAACCATTCAATTGGATGAAATGGTTTCATCCCCCCATTTCATCCTCCGTTGTAGACAGCCTTAGGCCTCATAAATTTTGATTTCTATAATTGATTTTTGAAAGTGAGCATGCCATATAAGCATGTGCTTATGTACGTGAAACCTGAGAGAGACATAAAGTCATGAAGCCGAAAAGGACGACCACGTGACTGACGGAATTGTGCCCTCTTTTTCGTAAATATTCTGGATTTTCAAATCATGTCGTTATTTAAAAGTGAAATCAAAAGCGTTAGTTGCTTGAAATTTAACACAACTAATAGAGATTTGGTGCGAAATAGTTTTTTTTTTTTTAAATTAACTGATTGAAACGAAAACTCAATCAGCTAGCAATATAGCTATAGCCTGATTATATACTCCCTCCGTTTCCAATCTAAGTGCACACTTTTTATTTTGGGCGTTCCAAATCTACGTGCACATTTTCTAAAATGGAAAGAAATCTTTACTATTCCCTCCACTCATTCTTTCTCCTACATTATTTTAATACTCACAACACCATTATAATTTACTATTCCCTCCACTCATTCTCTCTCCTATTTTATTTTCATACTCACAATACTTTCAATATAATACTCCCTCCTTAATTTACGTGAAAAATCAATGTGTGCATCTAGATTGGGGACGGAGGGAGTATATTTTTGTGGATTTCTGAAAAAGACCTTTTTATTCAATTTCTATCGTTAGCGCTTCAATTTCTATTGGTAGAAGAAGAGAAGTGCGTATTTGCAATTTCTAATCCCAAAGTGCACATTTATTTTGGAAGTGTGATATCAATTGTGAAACTTAAAGGGTACTTTACAACTAAAAAATCTATACGCTGAGAAAACGGATCATTTTTTCTTCAACAATATACTCCTTTTGTGTTAAAAATAAATTCAAATTTATTTTTGATTGAGAGGAAATTTGATTTTTTTTGAACATTCACTTTGAGATGGCGGAGCAAATAAAATTAAGATGCTCAAGAAACAAAATAGATAATTTTATAAGCATGTCAATGTAGATTATCAATATTCAAAAGCATTCTAAATTAAAGACACAATTTAAGGAATCAAATATAAATATATGTTTCTTTTATTTCATATAACTCCATTGAATGTGTACATATAAAACTTAATAAAATGAACAATAAATTACATAATAAGCCTCAGCCAAACAAGAGCTAATATATATTACATGGCTTTTAAATAATAATAATAATTAACTTTTAATTGGAACATGATTAATAAGAGCCAATGAATTACTAGTGGCCCTTTGAAGCTTCACAACCTTAGGCCCAATAGTATCTTTTATTTTACCATTCAAATTGGGCTGTTGAAATCCATCAGTACAGGAATCAAAATCAGTAAGCACAGAACTAACCCAAGTCTTAATATTACTCAAACGGAAATCAAAATCCGGGCCCACAGTGGACCCCAATAAATTTACCTCCCCAATTGACTTTCTCAATTCATCTTCCCCATCATCTACTTGGTCCAAACAATCCTTTAAGGCTGCATGTTCATTAGCCTTTACTCCCCTCAACATTGCCATGTGTGACATTGAATATTTTAGCTCTTGGGTCTTGGCTAGGTTATTGGTCAAAGATTCTTTGACCAACTTTAGTGGGTCCTGGCCGATTATGGTTGCGCGGGCCCCGACGGATGTTACGCAATCCTTGGGGTAGAGGGTAACTTTGCATGAGTCCTCGATGAATGCTGCGGAGACAAAGGTGGCCGGAGCTGCTATTAGGAGGAGGGAAAGGAATGTGAGGATAGCTCTAGCCATTTTTTATTTTTATTTTTTTCTTCGGACAGCAAATCAAGGGTGGTTTGAAAGAGATTTGTATATAAGAATCGATTATGTTTTTGCATGTTTATTATTTATTGTATTTATATAGGAAATTGAGAGGGAATATGGTTTGTTTTTGAGACCACTTTTTAAGGCTCATCAGTGGCTATTTTTGGATTTTAATTAGTGGCCTAAACTTAAAAGGCATAACTAATTTCTCTATTATCCAGTTCTCTAAAATTAAGGTCTGATTTTTTTTTTTTTTTGTATTTACGTAAATATTAAAATAAAAAATATGATTTTTATTTACTCCCTTTTTCAATAAAAAATTAAAAATACTCCCTACGTCCTATATATATTTAATATGACGCATTTTTGTTATATGTCTCAGAATATGAATGTCAATTTTTAAACAAGGAAAAAGATAGTGCTCAATTTTATTATTGCATGTGATATATAGACACTGGTGAAGCTACATTTGTGGCATTTGACCACTTCAATTTTGGAGAAATAAATTTTATACATTTTGACTTCCTTATTTAATTTGTAAAATTTGTTGGAAATGGATAACGGAAAGTTAAGTTTAACTTAACGTTGATCTAGTTTCTAACGGAAGTTCGTTATGTGTTAACGGAACTAGTTACAAATTATATTCTACATTTGTTGTAGATTATTATACTTATTTAATGTCTCTAAAACCATTTAGGGTGAATGAGAATTAATGACAAGTGTTTTTGTAACTTAACGGAAGTTAAATAAAGGGTTAAAGTTAACTTGGGTTGACTTGGACTGATCCAAATTAGTTTTGGATCACAACTGTTCTCAAAAGGCTTTCGTGACCTTTCGGGCTTACGGGCCGGCGCGGTCGCGCTCCACTAGAGCGGCCGCGCCGATTTTAAGAAAATCATGGCTTGGTCTCGGGATGCCGGCGCGGTCGCGCTCAAGGCAAGAGCGGCCGCGCTCGTGCTCGCATTTTGAACAGGTTTGGCACCTCTTGGAGTGAACAGCCATGAACCCTTTAACTTCTTTTAAATAGTTTCCCTCCGAATTTCAATTATAACATACAGTCATTCTGAGCCTTTTACCCTCTAGAGAGATAGATTAACATACCCAAATCATTGCATATTGTTGCATTCAATCTTTCAAGTCCAAAGTTCTAAAACCTTTGTTGTTCGTTAGATTAGTTATATTGGAGTGCTCCTTATAACTAATAGTAAGTCGTTTTATCTTACTAGAGTTTTGTCATACAACCGTAAGCACCAGTGCGGGACAAATAACTCTTACGGAGATTGTATTAAATACAAGACTCGACTTGAATCCATTTGTTTTTTCAATCTCCGTTACTTTTGCTGTCAGTTTTTCCGTTAAGTCTTAAAGAAGCCATAGCAATTGCCCAACAATCGTAAGAGTTATTTGACGCTTCTTCAAGATTATCAAGAGATGGCAAACGAGAAAGACACCACTTCATCTAGTCAAGGGAATGTGACGCCTCCATCACAAGGTGATACTACATTCAACAACGTTGCTCCCGCTCCTACAACTCATCACATCAGTCATGGTGAGAAACCCGCGAAATTCACCGGTGTGGATTTCAAGAGATGGCAACAGAAGATGCTCTTCTACTTGACCACCCTAAGCTTGCACCGCTTCTTAAAGGAAGATCCTCCGACGGTAGAAAAAGGTGATCCAGACCCTCAAAGGCAAATGGCAAAGGAGGCTTGGGCTCACGGTAATTTTCTATGTAAAAACTATATCTTGAATGGACTTGACGATGCACTATACAATGTGTATAGTACGGTCGAGTTAGCCAAGCGTTGTGGGACACCTTGGAAAGGAAGTACAAGATCGAGGATGCCGGTCAAAGAAATTTGTCGTCGGTAAGTATCTTGACTTTATGATGGTCGATTCCAAATCGGTAACAACTCAAGTAGATGAATTCCAAATCATTCTACATGGGCTTGATGCCGAGGGGATGATCATGAATGATCCATTTAAGGTGGCTTCTATCATTGAAAAGTTGCCTCCTTCGTGGAAGGACTTCAAGAACTATCTCAAGCATAAACGCAAGGAGATGTCCTTAGAAGACATTGTTGTTCGTCTTCAAATAGAAGAGAACAATAGAATGAATGAGGCCAAAGTTGCTAAAGGCAAGATGGAGGCAAAGGTCAATCTCGCCGAGGCTAGCACGAGTGGCACAAAGAGAAAGCATTCCGAAAATACCGGGAATGCTAAGAAAGGGAAGAAGAAGACCTCTAAAAGGTTCAAGGGGTCGTGCTATAATTGTGGCAAACCGGGCCACTTGTCAAGGGATTGTCGTCTCCCGAAGAAAGAGGCGAACAATGTTGACCACATGGACCTAGATTTTGCAGCGGTTGTGTTTGAAGCCAACGTTGCAAATTTGGAGGAGAACCCTAAAGCATGGTGGATAGATACCGGTGCTACCCGCCATATTTTTGGTAACAAGGAAAGTTTCTCCTCCTATACTTCCATCTCCGGAAGAAAGCTTTACATGGGAAATTCTGCGACCTCCGATGTTCAAGGCATTGGAAACGTGATTTTGAAGATGACTTCCGGAAAAGAAGTAACCTTGTTGGATGTGCTGCATGTTCCAGACATCCGTAAAAATTTAGTGTCCGGCGCTTTGCTTAGTAAGGCCGGTTTTAGACTAGTATTCGAATCCGACAAATTTGTACTAACCAAGAATGGGTTGTTTCTTGGAAAAGGTTACCTCGAGGAGGGCCTTTTTAAAATGAATGTAATGACTGTAATCCGCCAAGGTGCGATGAATAAAAGTTGTGTTCCTTATGTTTACTTGTCGGAAAGTTCTAATTTATGGCATGATAGATTAGGACATGTAAACCTCGACACCATTAAGAAATTAGCGAGACAAGATTTAATCCAAATGACTAAATCCGACTCGACTAATAGGTGCGAAGTTTGTGTTGAGGCAAAAATGACAAAATCGCCATTTAATGCCATACAAAGAGACACAACTCCTCTCGAGTTAATTCACACCGACATATGTGATTTAAAACTAGTGCAAACTCGAGGAGGTAAAAAGTACTTCATTACATTTATAGATGATTGCACTAAGTATTGTTATGTCTATCTCTTAAGAAGTAAGGATGAAGCCTTAGGGGCATTTGAAACTTATAAGAAAGAAGTTGAGAATCAACTTAACTTGAAAATTAAGAAAATTAGAAGCGATAGAGGTGGAGAATATGAAGCACCGTTTGAAGGACTATGTTGGGAATCCGGCATAATTCATCAAACAACGGCTCCATATACCCCTCAATCTAATGGAGTTGCTGAACGCAAAAACCGCACACTCAAAGAGATGATGAACGCGCTTTTGATCGGTTCGGAGCTTACCCGACAACTTGTGGGGGGAAGCAATACTCACTTCTAATTATGTTCTTAATAAAATACCCAAGAAAGGTATTGATAAGACGCCCTATGAATTATGGCATAATCGTAGGCCATGTTTTAAATACCTTAAAGTGTGGGGGTGTTTGACCAAGGTTGAAGTACCTAAGCCTAAACAAGTCAAGATTGGCCCAAAGACCATTGACTGTGTTTTTATTGGATATGCCAATAATAGTAATGCCTATCGGTTTATAGTGCATAAATCGGACATTCCGGATATGCACGTAGGAACTACTATAGAATCAAGGAATGCGGTATTCTTTGAAAACATTTTTCCGGTTAAGGACAGGAAAGATGTAGGTTCTAATAAGAGAACACATGAGTCTACATCCGGTCCTTCTCAAATAGAAGATGAAGAACCGAGACGTAGCAAAAGGGCAAGAGTGGAAAAGACTTTTGGTCCTGATTTTCTATCTTACATGATAGAAAACGAACCATCAACTGTTAAAGAAGCTTTGTCCGGTCCGGATAGTTCGTTCTGGAAGGAAGCTATTAACAGTGAAATAGAATCCATAATGCTCAACAATACTTGGGAATTAGTTGATCTCCCTCCAGGTTGCAAACCATTAGGTTGCAAATGGATCCTTAAACGGAAGTATAAGGCGGATGGATCTATCGAAAAGTACAAAGCTAGGCTAGTTGCCAAAGGCTTTAGACAGAAAGAGGGATATGATTTCTTCGATACATACTCCCCTGTCACAAGGATCACATCTATTCGTGTTCTCATAGCTATTGCAACCGTGCATAATCTTGAGATACACCAAATGGATGTGAAGGCGCTTTCCTTAATGGAGAACTTGATGAAGAAATTTACATGGAACAACCCGAAGGGTTCATTGGTTCCTGGTAAAGAAAGAAAGGTGTGTAAACTTGTAAAATCCTTGTATGGACTAAAACAAGCACCTAAACAATGGCATGAGAAGTTCGATAGAACCATGTTATCAAATGGATTCAAGATCAATGAATGTGACAAATGTGTCTACATTAAAGGAACATCTGAATCATTCGTTATCGTTTGTCTTTATGTAGAAGACATGCTCATAATGGGAAGTAATCATGATTTAATCATGAATACCAAAGGCATGTTAAAGAAGAACTTTGACATGAAAGACATGGGATTAGGCGATGTAATATTAGGGATAAAGATCTCTAGAACATCGAAGGATTAGTTCTTTCACAATCCCATTACCTAGAGAATGTTCTTCGGAAATTCAATGTCTTTGATGACCCTCCAGGCTAAGACACACTGTAGACTTGGCTCTACATTTAGCCAAGAACAAGGGGAACCAGTTTCTCAATTGGAATATGCAAGAATAATTGGCGATCGATGTACTTAACAAATTGTACTCGTCCGGACATTGCATATTCGGTGAGCAAACTAAGTAGGTTCACAAGCAATCCTAGTCTTGATCATTGGAAAGCTCTAATAAGAGTACTAAGATATTTAAAGTATACATTAAACCATGGGATACTTTACAATAAATATCCAGCAGTATTAGAAGGATCTTTGTGATGCCAATTGGATATCGGACACGAAAGACTCTAAATCCACAAGTGGATATGTATTCACTATAGGTGGAGGAGCGGTGTCATGGAAATCCTCCAAACAAACGTGTATAGCCGGATCCACGATGGAATCCGAGTTTATCGCGTTGGATAAAGGCTGGAAAGAAGCGAGAATGGCTTAAGAACTTCCTGGAGGATGTTCCTTGTTGAGCAAACATTGTACTGCTGTACTAATCCATTGTGATAGTCAATCAGCAATTGGAAGGGCACAGAATAGTATGTACAATGGTAAGTCTAGACATATTCGTCGTAGACACAATACCATTAGACAGTTGATCAAGAATGGCGTTATCACCATTGATTATGTAAAATCATGTGATAACTTAGCGGATCCATTTACCAAAGGTATAAATAGAGATCAACTGTATAAACTGTTAAGGGGAATGGGTTTAAAACCCACAACAAAAGAACTTATAGCGGACACTCAACCTTGAGAAATGGAGATCCCGGGCCCTTGGTTCAATGAGACAACCAAGTTATAAGTTCTAGTAGAGTTACTTGGAAACAACAACTCGGTTTATTAACCTGGAGATGTTGAATACTCATTCCCAGAACATCCAAGTACAAGCACATGCAGCAGTGGTAAGGTTAAGTTGAGAAAACTTTTAATGATTTCTATACCTACGGGTGGAGTAGTGCATGATACTCCTTATAGTGAGAATCACCTATATAAGTGAGAGGTAATAAGGCCGCCTCTAAATGAACGCTTATGAATGAGATACGGTCCAGGGCCAAAATGGACAAAACGTGAGAACAACAATTGTTAGAACTGTTATTATGTGAGTATTATTGTCTCGGTATACACCCGACAGTCACTGGTTCAAAGCGATTCGCTACCAAATGGCTAGTATATCCGATAATATTTCACTAGGGAAGATTCAAGGCCACAAGCTATCTATCCCGATGTAATAATAGTTTGCCAGAACTTTGGACGAAATTGCATTCATGCATTAATTGTCATTCATGTGGGGGATTGTTGGAAATGGATAACGGAAAGTTAAGTTTAACTTAACGTTGATCTAGTTTCTAACGGAAGTTCGTTATGTGTTAACGGAACTAGTTACAAATTATATTCTACATTTGTTGTAGATTATTATACTTATTTAATGTCTCTAAAACCATTTAGGGTGAATGAGAATTAATGACAAGTGTTTTTGTAACTTAACGGAAGTTAAATAAAGGGTTAAAGTTAACTTGGGTTGACTTGGGTGATCCAAATTAGTTTTGGGTCACAAGCTGTTCTCAAAGGCTTTCGTGACCTTTCGGTTACGGGCTTCGGCGCGGTCGCGCTCCAGCCTAGAGCGGCCGCGCTGATTTTAAGAAAATCATGGCTTGGTCTCGGGATGCCAGCGCGGTCGCGCTCAAGGCAAGAGCGGCCGCGCTCGTGCTCAGATTTTGAACAGGTTTGGCACCTCTTGGAGTGAACAGCCATGAACCCTTTAACTTCTTTTAAATAGTTTCCCTCCGAATTTCAATTATAACATACAGTCATTTTGAGCCTTTTACCCTCTAGAGAGATAGGTTAACATACCCAAATCATTGCATATTGTTGCATTCAATCTTTCAAGTCCAAAGTTCTAAAACCTTTGTTGTTCGTTAGATTAGTTATATTGGAGTGCTCCTTATAACTAATAGTAAGTCGTTTTATCTTACTAGAGTTTTGTCATACAACCGTAAGCACCAGTGCGGGACAAATAACTCTTACGGAGATTGTATTAAATACAAGACTCGACTTGAATCCATTTGTTTTTTCAATCTCCGTTACTTTTGCTGTCAGTTTTTCCGTTAAGTCTTAAAGAAGCCATAGCAATTGCCCAACAAAATTTGCACTGAATTGTTTATTTCACCCTATTTAATGCCAAATATGGATCCCCAATATTTATCCCTAAAAATATTTCGTTCCTAAAATTTCTAACTTAGTCAAAATATATATATATATATATATATATATATATATATATATATATATATATATATATATATATTGATGAGCCCGGATCTATTGGATCGGGCCCGCGCTCGGTCTGCTCCAAGGAACCAGTGACGTGGCAGTTCCTAGACCGCTGGGGGGGAAGACCGCGGACAGATAGGTCCTTGAGGTCAAGACCGCGTCCCTCCCCGCATTAATCCTATCAAAGACCGGAGGGATCCTGACCGCTATATTCGTGCCCGCACGATCTATGACCGTTGGGTTCGTGCCCTCAGATTGTATGACCGCGGGACCCATGCCCGCGGGAGGTATGACCGCTCCATCTGTGCCCGCGTCAAATACCTTTGACCGCGCCCAAGATATTGACCGCGGGCTCGCACCTGCCTCCCGGTTAATGTCAAGCCTTGCGAGCAAGTTAGCTTGCGCTCGACATGCAAGTTGCCGGCTCCCCATCACGCATTTAATGCGGCTCGGTCGAGCGCCTACTATTTCATTTAATGCGCCAAGCCGGCCCACACGGCTCATGTCCCTTTCAGCCATGCCCCTGCAGCAGTCAATGTTCCCTCCCTGACAGGGCCAATTAGCTGCGGACACGTGTAGCAGGTCAAATACCAAAGTGCCCCATAGGGCTGACCTCATTGCTTACATCAACAAGCACCACTACATTGCCTATAAATAGAAGAACTTTGTCCCCTGGGGCAAGGTAAGTTCCAAATATATTGAGTAAGCCCTATTACTCTTAAACCTTAACCACACACACACTCCAAGATATTCAAAGCCTTATTATCTCAGTATTCTTACTCTCACACCCGAGGGCCTGAGTTGGAGTAACATCCAACTTTGACCTTAACGGTGCTTATTTGTGTTGTGATCTAGGTACAAACAAACCCTAGAGGAGGATAACCAGGCCTCACCTTCTAATGTCAATAAGGGTAAGGCTACGACCTCTGTTTTCAACCATATGGGGGCACGTTCTCAGCCGTCACACAGCCTTTCCCAGCCCAGAGAGCTATACACAAACTGACAGACGAGGCCCGAGCTGAAAAAGCCCAAGCCCTCCTAAATAATAGCCCAAAAACTCCCCAAGCTCCTCTGAAAAACACCGCCTTAAACACTCCACTCTCCCCGGAGCAAATCCTGAGAAGGACAGAAATTCTGGCCTCCAAATCCAAGCTGGTCGCGGAGGCCATGGCCATCAACGACGCTCAAATGGAGATGTTTGAGATAGAGGCCAACGGAGGGCTCCAGTTCCCTCAGGGGTCACAAAGGTTTTCCCAACGAGCTCCCCCTAAATCGCTTGCTAGTCAAGCTAGGGGGCAAACCGGGTTGAACCAACCCTTGAGCGCGGACAGCCGGCCAGACGCAGTGTGGTGCATGTGGAGGATAGCGAGGAGATTGGAGAAGAGGCCCAATCCAATCTACGTGCGAAGTCCAAAGCCAGACCCTTGGCTCCGGCCAAGGAGAAGGCCGTGACTCCACGAGCTAAGAAGCAGAAGGTTGATAATCAGAACCCTGAGTTTGTGGAATTTATGCAAAAAATGTGGGAAACCCATCAAAAGGCTGCCCAGAAGTGTGGCCGCACCATGGACGCCTTCAGCGACAAGATTGCGCGGGCACCTATTCAGAGGGGCAAGCCCCCCAGATGGACACCTATGATGGCTCCAAAAATGCCAAGAGTCATATGGGACGATTTGAGGGGCAAATGGCTCTATTCTCCGCAGATGAGTCCATGATGTGCAAGGCCTTGGCTGCTACTTTCACGGGCAAGGCCCTATCTTGGATGCTAGCCCTCAAGCCCCGGTCCATCCAATCATTCAACCAGTTTAGAAGCATCTTCCTTAATGCCTTTCTTTGGGCGGGGGTGCCCGCTAGACCAAAGACAGATCTTGTCCGTGTCAAGCAGGCCCCAAACGAGCCTACAAAAGATTACATATCTCGATTCAGGAAAGTGAGTGAGGAGATTGTGGACCTCGAGGAGGGAGATATCAGACTCTGCTTTGAGGGCGGACTCAGCTCCTCCTTCCTAAAAATGAATTTTGCCTCCAGCCGGCCTAAAACAGTCGAGGAGATGTATGAAAGGGCTTCTGCCATTGCATCCGCTGAAGAGCCCATTGTGCCCGCTCCTCGAGCTTCAGCAAAAGAAAGAATAAGCCAAGTCCAGGAAACCACCCAGGCACGCCCGCACCAACGGCCGGGGCAAAAACGGACGTGGGTCGGATAAACTCCGAAAAACAATAGAGAAGCTTGATTTACACCGAGCTCACCGACCCAAGGGTAGTAATCATGAGGGCCTCAGACTTTCCTCCTCCTCCCCCATGCTTCGAAAGCCAAATGAGAGGAGTAGGCTTAAGTTCTGTGAGTATCACAACAACCACGGGCACGGAACGGAGGACTGCTTCCAGCTGAAGCGAATAATCCAGCAGAAAATCAACGACGGGGAGCTAACCAAGTGGGTTAAAGGCAATAACAACGCCCACAATAACAATAATCAGCAGCGGGCACGAAACACGCGTGGTCCCGAGAGGGTGGAAAGAGACAATTTTGAGGATAAGAGGGTGACTACAATATAAACTTCATTGGAGAGGAACCCCCATCCAACAAACAGCTCTCCCTCCAAATCCGGACATTAGAAAAGGTTTTTTTCATCCCCGCAATGGCTCCGGAGGAAGAGCAAGAAATTGGGTTCAAAAGGAGTGAACTTGCCTCCTCCCTTTTTCATTCCACTCAGCCACTCACCCTCAGAATGAGAATCAACCGGGCAAACATAGGCCGAGTGTTGATAGATCTTTTGGAGAGTGCTCGTGATATACTCTACTACCATACTTTGGTAGGAATGAGAATGACCGAGGCGCATCTTACTCCGTATGCGGGCATGCTTGAGGGCTTCACGAATCACGCCGTGGGGGAAAGGGGACGATTGTGTTTGAAGTAACTATTGGGGAAAAACCCATGCAGAAGGCGGCCAAAATCACATTCATGGTGGTCGATCTTCCTTCCCAATCTGATGCCATTCTCGGCGTAGCTGCTCGAGCCGGAGTGGGAATAGTTGCTTCCGTCCCCACCAAAGGGTGAAATTTAACACCCCGGGCGGGGTTGCTACCATCAAAAACCAGCCGGGAGATTCCTCCGAGCACTTGAGGAAAAAAGAAAAGCTAGTGAAAGCCAGACATCACGCCGCGAGATAGAGGGCGAGGACAAACCAAAGAAAGGGAAGGCCCTTGCACTTGTGCCGCCGCCCATTCCAATTGGCATGCTTTCTTTCCATACCACTAAGGTGGAGCTCAAGACGAGCAGAAAATCCAAACAGTTGGCCCCTATCGAGGGAGGATACATTGATCGAGGAATTGAGGGAGAGATTGACCGCGATCTCATATTCTCTATGGCAACACTGACCGGAGCTCAGGTCAACCCCCTAACTATTATCATTGACTCCTTGCACAATCGTGAAATCAGCGACCTTCAGCCTAACGACGAGCTCGAGGAGGTGGTCATTAACCCCCACTTCCCCGAGCAAACAGTTAAGGTTGGGCTGGAAATTCACTGCGAGGAAAGAAGGATACTCATCGAGTTCCTTAGAGCAAATTGTGATGTGTTCGCTTGGAGGGTGGAGGATATGCAAGGAATCAGCGAGGACGTGATCCTCCATAAAATCAATGATGACCCATCCTTCAAAAACATTCATCAAAAATCAAGGTACTTCTCCCCGGAGAAAGAAATGGCGATCAAGGAAGAGGTGGAAAAATTACTCAAAGCGGGGATAATAAAGGAGATTACCTACCCAAAATGGCTGGCCAATGTGGTTATGGTCAAAAAATCCAACGGCAAGTGGAGGATGTGTGTTGATTTAACGGATCTCAACAAGGCTACCCCAAAGACTGCTTCCCTCTTCCTCGCATAGACAGATTGGTGGATTCTATAGCCGGCCACAGAGTATTGAGCTTCATTGATGCATACTCCGGCTACCATCAGATCCAAATGGCTCCTGAAGATGTCCGCTCCGTTGCTTTCATCGCTGCGGGCAAGACTTATTGTTACACAATGATGCCCTTCGGGCTAAAAAATGCGGGAGCCACATATCAGCGAATGGTCAATCTGGTCTTCAAAAACCAACTGGGCAGAAACCTTGAGGCCTATATTGATGACATGGTGATAAAAACAAAGGAAAACTCCCACAAGCTCGACGTGGAGGAAACCTTCCAAAACTTGCACCGCAACAACATGAAACTAAACCCCCTGAAATGTGCTTTTGGGGTAAAAGCGGGGAAGTTTCTTGGATTCATGGTAAACCAGCGAGGAATAGAGGATAATCCCGAAAAAATTCAAGCACTTCTGGACATGAAACCTCCTGCTTGCGTGAAGGATGTACAGAAACTCAATGGTCGCATCACCGCACTTGGCCGCTTCATCTCGCGGTCGGCGAGAGAGATGCCTCCCTTCTTCAAAACTCTAAAAGGGGGAAGAAGCACGATGAATTTGCATGGAATCAAGAATGCCATCGAAGCCTTTGAAGAAGTCAAGACATACCTCGGGCGGCCACCTCTGCTCGGCGGCCGGTGCCGGGAAGAGCTTTTACATTTTAGCGATTCTTGATACAGCGTGGCTCTTTGTTCTTGTAAGGGAGGATAATAACTCCCAAAAACCAGTTTATTACGTTTCTAAGGCAGCATCCGCCGTAGAAGGGCGTTATCTTAATATAGAGAAGTTAGCTTACGCCTTGCTTGTATACGCTCGAAAATTAAGAGCCTACTTTTACGCACATCCTATAAGCTGTACTAAGCGAGGCCCCGCTTAGAAAGGTTTTACACAAACCGAGTCTTCGGGAGAATGCTAGCTTGGTCTATCGAACTCATGAGTTCCGGATCACCTACTCCCGAGAAAGACAATCAAAGCGCAGGCCTTAGTTGATTTTGTGGTAGAATCATCATTTAAATTGGCGGACAGCGACCTTGGAAAGAGAAAGCGGGCAGAATCAGAAGAAGCCCCAGATAGCTTGAGCACTGAAAATATACAACCAAAAGAGCGCCTGGAAGAAATATGGACTTTATTCGTGGACGGCTCTGCGAGCAAGTTAATTAGTGGAGCGGGCATACTTCTGGTCGCACCCTGCGGGGAGAAATTTAAAAGGGCCTTGAGATTCAAGTTCGAGGCATCTAACAATCAAGATGAGTATGAAGCAATCATAGCAGGCATGGAATTGGCAAGAGACTTGGGAGTTCAGAATATAGAGATCAACAGTGATTCTCAGCTCATAGTTAATCAAATTAAGGGGGAGTATGATACTATCAACCCGGTGCTAACTCAGTACTGCGGCCTTGCAAAAACCCTCATCAAAAATTTCACCTACTATGAGCTGAACCAAGTCATGAGAGAGGACAATGTGGAGGCAGACCTCCTCTCCAGAATAACCGATCAAGAAATCGCTGAATTGGAGACATATTGCCAGATTGAGTTCACGGAGAGACCTGCTATAGATCGGATTCAGATAAACAATATTGAGGATCAAGTAAGGGACTGGGTAGATGAGATCAAGGATTACATCGAGAAGCAGACCCTCCCCGAGGATCCAGCAAAGGCTAGAGCCATCAGAACGGTGTCCGCGAAATACCTCGTCCTCGATGGGTTACTTTTTCGACGATCATTCACCAAGCCTTTGCTCTGATGTGTCAAAACTCACATGATCACTAACTTAATCTATGAGGTTCATGAGGGAGTTTGTGGCAGACATCCAGGTGCTCGCACCCTCTCAGACAAAATCAAATTCCAAGGATTCTTTTGGCCTACAATGAGAAGGGATGCGCAGGAATATGTAAGAAAGTGTGATAAGTGCCAGAGATTTGCGGACATCCCCAGACTACCATCAACAGAGCAAACTTTGGTTGTACCATCGTGGCCGTTTGATACGTGGGGGATTGATCTCATTGGACCATTCCCAACTGCTCGAGGAAACATCAGTATCTTTGTGGTGGCCGTGGATTACTTTACCAAGTGGACGAAGCGAGGTTTAGCCACTATCTCCGAGGAGAATACCATCAATTTTGTCCACGACCACATCTATTGTCGATTTGGGGTCCCCAGAGCAATAATTTCGGACAATGGCACTCGGTTCTCCGCAAAATTCAACTTCTTGAATGCGTAAGAATGAAAGTGCAACACCGTAAGTCTGCGATTGCTTACCCCCGAGGAAATGGCCAAGGCGGGCCGCGAACAAGCTAGTCCTGACCGCCTAAAGAAAAACTTGGAGGGCGAGGAGGACGATGGTTGGACGAGCTCCGGATCGCATTATGGGTTATCCGCACCACTATAAGAAATTCTACGGGAGAAACTCCTTTCTCGCTCACGTATGGGTCGAGGCAATGGCTCCGAGTTGAGGTTGCCCTACCCTCGTACGAGTCACATACTTCGATGAGTCTCAAAACGAGGCAAACAGAAGGTGTGACGGAACGATCTCGAAGGAAAGAGAATGCGGGCATATGAAAAATGGTGAACTACAAGCGAAGCGAAGAAGCACCACGATAAAAGGGTAAATAGGAGGAGTTTTTCGGTTGGAGATTGGGTACTTAGAAGCGTTGAGGTCAAGGGACCCAGACAGTTTCAATAAGCTGTCCCCGAAATGGGAGGGACCATATGAGGTCACCAAAATAGTCAAGGAGGGTACCTACATATTGCGACCAAAAGAAGGAGAAGAGCTCAAACACACTTGAAATAGCGATCACCTCAGAAAATACTTCTTTTGATATCTTTGTAATTTTTGGAAGGAGTATAGACCCCTATATATATAAGTATGAAGTTACCATCAAATTTTGGTGCAAAAATAGTTATAACGCCTTTCCCACCAGCCTCAAAAGCTGAGGTGGATGCTCGCAAGCGGATGCCAGTAGGTTCAAGAGCCAACATATGAGATCCTACCTACTGATGCGCGAAGATCCATTAAGATCCGCAAGCCTATATGGGTACAAAGGCCATTACGCCCGTACTCGATCGCGGGGAGGATACTCCATCCTGCCCGCGTGACACCACCAAGAAAAAGTGGATATAGATGAACGTAGGTACAAAGGCCATGATGCTCGTACCTACGGACTCTAGTGGGGACAAAGACCTGAAGTCCGGACCCACTAATTGCGCGAAGGACCTCGTTAGGGCCGTTACTCGCATGCCTGTATGTAACAAAGGCCTACATATAAGCCCGCTTACATGATCGCCACAAGACCCTCACAAAAAACTCCAAGGGGTTTTGAATAAAGGGTCAAAAAGCGTGAACCTCCAATAAGGGGATACGAGATGCCGGGGTTAAAGGGCCTCTATGCTAAATATGCTCCTACCTTCATTGCGTAGGACAATAGCCTCACGGCCACCTTCTACATGCCACTATGAAAGTAGCTTGCCTTGGCTGCTTTTGACTTACACCACAGCTCGCAAGGCTGGGAATAAGTGTAAATGGATGAGAGTGATCAAACAAGTTTAACAAAGCCAAAAAGACAAACTGGGGTCAAGATCCCTAAAATTGCCACAAGGCTAAACAAACGCGGTCACAGAAAAATAGGGCTGACTCTCACGAAAAATCCAAGTGATTTTGAATAAAGAGTTAGGAAAACTCAAAAAATGCGGGCAAAGTGCCTACTAAGCTTTTGACCGCAGAAGGAGAGTATAAAGTTAGTTGCAAGTCAAAAACGCTGGAGAAAGCAAGCATGCAAGTATCAAGGTACTCAAAAATTGCAAACACTCAAATGCAGCCTAAAAGACATGCAATTAAGATAAATAGTTGGGAAAAATTCTTGTATTAATGAAAAATAAATATTTACAAGGGTCCTACCATCTATTACAACAAGAAAAAACAAAAAACCTAAGCTAGAGGAGCTTGGTCCTTGGGGTCCTCGGTGGCCGGGGTTGGAGAAGGGAGACTATTCACCAACAAGTCCGTTATGGGATCAGATGCAGGCTCAGCAGAGACCGGAGTGGAGGCTGCCCGCTGGGGGAATAGATCACCTATAGCAGGCCCGTTTGGAAGGACGCGAGCTATGGCTTCCCCAAGGGGTATAGGGTTTTCCCCAAACCTCAGCTCATTCAGCTCGGCAATGAGGCTAAGGGCGATCACCTCGGCCACGGGAGGCGGGGAGGCCGCTGCGGACGGATCAAGTCCTTAACCTCATCCTCGGACGAGAGGAACTAACGCATGCCGGGCGAGCGCACTCCGCGTCATTAGCAACTATTGAGCCAATCACGGCCCAGCTGCACGCACGGAGAACATGCCCGTGGCCGCGAAATTCCTGATCTGTGTTCGGACTCCAGCCTCGTACTGAGCCAGATTCTCCTCGTTCAGAAAGTTCTTGAACTCCTAGGAGTTCTTATACTCTTCCACTGCCTCCTTCCTCGCAACGAGCAGAATAGCATCCTTCTCCAACTGAAATTGCCTAAGGGGGAGAAGCTGATCGGACAGCTCATCAACCTTTGCCTCCAGGGTGGAGATGGTGGTCTTGGATGCCTCAAGCCTTTGGCACAGCTCTGCATTCTGGGCTCCCGCTCGGCCCTCTTTCCCCGGAGTTCATCCCTCTCCCCCTTAGCCTTTTTTAAGCTCTCCTCCACCTCCGTCAGCCTCTCCTGAAAACCCTTCAGGTCAGCCTCCTTGGTGGAGAGGGTCTTCTCCTTGGCATCGAGGAGGGAGTTTAAGGTTCCCACCTTCTCTTGAGCCTGCTCCAGCTTGCGGAGCTTGCCCGCCAAGTCCTTGGTGTTGGTTTCCAGCTCAGCATTCAAGCTATCGCATCATTCCCGAAGCCGCATAGCTTTGTTGCCCACCTGCGAGGAAGATAATCAGAAAAATGGTACAAGAAACCAAGTAATGAGACAGGCAGAATGGTCCCTACGTCAGTAAGGGCAAGCCCAATGTCTCCCATCAAGGCTGACGGGTTCTCCTTCTCAGCCACACTCTGATAGAAGTCAGGGGCATAGAGCCTGTTGATAAGCCCTATCCCCACGGCAGAGTTGAAGGATGAGCAGGCATATAAGTCCACCCCTGTGATGGCGGGCACTTCACCCACTTTCTTCCTCAGCGCCCATGTCTCCTCACGGGTGGCCAAGGAGGCTATGGGATAAGCAGCAGAACAGATGGTCCCCGCGGGGGAGGGAGCAGTGGCCGAGGCGGAGGCAGGAGCAGTAGGGGCCCGAACTTGAGTGTCCCCCACTTTCTGGGACTTGGAGGCCTTCTCCCTTTGCGCAAGATCTGCGTCTCTCTCAGTCCTCTTCCGGGGCTCTATACTATGCCCGGAAGGAATGGTGCGACCAGGTGAGGATGCCCGCATAGCATGGGCAGGGGGAGGACCCCTTGGGGGTGGAGACAGCTCCCCGGTGGTGGGGATAGATTTGGAGCTAGTCAGAGGCTCCCCAGTCCTCCTACTGACAATGGGCACAGTTTTGTCCTTGCCCGGGAGTCCTCCCATCTCAGTTTGCCTCCTCAAAGCAGCTTCCCTATTGGCCTTCATGTTCTTGGCCTTCATTTGAGCAGCAGTTGGAGGGGCCATCAGAAATTATACTCTTCTGGATCTACTCTGGAGGAAAAGAAAAATGGTTAGAATGCAGTTCAGAAAAATCAAAAGCAAGATAAATTTGCAAACAGACTTATAAGGAGTCAGAGACCAATTAATTCGGGAGGATCGCACTCAGCGCCCAGCATGCAGGTCTTACAATCAGCCTCAAATTGATAATACTCGTGCACCCTCCAATCAGGGTCACGGGGCATGGGCTCTATTTCTACTCTGGGGGCATGTGGGGCGCCCTCCCTGCGAGGAGCCACCCCCGAGTAGATTAATAGGGGCTCGTCTTCAACGATGGCGCCCACATCATATACGGGCTCCTCCCCGCTGTCTAAATAGGTGGCCAGATGTCTCTCTATGGCACAACGCATACCATCGGCAGAGGCGGGGTCTGGATAACTATTAGCGGCCACCTTCATCGGGACTGGACTTGAGGGTTTGGAGAAGGGCCAACCAAACCTAGACTCGATGACCAAGATATCCCTCTGGTTCCATTGGTCAAATTTGTTCGATGGGGGAGAGAAGGTCCTGGTAGAGTAGTTCCTAGCCTTCAAGCTCAGGATGCCCCGGCTGATCTGCTTCTGATAATAAGCGTAGAGCCCGGCCAGGGTAGGTTCATGACCTAGGAATCTGCAAACCGTTATGAAGGAGACGAGGGCCCTGATGGCATTGGGGGTCAGATGCATTGGGAGACAACGGTTGAACTCGAGGAAGAAGTAAAAGAAAGGGTCCAGAGGCAGCCTCAGGCCATTCTCAAACTGGGCCCCATAGAAGACACAGGCTCTGTTGTCCTCGCGGACATCTGCTATGGTCTCTTGCCTCAATTGTCTTTCCCCTTTATCTGTACATGACCCAGGGTGCGGACATGGAAGGCATTGCGGTCAACGTTGTAAATCTCATAAATATCCTCCTCCCAGTCAATAGTAGCCACCTCCTTGGCTTTCTTACCACGGCCACGGCCAGGGTTCACCCCAGCAGCTGGCCTCTTGCCTTTATTCCGGGCAGGGGCCACAACTACCTCCTCCTCGGAGTCAGAGTCCTCGAAGGCATCCACAATCTCCGTGGTCTCATTAGCCTTCTTGGAGGTCCCCGCAGCCCTCCTATCCTCAACCTCGCGGTCATCCTCCTCGGTCTCCGAGCTCGTCGAGCCAAAGAGACCGGTGGCATCACCGCGGGCAGAGGTTACTTCAGTTTCATTCCCCCCGCCCCCGGTCACCTCAAAGTTCAGAGGCTCCAGTTCTTCACTGCTACTCAGTTCGATTGGGTTAGCATTAGGGGCCGCGGGCACATTGGGAAATATGGTCCTCAGGGGCAGAACATCTAAAGGGTCATTCAGGTCCCCGGTGCTCGGTGCCCGCACATCATTGGTTTGTTCAGGATTCATTAATTCACACTTCTCCCAGTCAATTATTTGGTCGGGGACACGGATCGCTCTCCTCACAAGTTCAACGGCGTTCAAAGCCTGATCTCTCTCGCGGGGAAACCTGCACAAAACCCCCATCACAAAATTTCTTAGCCTACGGGTATCCCCCAACACCAATACGTCACGGTTAAAAATGTACTTCCTCTTGGCCTCCCACAACCGGGGTGGGACGAACGGCCCCCAATCTGCTTTCTCACAGAAATACAAAAAACAATGTAGGGAAAGCCTTAACCACCCTAGTCCTACCTTCCTAAATATTCCCCCCGTCCGTTTACAAACGGCGAAGGTATCAGGGGTGGTTCCATCTCCTAATTCTATGGGACGGCGGGGTCCAAATTCACGAGTGGTCATTGTTCAAAACCCAGAAAAGGAAAAACAGAAAGAGATGAAGAAGAAAACACCCCAACAATTACTTACGAAAGAAATCTGGAAGGTTGGATTTGAAGAACTCAAGGAATTCGCAGCAAAAATTCTCTCTCTAAAAGCTCTTTGAAGGTTTGAAGACGGTAAAAGGGTTTGAGGTTTAAGGGTTTGGTATTTATAAGGCCTACCTATACGGGTTAACCCGTTTAACCCGTATTAATTAGCCCACAAACCGATCCTCGAACCCCGAACTGTCTCAAACGTTTGAAAATTCGAAAATTCCGCCGGTTAAGCATTTATTACCCCTCATAGATGATTGACACATACCCCCTATTGTAACGATGATGTTGCCATTCGCGGGAAAAATTCGATTTTTGCGTTTCTTTGAAAAACCAAATAAAACCGGAAAAAACGGAGTCGCCACGCCATTTTAATTTTGAAGGGCCAAAACTTTGAAAAAAGCCCGAGATCAGAGATTTAGGTTCGGAGGTCATATTACGCGTCGGGAAGGACGTTAGTGTGCACCCGACGCGCCTCGTAAAAACGAGTCTTCCAAGCTGAAAATCATTTGTGTGTGTGTGTGTGTGTGTGTTTTGGCCAAAATAAGTTGAAACTGGAAAAAGTAAAAATTGGGATGTCTTTTTTAGACTTTAAACTGATCCCATGATTTTTTGGAAGATTTTTGGATTGAGATTTGGTACTCAAAAAACCTTTTGAAGTTGAGAAGTCACTTCTGCCAGAAAGAAAATGGCAGCAGACACCTGATTTTGAAATGGATTCAAGGGTCCTAAAACTTCATAATATGGATGAACTCAGAGAATGAAAGTTTCTCTAGACTCCTTGAATAAACTTTGTGTGAAAGAAATTTCCATTTTGGAGAAGATTTGAGGGGTCAAAACCTTATGGAAACCTCAGATATGAGATCTGGATTCCCAGAAACTGATGAACTAGCCTCTGAAAGAAAAATTGAAAAGAGGAGTTTTACTCACCCAAAAAATAAAGTAAAAATATGTCTGGAAAGATCTTGATGTTGGCTACAAAAAGTGTTTTGTAGTCAACACCAAATTCCAAGTTCATCTGCGTCCAAAAATTAAGACCATGGACTGAGGTCTGGGAAAATTGCTACTGGACAGCAACTTTCCAAGAAAGAAAAGATGATTTTAAGGGGGGTTTTGCATCCATGCTTGTCCCCATTTCCCTAGGTTTTGGTTAGTGATCACTAGACATTTTAGTGGTGAATCAACTATACCAAACCATCCTTGGGGTACATTAGGACTAAGCATTTCATTTGCTTGGGAAGGGGAATTTTATCCTTTGAAAATCAAGATTTAGTGCTTGAAAATGGTTTTTTAGGGTTTTGAAAGTGCATTTTTGCAAGTGAGCAAGAAAAGCTTTGAAAATAATGTTGATCTTTGTAGAAGATCATCCATGGAGATGGTCTTCCATGGTGATCTTCTTAGATCTAGAGAAAGAAGATGAAAGAACTACATTTTGTAGTTAGAAGATGCATGCATGGATGAGATTTAGGGTTAGGAAGAAGAGGGTTTACCAATCTTCCTTGTGTTCTTGAGTGTTTGGCTTGAGTGTATGAGTGTTTAGGGATTTAATATGAGAGTGAGTGGATGAATATGAGTTGGGAAAGATTGGAGAGAAAAAGGTGACAATTCTTGAAGAATTCTCACTGTTTTCTCTCTATATTTCGCCAGAGGTTCGTTGCATTTGTGTTGTTCCTCCTTTTTTTTTGTGACTGGAGGGCTCAATTTATAGCCCTCTGAAAACTGCAATGATATCCGCGCGGATGAGTCCAGGCAGCGTGCACTGTTCATTAAATGCAGCTTCAGCTTTGGACAAGAAGAATAATCTTTTTCAAAATTCAAATTGACCAGCCAGTTTTTGTTTCCAGCATTGCTATATTTGGTTTTCTTCATTTGTTTTTCTTTTTTGAGATTCTTTTTAAGGTTTAACCTTAAATAACAATGCCCATTTTACCCTCACTTTGTTAGAAATGTTAGGATAGTTAGGAATTGTTAGAAATGTTATAACTTTCGTTAATTTTCTAACGAAAATTCTAACAAGCTCAAATTGGAGCACTTACAGTAGCCCCTCGGCGACGGCGCTTTCGAAGGAAGCGGGGTCGTCGATAAGAGTAAGGCTCCATATTTGGCGGGATGATCGAGTGATCGGGTGGCTGAACCTAGCGATAGGCTACCTACGTATCCCGAATGGGAATCAAGCCAGTCGTAGTTCGGGTCTTTGACCCTGGCGATGATGGCGTTTTAGGTGCCTCGAACCTGATGAGCGAGTTCTACGATCGTTTCTTTGGAAAGAAACTCTGCTGGGGATAAGAGATGACCATTTTTGGTCTGATGGGTATCCGCTCTGCTGGGGATAGGAGATGACCATTTTCGGTCTCTGCTGGGGATGATTGCGATTTATCGCTTTCTAGCGATAGCGTCTTAGGTGCCTCAAACCTTGGAGATGGCGTTTTAGGTGCCTCGAACCTTGATGATGGCGTTTTAGGTGCCTCGAACCTTGGAGATGGGGTTTTAGGTGCCTCGAACCCTGGAGATGGCGTTTTAGGTGCCTCGAACCTTGGAGATGGCGTTTTAGGTGCCTCGAACCTTGGAGATGGCGTTTTAGGTGCCTCAAACCTTGAAGATGGCTTTTTAGGTGCCTCGGACCTTGATGATGATGGCGTTTTAGGTGCCTCGAACCTCGATGATGATGGCTTTTAGGTGCCTCAACCTTGATTTGGAATGGCCTTTCGGTGGACTTCGTCTGTCGCCCGAAGGAGAGGGTGACCGTTTTGGTCGAGGGGCTGGACCTAATGATAGGCTACCTACGTATCCCTAGTGGGAATCAAGCCCTTTCGTAGTTCGAGTACTACTCGAGATTTCGCTGGCTTTTGGGATTCCGTTAGCTTCGCTGGGGATTTCGTTAGCCTTTGCTGGGGAAAATCAGACGTATTCGTATGGGAAATCGATCTTACGTTTGACTGCCGGGGAAGGATTTTGATGAAAGATACGAGATTTCGTTATCTTTCTCGGGGCACTCGGTCTTACGTTTCTATAGGGGTAATTTTGATGAAAGATACGGGATCTCGTTATCTTTCTCGGGGCACTCGGTCTTACGTTTGATCAGGGAGGATTTTGATGAAAGATACGGGATCTCGTTATCTTCCTCAGTGGCACTCGGTCTTACGTTTGACTGCGGGGTAATTTTGATGAAAGATACGGGATCTCGTTATCTTTCTCGGGTCACTCGGTCTTACGTTTTATTGCCGGGGGCAATTTTGATGGAAGATACGGGATCTCGTTATCTTTCTCGAGGCACTCGGTCTTACGTTTGACTAGGAGTAATTTTGATGAAAGATACGGGATCCGTTATCTTTCTCGGGGCACCTCGGTCTTACGTTTGACCTAGCTAGGGGTAATTTTGATGAAAGATACGGGATCTCGTTATCTTTCTCGGGGGCACTCGGTCTTACGTTTGGCTATAGGGGTAATTTTGATGAAAGATACGGGATCTCAAGTTATCTTTCTCGGGGTTACTTCGGTCTTACGCTTTCACTGCTTGGGTGAACAATTTTGATGAAAGATACGGGATCTTTCGTTATCTTCTCGTGGCACTCGGTCTTACGTTCGATCCGTCGGAACAATTTTGATGGATACGGATCTCGTTATCTTTCTCGTTACTCGGTTCTACGTTTTAACAGGGTAATTTTGATGAAAGATACGGGATCTCGTTATCTTCCTGGCACTCGGTCTTACGTTTTTACCGCCTGGGGGTAATTTTGATGAAAGATACGGATCTCAAGAGTCACTCGGGGCACTGGCGGTCTTACGTTTGACTCGCCGGGTGATTTTCTTGACAAGGGGCCGACTTCGGGGTTAACTTTGGTTAACTTTGTCAAGTTAGGGAATTGCAGAGTCCTGGAATTTTAAGGGGCAAAAGGGTCATTTTGACCCTTGCAATCTCATCCGCGCGGATAGGGATGGAAAGTCAGGGGTATTAATTAGGGCCAACGCCCTTCTCCTTCCCATTCGCCATTTTTTTACGGAATTTCGCAATTACGAGAGAGAGAAGGAGAGAGCCGAGGACTTCACCATTTTTGGCCTAAAAGCTTCAAAATTCCTTCGTTTTCTTTGATTTTTCGAGCAATGGAACACGGGAAGGCGCTTTTCAAGGCCAAGGACGTGGTCCGATAGCGGAGAGGCGATTGGAGCTCGTCCGGATGAGGAGGCACTATACTCTTTCGCAATCGGTTGCGGAGGAGCCCTACCCCGATGCTTGGCAACATTGGGCTTCGGATTCGCATCTCCGAACGGTATATTTCGAATCCTCTTGATCCTCTTGTCGATTTCTTGTTTGAAATTTTTGGATGATTTTTGAATTTTTTTTTTTTTTGAAAATTCGAATGATTGATGTTCTTGGCTTTGAATCTTGATTTTGATGCTTTGCATGTTGTAATGAGTATATGAGTAACCCAAAATGTGCATTTTGCTTGAAAAAGAATTGGCATTTTTGCCACACATTTTTTTTTAATTCGAAAATTACATGTGAAAATTCGAAGAATTGTGATTTTCTTTGATTTTTTTTTTGTTTTTGGAACTGAATATTGCATGTTCTTGATGATGATGATTTTTTTTTGAAATTGAATTTTGATATTGATGAATGATGATGCAATGCATGCATTTTGTTTGGAAAGAATGGGCATTTTGCCAATATGAGATGTATGTTTAGGATTTTTTTTTTTATTTTTGAAAAGTGGGACGGATTTTTCCTCCCGTTGCATGTAAGATGGATGATATGCATGTATGCATTTTTTTTTTGAAAATGGGACGGGGTTTTTATTTCCGTCGACTTCTTGTAGGATATGCATGTATGCATTTTTTTTTATTGAAAATTGTTGAATGGGATTTGCTGAAAAACTGTCTTTTCTGTGAGAAAATGGGGCTATGTCTATTGCATGCCGTTATGCTGCCGAAATTTTTTTTTAATATGCATGTGTATGCTCTTTTTTTTTTTGTGCAAATGCAAATGCAATTTTTTTTTGACATTTTCTCTCTTTTTTTTTTTTTACAGGGCGGAAACCGTTTTGTGACGGAGCAGCTGAACAAAATGAAGACTCGAGGATCAGTGGAGTCTGTGATTGACTTGTGGGACCGGCTTCCGGATGCGGGCCGAGGAGCTTTGCCGAGTCCGAGACAGATCGTTGTCGAGACGGGACTCTGGGAGTTTGTCGAGTGCTTGAGGGGACTGGTCAAGTTCCCTAAGTGCAAGGGCTTGATGTTTGCTCTGGCGCAGCACTGGTGGGACGCGACCCACACATTCCACTTCTTCTGGGGCGAGGCGACTGTTACGCCTTCTGACTATGCCGATCACGGCCGTCCTTCAATGGACGCAGCATTGAGTGGAGAGATGGCTACAGCGATGCTGATCTGCAGGCTCTTCTTGGATTTTCCCCTATTCCCAAAAAGGGGATGGGGATGGAGTATGCCGTGGTCTTTGGTAAGATTGTGGAGACCATCGCGAGTTACGAGGCTGGGGAGGATAGGTTTAGCGCCGAGCAGATTGCTAGGTCCTTCCTCTGGTTTACCTTCTCGAGCACGCTCTTTGGTCATGCTGAGGGGACAGCGGTCTTTGCCTTGCTGAGGTCCTTGGAGGACATGGAGACGGTTGGAGATATTTCTGGGGAGGCCGAATTTGTTGAGCCTGCTTCGCTCTTGATAGATACACAGGAAGGCTGTGAGCTCCTGTCTTGCTTCGAGTTTTCTCTGGAGGTATAAGCTCTCTTTTTGCTTTCCCTCTTTCCTTTTGAGCACACACTTTTATTTGCACTTTGGATTGATTGGATTTTTACCTTTCGCAGTATGGGCGTTGGAGTTTTTTTCCACGTCACGGTGTGGAGCGGCTGAGGCGTACGTCGGGCGTATCCGGCCATGCGATCTTGGTCCAAGCATGCCGGGAGAAGATAAGCTCCAGGGGGCGTACGACTCTCGAGTACGCGGATTGCCTTCCTTTGACGGAGGCCGAGACGGATGAGGGGATGATATTCTTCCCACAGGATCGCTTTGAGGTAGCGCAAGTGAAGGGCGGCCGAGATCCGGGACAGTCTGGCGGAGGAGGATTTTGAGGGCACGACTTGCGACGCCTACTATGCAGGAGAGAGGGTGACGCGCCGGCGCATGGCGTGAACTCGCCTTTGAGGACACCGGTGGAGCCTCCCGCCGACATGATGCACCCGAGCGATCGGTCCGTGACTGGGACGATTACGAAGCGGAGCGGCACTTCTCGGACTTCGTGGCGATCGAGCCATATGCGACGTTCGTCTTGAGGAGGCCTGAGGATGCCTCGGGTTTTGGAGAGGAGGGGCTTGGGATCCGCGGTACCCTCGGACGGATTTTTCCTATATCCGGGATGGGGTCCGATTGAAGTGCGAATCCCTCGGCCGAGCGGCTTCCACGAGCTTTCCGGCCTCGTCGGGTATGAAGGTATGGCTTCACCTTTTCCCCTTCTTTTCTTTCTTTTGTTTCATCATTTTTAGCATCACTTCCTTTTTTTTTTTTTTTGACGCTTTTGCTTTTGTGCGCTCGGAGGTGGTCGTCGAGACACCGACGAAGCAAGTGATCGGAGCCAAGAGGTTCATACGGAGGATGGTTGCTTGCGGGGCACCTCGAGGCTAGGGCGAGGAGACCACGGCCGGCACTGTCCGACGGGAGGCTTCTCCTATTCCCTCGGAGACTTCTTCGAGACCCCTCTTTCTCCTCTCATTGATCACCGCGCGGCACCGCCTTCGGATCACGTCATTCTTGGGGATCCGCACGGGCGAGGACACGTACGGCGGCATGGTGGGTCGTCTCCGTATGTTCGGGAGTCGGACGCCTTCACCTTCGGGTACGACTTCTTCGGGGATGCAGGGTTTACCCTATCAGAGTGTGCCGGTTGGTCCCGACGAGCCTCTTTACGGAGATGAGGACGATTCGAGCCCGAGACTTTCGGGGCTCTGACGAGGCGGGCCCGAGTCGCAAGAGGGGCCGGGGAGACATCGGGTGCCGGAGACTCCGATTGATCTTTTTTTTGAGATTTTTTTTGAGATTTAGATTTGTACAGATCATGCACATTTTTTTTTTTGATGTAATAATTTAGGATTTTATTTATGTTTGTTTGTTGTTTTTTTTTTGTGCACACTCTTTTTTTTTTTTTTGGAATGTAATAATTTAGGATTTTATTTTATGAATGTTATGCAATATGAATGCAGTGTTGCATGAGCCTTGGTTTTTTTTTTTTTTTTTGCAAGGGTGTTTGGTATATGGGTGGTTTGGGAGGTTTTTGCACAAGTTTGAGCAACGGGACGGAATATTCCTTTTTGGTGTAGCGGCTTGGGCTGTTGCGAGATTTTTGGGGAAGCAATCGTATCCGCGCGGATGGGGACGGCATCGACACTTGTCCTTTGATTTTGCTTTAAATCTGGCTTTGCTTTATTTCAAATTCAAATATCTTCTTCAACCTCCAGCCCCAAACAAACATTTTCGGGGAGGAAGAGAGAAAAAACCATGGAAAGCCTTAGAAAAGCTCCCTCGAAAGTTGTCCCAAGAGTCCCAAATGTCATTTTTCAACAAGTTCAAGGATTGGTCAGGGAAATTATGCATGAGAGAAGGTCTTTCTTTGAAGAACGGTACAAGGTACCGGTGCTTGTGGTCTCTCGAAGAATTGGTTCCGGATTATGACCTCTTAAGGGCTTCTTCTTCGTTTTGGGATACTAGAAGGCATGTCTTTTGCCTTTCCTTCAACGAGATTGTTCCGACTGTGGAAGAATTTCGGGCCTTGCTTGGAGGTCCGGAGGTGGAGGAGATAGCAATTCCTTTGTCGGAGGAGCTTCTTTTGTTGACAAGTTGTGCAACCTTCTTCATCTTTCCCGGAGGAAGCACGAGGCATGATCCGCGGTCCCGACCATTTTGATATTTCCGGTCTTCCCGACAGATTTAGGGGCTTAGGCTTGGTGGATGACGCCTATTGGGATGCCTTTGCACTTTGCATGTTCGGCACTTTGTTCATGGTCTATTCCTTCGGGATTTGCCATCGATCTCTGCTGGATGTTGTCGTCCATTGTCGCACAGGCGAGAGATGTCGTTCCTTTGATTCTTGGGGAGACTTTTCATGCTCTCGACAGTTAGCTACCGGACGGCGGTACATGCACGGGGGCAGCCCGTTTCTCTTGACCCGTGGTTGATGGAGCGTTTGGGGTTCTTCGGGAAACCTCTCGATATGATCGGGCCTTGGACTTTTGCCGGGAGAGGTGTTGATGTAGACTTTGATGATCGGGGCTCGTGGGAGCGTTGGATGGCGGGTCGCCAGAGCTGAAGATATCGAGATGGTTGGTGCCTCATTGGCGGGTGGAGACTCGCGAGTGCTTCAGGACGGGTCCCATGTGGTTATGCTTAGGGGCTTTCTCGGTCCGGTTTCTACATTCCGGCTCTGGTCACTTAGGCGGTTTGGCTTGGAAGCGAGGTTCCTTTGGAGGGCTTTGATGATGTAGCCACCAGGGGTGGTGGCTCCTGTTTCCATGGATGATCCCTCGGTGTTTCCATTTCTTTCCCAGTATGGAGGTACGATGCCTTTCCTCCTCGGGTCATTCTCGAGCGTCAGAGACCGGTGTTCCTGACCACTTGGTACCTGGATTGGTACGAGGGGCATCTGGAGAGACTCGGGTGGCTATTTTGAGACGGCGTGAGGCCATTGTAGGTGCGGAGGACCGGCATTTCGAGAGGAGGAGGGCCGAGGCGAGGCCAACCCTCATGACAGAGCGGAGACCCCGTGACCGATTATGAGGCTTACGTCAAGAGACAGGAGAGGAGGGCTCCTATGTTACCGGCTAGGTTACGGGAGATGAGGGATGACGCTAGGGCTACTAAGGCCACTGACAGAGGCCGGTTTGATAGACCTGTTCCTATACCGAGCTTGGTAGGAGGAATGCCGACATTTTTCCGGTTCGAGAGAGAAAGACTCGGAGGGGAAGAAGAAGGGAGAGGCCGATGCGAGTGGCTTGGAGTGACTACGAGGTTTCCAAGTATCCCTTTCTTGCCATGACAGACACATTAGTTTGATTATGTATCTTAGTTTTCCTTTAGCGGGTTGCCGGTTGTAGGAATGAATCGGGCTTAGACTCATCAAAGAGCTTTTAACTTGTAATGAATATTTGAATTGCTTTAGAGTTTTTCGAGACGCTTTCATGGTACGATCAATTGTATTGATGCCAAAGTATGGCTTTTATTTGTGCTTTAGACCGAACCGTTTCCATTTGCCTACGTTCCCCTCATTTTGAGGAGCTCGGGTCTTCGTAGTTCAAGCTGGTGAACTCTTTTTGTTTTTTGTTTTTTTTTGGTGCAACCTGTTTTTACCTAGGCCGCCCTTTTCGGGTTTCTAACCTAGTTGGGTATTACTCTTTTAGCACTCTTTTTTTTTTTTTGTCTTTTTTTTTTTTTTTGTTTTTTTTGGTGCAACCTGTTTTTACCTAGGCCGCCCTTCTCGGGTTTCTAACCTAGTTGGGTATTACTCTTTTAGCACTCTTTTTTTTTGTTTTTGTTTTTTTTTTTTTTGTTTTTGTTTTTTTGTTTTTTTGTCTTTTTTGTTTTTTTTTCACGCGTAGTATCTGCGCGGCTTGTCACCATTCACTTTGGGTGTACAAAGGGATTCCCGTCGAGGTGCAAGTTGCATGGCTCCTCAGGAGAAGATCTTACGGACGACATATGGCCCGACCCATACGGGCTCCCATTTGCGAGAGGGTTGATACGGGCAGGGGCTTTTCTTTTAGAACGAGATCACCTTCTCGGATCTCCCGATGCTTTACTTTCTTGTCGAAGGCTCTGGCCATTCTTCCTTGGTAGGCCGGATGTGTTCCATGGCCTTCAATCGGCGTTCGTCTAGTAGGGCCAATTCGTCATGGCGACTGCAGAGCCATTCGACCTCGTTGATTTGGCTTTCCGGCGGTATACGGAGCGAGGGTATTTCCGGCTCGATTGGGAGTACGGCTTCCATTCCGTATGTGAGAGAGCAAAAGGTGTTTCCCCGGTTGCCGTTCGGCGATGTTACGTAGCCCCCGAGTGCAGTGTAACTTCTCGGGCCAATCTCTACGCCTTGACACGGCCATTTTCCGGATGATATTTTCCAGAGTCTTGTTTGCTTTGCTTCGACGGCTCCGTTGGTTTGGGGCCTGTAGGGTGATGACTTGTGACGGGTTATTCGGAATTCCGCGGCTTTTCACATTCCCCTTCGAAGTGGGATCCATTATACGAAATGATTTCGACGGCAACCCGTATCGGCACATGATGTTTTCTTTGATGAAGAGGGCAACTTTCTTTGAATTGAGGATTTTGTAGGACCTTGCAGAGCATCCTTTTCGATTCCTTCGAAGAAATCGCCAATCTGCGTCTTTTAGGTTCTGCCGCAGTTCCCAAATTCACACTCGTCAAAATCTCTTCGGCAGCTTGGGCTCGATTTTCCTCTTCCTGACAACCCGCTTAAAGATTATTTTTTTTTTTTTTGTTTGATTTTTTTTTGTTTAATGTGTTCTTCTTTATCTAATGAATTATTATTAAAAATTTTTATTAATTAATTCATCATTAGTTAAAGTGGCAATCAAGGGATACTCGGAAAGGTTCGTCATTTCATTGAAAACGAAAAGGGAATACAGTGCTTGCTACAGACTCGTAGTCTTCAGGCGTAAGGCCATCGGACGACCCTAGAGACTCGATCTTGACAGAGAGAGGCGGGAGGACTTGTCCTAGATTGACACAAAGGGACGGGGACCAATCCAAGCTTGGTGATCATTTCCTCCTTGGTCGCGGACGGAGCTGAGAGAGTTTCCCAATTCTTTAGCGGCATCGCTGTTGGTGGCCTCATGACTCGGGAAGCTGTCTTTGTTTTCGTTCTCCTTTCTCAATTGCCGCTATCATCTCTTGGGCGAGCCGAGATCAATCAGTCCCACTGGACTTCTTCTTCGAACAATTCTTTGCATAACCGGACCATCCCAATCATCGAGGGAAATTCCGTGGCCTTAGCTTTTGGCACTTGTCGGTTCGAATTCGGGTTTCGGATCTTCTGGGCGGTAGGAATAGTGGTTGTGAGCTTCTCGAAGCTGTTCCACCTGTGTCGTGCACGCCTCGAAGGTATACTCACTCTTCATGGTAGTGGTAGCCCTGTGTATCTTGGGTAGGTCCAGAACATTCTACGGACCGGGTTAGCCTTGGTTCCTCGAACTTGTTGAGGCTATCCTGTAGCTTTAGCCATCCTTCCGTAGGAGTGGGCTCTGTGATGTTTCCTGGTTGTGTGGGACCCTTTACAAAGTAGTCGGCCAAATTAGGGTGAAGGGGAGAGATTTAGGATTGTCGGCGGGATCTTTCTGTGGCGGCTTCAAATCTCTTTCCCTTTGCGGTGTCACTGAGGAGGCCTCATATCCTGTGCCGTGGCGAGTATTCTCACGTCCTTTCACTTCGATGAGTTTGAAAGTTCCTTGTTGGCGCTTCCCCGGACCGAGGCCGGGTAGATAGCTCATTTTTCTCATCATTTTCAAGACCGGTGGGATTTTATCCCGAGTGACCGTCGGATCTATGTTGCACACTTGGGCCTTGGGAGGCTCGACCGTGAAGCCCGTTAGCATGTGACCTTCCTCATCATGTTTGATTTCCAGAATAGGTATTCCGCCCGTATCTGTGCCTTCTAAAGTGACTAAATCCCCGTAAATGGTCGTCGGATCCCCATTCGAGGCGAATTTCACACCTGGTGGAGGCTTGAGGCGACCCCTTTGACTTGGTGCGGCCAAGGTCTTCCCAGCAGGCATTGAAAGTAATCGGGATGTCGATAACTGGAATTCCACGGTATCAATTTCGTCCCAAACCAGAGGTCTAAAGTAGCCACTCCAGGGACTGCTCGGGATGTTGAGTCGTAGGCTTTGGCTGTGAGAGAAGAAGGCTTCAAGTCCGTAGTCTTGATATCAAGCAAGCTCATGATCTTTGCTTTGGAAGAATGTTCATTCCGACCCATTATCAACAAGGACCCGAGGGAGGCGCGTTCATCCAAACTCGGATCATGCGATGAAGAGAGGCTCATTATGATCAGCCCCCAAATTGAGGGAGGTCGAGATATGAAAGTGATTATGTTCCCGTAGTGGATGTTTCCAATCAGGCTGTACCACATCATCGGGAGTAGCATCAATAGGCACGAGAGTGCGAGCTAGCTTTCTTCCGGCTTTAGCTTATGGGGGTAGGACGAGGTGAGTAGAGACCGAGGGAAATGTTGGCCGTGTTTGCTTCAACCGGGTGAGCACGGGATCCTCTTTTTCGTGGTCCTGGAGTTTCACTGCCTTAGCATAGGGGCGGCGATCTTCTTTTGGTGCTTGATACATGGCCTTCTTATCTCGCTTTAGGATTCCCTTGGAAGATGCCCGGATCGGGTCAACAGTTAACTTCCTCATCGATGCGTCTCTTGGCCTGGATTTCTTCACAGCCCAATGTTAACGGGGAGCCCTTTTGGCTATTGGCCATTGGTTGCGGAGCACAGCAACGGTGCGGGTGAGCTTGAGCTGTATGGCCTCTTCCCTGGCGGCCCTTATAACCGCTTCCCAAGTCACTGGCTTTGGGTTTGGGGTTGTGTTGTTGCCCCTTGGATGGCCCACGAGCTAGGGCATCCTCGATTCACTCTCATGGCCGGCCTTGCTCATTGTCATCATGCAACAAGAGTCGCTATTGTCGGGACTCGGCGGCTTTTGCCGATTTCATCCCTTGGATGGCCCACTGCACTGTGGCTATCGGCCTCCATCTCATCGTATATCCTTTTTCTTTCGAGTCTTGCAGTAGGGCGGCCACGGGTGAAGGATAGGCAACGTTCCCCTTGAGCTTGAGGTAGCGGCTCGATAGATACGTGTCCAAATAAGGAGCACCCGGGGTCCATTGTCGGGCCCTGTAGCAATTAGAAAGGCATCATGTGGACTCATAGGTATGAAGGCCACTGGAGAGACGTTCAGATTGATAACCCTTTTCAGTGATTGCAGGCATTCGCTGCGCTCGAGCGGCCCGGCTGTGACCCTTACGGTTGTTACGCCATCCGTTCGTGGGAAAGAAGAAAAAGATCCAATAACGTTTACGAATTCTTCATCTTCCGGTGGCTGAAACCCTCCATTTTCGACCAGTGCTTCAATAAACCTTCTCCATTCACCATTCAGGTTCTTATAAGGAACGTTGTGTTCTAGGATTTCGGATATGTACGGATGCGGGCGCGGGCTTTCTTTGTCCTCATCCTCTGGAGTATCCGGGCATTGGCCACAAATGCATCTTACAAGTGACACCTCGTAGGGGTCTGTCTCCATTGGAATCTGATCCGCACTTTCTGGCGGTCCTTCATCGTCGCTTGGTGACAACCAACCATTGTGGCTTGCTCCCATGGGTTCATTTCGGGCATGATTGTTCCAGTTGATTCCGGATGCAGGGCATCGATCGACTCTTCGCTCTCGTCATCATCATCATCATCGTCATCATCGTCATTGCTGTCATCAGAATCGTCTTCCCATACCACGGGGATATCAGCTGAGAGGGAGCGACGGTCAAATCTGTTAGGGGAAGAGGGGTGCGTGCAGCCGCAGAAGTTGTCATATGCTCCCATTCCCGGAAGTGATGGTAACTGCGATTGACTTCTCCTCCCGTAAATTGCGGGGGAAGAGTGAGAGGGGTGGCACGTATTTGACACCGGAGTAGGATATAGAAGGAATCCTCCTCTTCCGATTCTTCACTGTTCTCGGGATCATATTCGGGCTCTCCCAAAGCCAATTTGCAGAAGTGTACTAGCTCCAGATGCTCTTCGGCCTCTTTGCTGATAAGCCCCAGTACGGGTGCTCGCCGGAAACTTTCTTGTTCAATCTTTCTTGACTGTTCTAACCATCTTGTATAAATAGTTCTTTCATGTTTTGAATGGAAAAGCTCCAGTTCTTCGGTATCGGCCTTCCCTTCACCCGAAAAATAGCGGGCCTCGTATTCTTGCAAGGAGTCTCTGACATGAGACCAAGATGGGTTGATTCGTTCGATATCCTCGAGGCCGAGGGGAATCGAATTCAGGATCCTCGACGAGATTGGCCACGGGTATTCGGGAACCTTCATCAAAGCATCTTCATGGTCATGTGAAGATTCTCCGCATTCAATCATATTCACTCGATTATGGTTCCGTGGCGGCGGATTTTTTGATCGTGTTGGGCCCCTGTGGCCTTCCAACTTTCCTTGATCTATTAGCCCCTGGATTGCCTTTTTCGAGTAAAGCAATGTCGGTCGAGATGTCCGTGAGCTTGATGAAAGGCACAATACTTTGTAGTATCCACGGGAGCATTCGGATTTCTGGGTTGGAAATTCTCCAAAAGGCCGCAAAGAAGCCTTCTTTCACCAAACCCCCTAAAGATGTCATTCAGGCATTCCAAAAATTTTCGAGATTTATGACTCGCGGTCCGGGCTCGGCCGGCTTCCTGGGAGCAAAAGGAGTCGTGTTATTACATTCCCGTCCCGCATAGTTAATCATTTCTTTGCCTTTAGCAGGAGCAGGGGCGGTGTTTGCAGGAGGAGCCCGATATCCGTAGGCAAAAAGCAGCTGTTCTGCATGATTGTAGGCCTTTTCAAACTTAGCCGCAGAGTTAACCATGGCCCGTAAGTCCGAGTATGGGAAGCTTTGACTCGAGGGAGGCTCTCGCATGTGGTTTCAAGCATGACCGGAAGATGTCCAGCTTGTTCCTCTTCGGAAGGAGGGATGGCCATTTCACCGAGTTTCGCATTCCACCGCTTGTAAAAGTCCCCAACATTCTCATCAGACGCCGCATCGTTGTTTGTAGGTCAACCCTATTTGTTTCCCATTCCAAGTTGGCCTTATATTTTTCTCGTGAAGGCATTGGTGATTTGGTCCCATGTGGCCCCGGCTTCGTGTTTCAAACTAAGAACCACTTTAAGGCACCGGACTTCAAGGATAAATCAAATAGTCACCACCGCCGATTGGTGCATCCTTTCGCTTTCATCGCCAAGGTATACGTGTCCAAATGGGTTTTGGGACATGCGGTTCCATCAAAGAGATCCAGATTTGGCATCACGAATTTGTGGGGCAAAGGAACAATGGAGTCCGGTCCGTAGGCCTAAGGCGTACTTTCTGCGCCGCCCGCAATCCGCGCTTTCATTTCCTTGTGTTGTTCCATGAACCAGGCCGTATGAGGGTCTTGTGGCGGAACCATGGCATTCAAGCTAGTGGCCGAGCTAGAGAGAGGAGCTACCACCGGAGGCAGACCGGTGGAGGGAACGACCGGTCCGGACGTAGTGAAAACCCGTCCCGGGCCGAGTTATCCTCGGGAGCATGAGTAGGAGCCCGAGCAAAAGGGTAGAACCTTGCGGCTTGCCGTGGATTTTCAACCGGCAAAGTAGGTGGGGCAGCCCCGATGTAGCCGGATAACTTGGATTTCCAGAGTGGGGCCCGTAAGTAGGCTTCGAGTGCGGGCCGCCCCTGATTGTTGAATTGCATGGTCGTTGTGGTGAAGGTGTGTAACCCGGGGTATCATGTCCCGGTGATTCGATGACACCGGGATGGAGGCTCGCAACCCATAGAATCTCGAGTGAGGAATGGATTTGTGTGAGGAGCACGAACTAGTACCGTTTCTGAGGAGGGGCTCTCGACCGTGGCCCGTAACCAAGTTGTGGCGGCATTCCGAACCGCGTGGCCGTTGCCGTGAAGGTCCGGATTGATCGGTTCCGAACCGAGGAGGGATCCCGATCACTGCGTGGCATTCCGAGATAGCCCCAACCATGAGAAGACATTCCGTACCGATTTTGCCCCCACCGATTTGGCCGTCGGCCGCATGGATCCTAAGGTGGTCTCGTGGTCGGGAGCCGGGCCGACCCGAAAATCGAGGAACATGGGTTCTCGTAGTGGCACCATAGGAGGTGGGTGGCGGCATCCCGTGTAATCGTGGCGACCGAGAGTGGGGTTGGCATCCTCGTCTTCTTCCACGGTGAAGGTGCCATCCGGATTGAGGCCGGCGGCCGACCGTGACTCTTAATAGCCTCCATAAGGCCGTTTAGCCGTGCTTCCCGTCGTAACCTCATCTCGTTCTCGCTAACCGATTCCACTGCCTCTGCCCGAGGGGTCCCGGAGGCGGAGTGACGTTATCCCCATCATTACCGGCCGATGCAGTACATTCTCAAACCCGGAGTCGAAACAAATGGCGAAGCCGACGATGCGCTTGACTCTTCCCAACCGATCAAACGGTGACCCGGTGCCCGAAACCAAGCTTTGTGCGGAGTCATGGGGAAAGGACACGAAGGTTCGATGTCTAGGAATGGAAGGAGTGGTAGGTGTTCGGGTTTTAGGCCTCATGCAACATGCAGCTTATTTGTTCACGTTTACTTAAAACATGTTTTATTAACCTAATCGGTTGGAAAAGATTGCTCTTCTTTTCGCAAACTACTCGATTCCCGGATCGCGGGCCCCGTCACTACGTCTATAAGCCCCTCGTATTCCACCCGTATTTCGACCTCCCAGGGCGGATGCACCCGGCGAGGGTCCTATAGGGCAAGCGGGTCCCACCGACCGAAAGAAAAATGATCCTAGAAGTCTGGCGGGTAATCGAGTCTTAATGAGCATTCGATGTAAATTACGGACAAAGCTGACGTCAAAAGTCAAGATCATGTCCAAAGGCTCGACAAAAAGTCGGCATGATTTGGACTGATAAGCGTCCAATATTGATCTTGACTTGTCGTCGCTAAGCCGTAATTAGGCATGGAATAGTCATTAATCCCCGATGACTCAAAGTCAATGCCGGGAGTCAGTTGTATAATTTGTGCCGCCGAGCCGAAGTCAAGGCGCCGGTCAATATCTTGGTCAAAGTTTGCGGCGGAAAACCGCGTAACTTCGACCGATTAGCGACCGATTAGGGACCCGAGAGATATTGAGTCGGTATGCCGACAAAGGCTTGAAAGGAAAGGTCTATACACCGACAGGGCATGACACGCACTGTACTAAAAACCAACCGGGTCTCGGACAAAGTGTGTCACGGACAAGTGCATGGTCGACACGAGGCTCCATGGGATGTTTGGGTAGTCCTGTGCTCATCCGAGAGGCGTAATAAGACCAAACGGACCGCGACAAGGATTTCCCCGGGTTAAGGACGTAGTGTGCAGTGTACGGTCACGTGCGCGTAGTGTGCAAGCAGTCTATATTCTTTTTCTGAGTAAAATAGAGATTTTTTTATGTGTCTTAAAAATATGATGCATGATTTTTTTGGAAATTTTCTTTTTTTTTTTGAAAATCTCTTTTTTTTTTGAATTTTTTTTATGAGCACATAAGCACGAAAGCATGAAAATTCCGACAGTTAGGGACATTATTCCGACAGTCAAAATTTTGACTTTCTCCGAGGCGGCCAAAACAACATGAAAACCGTGCAAAAAATCAACACACACACAAAAATGATTTTCGAAGCCGGGACGGAAGCTTGACCCTCAAAAGCTTTTTTTTTTTTTTGAAAACGGTGATACCGGCACGTGGGATTGTTAGACCACAATTTATCCCCGACTCGTGTTAGGAGGCGATAACGGGAAATTTAATGGTTTCCACCAATATACCGAATACCATTTTTTTATTAAAAAGCTTAGTCCCCAGCAGAGTCGCCACTGTGACGATATGGGAAAAAAATTCGGCTTTTTGCGTTTCTTTGAAAAACCCAAATAAAACCCGGAAAAAACGGAGTCGCCACGCCATTTTAATTTTGAAGGGCCAAAACTTTGAAAAAAGCCCGAGATCAGAGATTTAGGTTCGGAGGTCATGTTACGCGTCGGGAAGGACGTTAGTGTGCACCCGACGCGCCTCGTAAAAACGAGTCTTCCAAGCTGAAAATCATTTGTGTGTGTGTGTGTGTGTGTGTTTTGGCCAAAATAAGTTGAAACTGGAAAAAGTAAAAATTGGGATGTCTTTTTAAGACTTTAAACTGATCCCATGATTTTTGGAGAATTTTTGGTTTGAGATTTGGTACTCAAAAAACCTTTTGAAGTTGAGAAGTCACTTCTGCCAGAAGAAAATGGCAGCAGACACCTGATTTTGAAATGGATTCAAGGGTCCTAAAACTTCATAATCTGGATGAACTCAGAGAATGAAAGTTTCTCTAGACTCCTTGAATAAACTTTGTGTGAAAGAAATTTCCATTTTGGAGAAGATTTGAGGGGTCAAAACCTTCTGGAAACCTCAGATATGAGATCTGGATTCCCAGAAGCTGATGAACTAGCCTCTGAAAGAAAAATTGAAAAGAGGAGTTTTACTCACCCAAAAAATAAGGTAAAAATATGTCTTAAAGCTCTGGATGTTGGCTACAAAAAGTGTTTTGTAGTCAACACCAAATTCCAAGTTCATCTGTGTCCAAAAATTAAGACCATGGACTGAGGTCTGGGAAAATTGCTACTGGACAGCAACTTTCCAAGAAAGAAAACAAGATTTTAAGGGGGGTTTTGCATCCATGCTTGTCCCCATTTCCCTAGGTTTTGGTTAGTGATCACTAGACATTTTAGTGGTGAATCAACTATACCAAACCATCCTTGGGGTACATTAGGACTAAGCATTTCATTTGCTTGGGGAGGGGGATTTTACCCTTTGAAATCAAGATTTAGTGCTTGAAAATGGTTTTTTAGGGTTTTGAAAGTGCATTTTTGCAAGTAAGAAAGAAAAGCTTTGAAAATAATGTTGATCTTTATAGAAGATCATCCATGGAGATGGTCTTCCATGGTGATCTTCTTAGATCTAGAGAAAGAAGATGAAAGAACTACATTTTGTAGTTTGAAGATGCATGCATGGATGAGATTTAGGGTTAGGAAGAGGAGGGTTTACCAATCTTCCTTGTGTTCTTGAGTGTTTGGCTTGAGTGTATGAGTGTTTAGGGCTTTAATATGAGAGTGAGTGGATGAGTATGAGTTGGGAAAGATTGGAAAGAAAAAGGTGACAATTCTTGAGAATTCTCACTGTTTTCTCTCTATATTTCGCCAGAACTTCGTTGCATTTGTGTTCTTCCTCTTTTTTTTTGTGACTGGAGGGCTCAATTTATAGCCCTCTGAAATTGACAATCTCATCCGCGCGGACAGGTCCAGGCAGCGTGCACTGTTCATTAAATGCAGCTTCAGCTTTGGACAAGAAGAATATTTCTTTTTGAAATTCAAATTAGGCAGCCAGTTTATGTTTCCAGCATTGCTATATTTGGTTTTCTTCATTTGTTTTTCTTTTTAAGATTCTTTTTAAGGTTTAACCTTAAATAACAATGCCCATTTTACCCTCACTTTGTTAGAAATGTTAGGATAGTTAGGAATTGTTAGAAATGTTATAACTTCCGTTAATTTTCTAACGAAAATTCTAACAAGCTCAAATTGGAGCACTTACAATACCGCGTTCCTCTCATACCGCCCCAGTCATGACCGCAGATAGCTAGACCGCCAGAAGTGTGACCGCGGACATTGTGACCGCTCTATCCATCCCCGTGTCAATATCATTGACCGCACCCAAGATGTTGACTGCGGTCTCATGCCAGACTCCCGGTTAAAGCCAATATTGAGCAAGCTTCCTAACGTGCTCTGACATAAAGAAGCCGGCTTATTTCCATCGCATTGAATGCATGGCTCAGGCGCCTACTAGGCCAATTAATGCGCCGCGCCAACTCTCCCAAATATACGGCTCCTGTCCACATCAACGACATCCCCTCTGCAAGTGAATCTTACTTTACTGGGAGGCCCAATCCGATGCAGACACGTATACCTGGTCAAAGACTAGGATGCCCCTTAGGGCTGACCTCATGGCTTACCTCAACAAGTAGCTCTCCATCACCTATAAATAGAAAGCCCTTGTCCCCTTGGACAAGGTAAGTGCCAAATTGATATTGTAAGTCATATTACTCAAACCATAAACACACAAACACTCCAAGACAATTCAAAGTCTTATTCTAAAGGTTCTTATATCCTCTAAGATATCTTATTCTTACACCCGAGGGCATGAGTTGGAGTAACATCCAACTTTGACATTAACGGTGCTTCCTTGTGTTGTGTTCTAGGTATATCCAAAGAATATCCAGGCAGATATCCTACGATTACTTTCAGAAACCAAAATCCTTGACGTCATCATCAGATATATCTAGTTATCACATTTTCATTCCCACACACCTACTCCCGTCCCTAAAACAAGGTCTTAGGCATATCTTGTAACATAAATAAATAAAAACACTTGATGATCTTACCATATTATATAATGAGTCTAAGGCTCCGTTTATTTCGACGTAAAACATTTTTCGGAAAACATTTTTCGGAAAACGTTTTTCGGAAAATGTTTTCTTGTAATATGTTTTATTGTAAAATATTTTCCTGTAAAAGAAGATGTTTTTCGGAAAATGTTTTACTTAGGAAGGGCGTAAAATGTTTTCGGCTGTTTGATAAGGAAAATGTTTTACTTAGGAAAATGTTTTACTATTACTATTACTATTATTATTATTTTGTTATTATTTATTATTATTATTATTATTATTATTATTATTATTATTATTATTATTTTAATTATTATTATTATTTTATTATTTTTTTTATTATTATTATTATTTTATTATTATTATTTTATTTTATTAAATGATTATTATTATTATTAATTTTTTTATTATTATTTTTTATTATTATTTTAGTATTATTATTACTATTATTATTATTATTATTATTCTTATTATTTTATTTTTTTAATAATTATTATTATATTTTTTTTTTATTATTATTATTATTATTATTATTATTATTATTTAATTATTAGTATTATTATTTAAATATTATTATTATTATTTAATTATTATTATTATTATATTGTTATTATTATTTTAGTATTATTATTATTATTTTAATTATTATTATTATTATTATTATTATTATTTATTATTATTATTTAATTATTATTATTATTATTATTATTATTATTATTATTATTATTATTATTATTATTATTATTATTATTATTATTAGAATGAAGAAGTAGAATGTTGCACCTTGTGAAATATGAGTTGTACATGAAGGGCACCATTTTTCGAAAAATGTTTTACTAAAGACAATGTCAGTAAGTCGTTTTACTTAGGAAGGGCGTAAAATATTTTTCGGAAAACGTTTTCTCCATTTTCCGGAAAACAACCAAATACCGGAAAATGAGTTATTTTACGGAAAATATTTTCCGAAAAACAACCAAACAACGGAAAATATTTTACGGTGTTTTCGTTAAACAACCAAACAACGGAAAATAAGTTATTTTACGGAAAACATTTTTCGGAAAACATTTTCCGAAAAATGTTTTACGGTGAAACAAATGGGGCCTAAATGTGAACTAGAATTTGTTATATGTTAAGGAGTAATTTAGTAACGATTTTTTTTCTCAAAATATTCCCTTTCAAAAATATAATTCCCAAAATAACAACTCTTCCAAACTATTTGTCAAAATGTTCATTTTTTTAAAACTCGCTAAATGGTATAGCGAGTTTGACATGTGTCCGTTGAAACTCGCCAAATGGAATGGTGAGTTCATTTTTTTTTTAATTTCCATTAACTATTTTTGTAATACAAAAACAAAACACCATGAAAATTGAAATCGCCATTTGATTTGGCGAGTTTAAGCGAAATTCAAACTCACCAATTGATTTGGCGAGTTTAAGCTCAAAACCCAGATCCCCATTCAGCGAGTTTACAGGTTACGGAAGAAAGAAAAAAAAACAAAGGAAGAAGAAGAGAGAAGGAAGAAAGATTTTTCAAGACATTGTGCCAAATTCAAAACCCCTATATTTAAGTGATTCTTCAAAATTGTTAAGTAAGTTTTCATTCTCTTCCCCATATTTCCATTTTTTGAAGGTTAGAATGAGTTGTGCTTGTGAATTTAGGATTTAGGGTTGAGTTTGAATTTGATCATTTTAGGTTTAATTTTAACGAATTTTGGGTGTTTTTTCTAAGTTTTTCCATTCATTCCATTGAATTAGTATTTATTTGAACAAATGTTAGGGTTTTGGTTGTATTTGATTTATTTGTGAGTATTTCCTAGAGTATGATTTATTTTTAATCAAAATTTGGGGATATTTTGTGTTAGTATTTTAGAGTATTGATTTTTTAAAGTAATATTTGTGTTTGTGTTGATTTGTGAACATAACACTTGTGAAAATAACACTTCCTAGAGTGTTTGATTTGTCAAAATAATACTTGTGTTTGTGTTGTTTTGATTAACAGATGGATAATTTTGTTGATCTTGGGCCTTTTGATCCTTCTGTGTTGACTTTACATCACTCCCACCGAGCTCGATATATTTGGGCAAATCATGACATTTCGAGTTTAACAATTCGCCGTGGTGCGACCATGCCAGATGCTATAGCTCCCGTTATTCAGCAGAGATTAACAGTGGCTGGGTTTTTGGGAGTTCATTTGATCGGGAGAGTGCAGTATGAGTGGGCTTTATTTGAGGCATTGATTGAGAGATGGCGTCCGAAAACCCATACATTCCACCTCCCTGTTGGTGAGATGACCATCACATTAGAGGATATCGGGATGATGTCCGGGTTGCCGATTGATGAGTTACCCGTTATCGATTCATATTTTCATGTGCTTCCAGATTGGCGGGTCTTATGTGCGTAGCTTCTAGGTGTTGTCCCACCCGAGTGTTTGATGGTAGTAGTCTAAAGATTAAGTGCCTGAAGACACATTTTTCTGAGTTTGGTAGCCTTCCTGCTGATTCCCCCTGCTTGGTTGATAGGTATACGCGTGCCTATATTTTGATAGCCCTTAGGTCTAATGTGATGTCAGATCGTACTAACAGCAAAGTGAAGCTGTTTTATCTCCCTTTACTTAGAGATATTGAGAGGATACACATGTACAGCTGGGGTAGTGCATGTTTAGCCTTTTATATAGGGAACTTTGTTGTGTCACTCACCCCGAGACTAGCCAGTGTGGTGGATTTCTAAATATTCTGCATGTATGCTATAACATTTTAATTAAATATTATGATGTTATTTTCTTTTTTTCTTTTTTTTTATTTGAAATCATATGTTTTGATAGTATTCATATATTTTTATACAGCTTTGGGCATGGGATAGGTTACTATATATGTACGCAACCTATTTCTCTTAGGCCAAATGAGGATTAGGGCAACCTTCCCTTGGGGTGCATGTATACGTTTATTAACAACTTTTCCATCTGAAATATTATTGTCACCTACTACATATTGAAACTTTTGACTTATACTTCTCCATTTATTGAATTTCAGGTGAGTTGAACGGTTATCTATGGAGTATGTTATTGCACACAACCTTCGCGGCTATCGAGATTAGTTAGCGCAATTGACTGATGATCAGGTTGTGTGGAGGCCATATCTAGATCGACATGCTCCAGCTTATTGCCGTCAGGGAGAGGCTATTTGGAGGTCTAGAGTCCCTCTTATCTGTTTTGAGAAGGTAGAGTGGCACCACTATGATTGTATGTTGAGGCAGTTTGGCATGCTGCAGGGGATCCCAAAACCGTGTGACACAGGGGAAGAGTTGCACAAGGTTTACCGCCGTGGGAACAGCCATGTCCTTTGGAGTTCCCGACACCAGTGATGTATAGCAGCTTGGGAACAACGGCATGATAGGGTGATATACGGGAAGATGGGAGTTGAGGTCATGCATTATACACATCCTTACTTGATTTGGTATAAGAGGATCACGTGCATGCTTGTCCAAAACCCATTGCATGTAGAGGAGTTTGGTTACCGAACGATAGCCCCTTTCTTGGAGGGTTTGGTAAGAATTTCTTAAATTGTTCTCATAATAATCACCTTACTTTTTTTACTTTGAATTATTAAATTATATTTCATTCTCATATTTTATGTTATAAAAACAGGTACAAAACTTACAACGTATACATGTGACCAATGAAGATGCCATTACTAGGGATGAGGAGCAACGAAGTTCGCCGTGTCCGTCCCGGTTTGAGGTGCGGAGGATTGTCAGACATATGTGAGAGAGTATCAGCGACTTGAGGTTGAAGCATCTTCAGTTTCGGTTGATCGCGCCCAGGAAGTGGGACCTATACAGCTGTGCACCCAAACAAGCACAGCCTGGGATGAACTTACATGATGAACCAGAGCCCGAGTCTCACATCGAGCCAGTGCCAGGCCTCAAGCCCAGACCCAGGTTGATGGACTATTTGAATGGTCATCACAGTGGACAGTTACTCAGAGTCAGTTTAGTGGGAGTGGAAGACCCCAGCCAGACCCTCCCCCTAGACCCACTATGGGTTTTGGAGTATATTCGAGGAGTGGAAGTGGCTTTAGGGTTCCTCTATTTACATCACGAGCAACGATCTGACCCTTCTACGATCCGAGTTCGACTTCTTTTGATTGGACTCACTTTGAGGGCATTACACAAGCTCAAAGGGAGGATTATCAGAGACTGACTGACATAAGAAAGGGGTCTAGGTCGCGACATCCGGTAAACAAATACACTTCATCTACATATGATAAAACTTATGAAAGAAAGAAGAAGTGAGATTTGATTAGTTTAGTAGTTTTTGTAATGGATATTTGTAGTATTTCTTGTTTTTGTAATCTATTTATTAGTTTTTTGAAAGTTTTAGTTTGTTTCTATATTTGTTGTTGTATACTAGGGTTTTGTTGAATTTTGTTATTGTCCAGGTTTATTGTTGCAGGTGGGAAGTTTCTGGTATCTGCTGTAGTTGGATCTGACATCTGCAAACTTGCCAATTGAATTAGCGAGTTCACCTAAATTCGCTATTTGAATTAGCGAGTTCACCTAAACTCGCCAAATCAAATGGCGATTTCAATTTTCATGGCATTTTGTTTTTATATTACATAAATAATTAATGAAAATTTTAAAAAAATGAACTTGTCATTCCATTTGACGAGTTTCAACGAACAAAGGTCAAACTTGTTATACCATTTAGCAAGTTTCATAAAAATGGACTTGGCAAATAGTTTGAAATGATTGTTATTTTGAAAATTATATTTTTTAAAAAGAATATTTTGAGAAAAAAATCTTTAGTAACTTATCAGAAAATGTACATTTATTTAAGAATAATTTTTTTGAAAAATTGAATATTCATTTAAAATTTAAGAGAAAATATGATATTGGTGAATAAGAACTACTCCCTCCGTCCCGTTCGAAGGGGAAAAGTTTTTGCCTTGTACGAAAATTAAGAAAAGTGGTGTAGGAAAGAGAAAAAGTGTATAGTAAAATAAATGTTGTAAGTATGAAAAGTGATACTCCCTCCGTCCCGACCGACTTAGGACTTTTTGCCATTTTGGGCGTCCCACCCGACTTAGGATGGCCCAAAATGAAAACCTTAAATCACTATTCTCTCCACTCATTTTCTCTCCTACATTATTTTAATACTCACAACACCATTATAATTTACTATTCCCTCCACTCATTCTCTCTCCTATTTTTAAATTACACTCACAACATTTACCTTTTCCTTAATTCCCGTGCCATTTCAAAAAATCCTAAGTCGGTCGGGACGGAGGGAGTATATGAAAGAGAAAGTGGAGTACGGAATAGTTAGTGAATATTTATTATGAGTATGACAAGTCGGTTCCACAAATAAAGAACTAATAAAAAAAATTCCATTTTTGAATTGTGCCCCTTCAATTTCAATTGAGACGCTCAAAAAAGAAAATTTGTGCACCTTTAAACAACGGAACGGAGGAAGTAGTGGGTAGATAGAAGTATAGTACTACTACTGTTGGAGTTAATGGTGATGGGCCTGAAATTACTATAGAAGCACATGTAAAGTCGGCGCAATTCAGATGTTAAAAAGGACCACACACATGCCCAAATTGTCCACTCCATTTTTTGACATTATAAATAATAATAATATAGCTTAGCTTGGGGACCTTATTTCCCTTGTCTCCTTCAAATCTAATTTACTGCCAAATGTAAAATATGAGCAAAAAATTCTAAATTGCGCTTTTGCCAATCACAAGGTATCAAAATTTATTCAACCATCGCAAAAATGGTGTTTTATATTCCTTGCTTTTGTATTTATATATTGTTAGAACGGAGCCAATAAAAAATAGCAATCATACAATACAACGATATATGTGGTTCATCAATTTGGTTATATTTATGGGCACAGAGAAAAAATATTAGTATCATTTGAGAAATCACAGATTACAATCTCTAATTATTTTGCACAAATTATTGATCACAAGAATTTCTGGTTGTGCAAACTCTAACTTAGAGAAAACAGATGAGCAATTGAACTTCTGAACCTTAAAATTATAGACCTATGTCACACTAATATCAATTCTGATTGTTAGGGGATAGTGAAATATTTATACAACCCTATTCATAACCCTATACAGGGATTTCTAATCATGCTCTGAATTCACCTAGCCCGAATCTCGACGGCATGGTCATGCGTTCTGACCTGCATGGTCGTGCAACACAGGTTAGCACGATAGTGTCATTTGTTCAGCTCGGCCTTGTCATCTCGGATATGACGATCAGCGTCTGGCACGATCGTGCATTGAAGCTGGCACGGTCGTGCCAAAATCAGCACGGTCGTGCCACTGCTCAAAATCCTTGGAATTAAATATTTGCTTGTCTTGACCAATGATTAGGCGTCCCCAATCGTCAAAGACATCAAACCCAACAAATCTCCACCTTGACTTTGAGCTCCCAAATCAATAACTGAAACCCCCCCCTCAGGCTCAGATGTTGTCTAACGGCTGCGAACATTTAGTAAGTCTAAACAATGTTAGAATTTGCTAATCGGAATGGACTTCGAGAGCATGTCAGCATTACCCACTTTCTTCACCTTAATCTGTTTCTCACTTTTCAGAAAATGATACCTCACATCTATATGTGCTTTATCCTCTCATGATGAACTTGATTTTTGGCCAAACATATTGCACTCAAACTGTCACAAAATATTGTAGCCTGATCCTAATGTAACCCGAGGTCGTTGATCAAAACCTTTAGCCATATTCCCTTTATAGCAGCTTCTGTCAATGTCATCTACTTCGCTTCTACAGTCGACAATGTAACTGTAGATTGCAAAGTAGCCTTCCAACTAACAACTGACTCACCAAGAGTAAGTACGTACCGTTCATAGATCTCCTTGTATCAACATCCCAGTGTTAGTCAAATATATGTATAGCTTTAGAATTGTTTAATTTCAATCATAATAAGCATTATTGAGGACCCCTAATTTTAACTAGACCAATTTGATTTTTCTATGTATCTTAGGCTCCCTTTAGTGCTAGTGCCGGTGTTTTTATTAATGTATTTTTATCAAAGAATGAAGACTTGAAGACCCTGAAGATTTTCTAGGTTGTAATCTGGTTACTTGTCCAAGAAGCCACTGATTGACAGCCTCAATCGGTCAACATACCTCAGCCGACCGATCTCCCTTGACTGGTTGAGACAGTCAACCGGTCAGACCTCCTTTGTTGCTGATCAGTTAAGCTTCCTCAACAAGCTTCCCATCAGTTGAAGAGCATTAAATGTTCTCACCTACTCAGCACACAACTTTGCTGAAGTTGGTAGAACAGTTTGCTATGAAGACATTGTTGCACCTTGTTAGTGACTCAAAGAGGAATGTCAAAGTTACCAGTACTCATAACCTCCTCCTTTATTCAGTGAAAAATATCTTCATCAAATCTCAGGCATTTAATGTAGAAGATATTCTCATTAAATGCTTGTCAGTCCAAGTCATCCTTTCAACCCTTCAGAGACAACAGCTCTATTTTGAAGAACTTTATAAATACCTTCATCAGAGCATTGAAGAGGGTTGGTGCATTGAAGATCTTTGAGAGTGAGTTTGTCAAGAACTGCAAGTGCAATCAAGCATTAAAGTTCAAGGCATTCAAGTCCTACATATTCACTAGATTATCTGTTTAGGACATACACTGTGCACATCAAACAATTTCTGTGAGTGTTCCCCAGCAAGATGTAGTTTGGAACACATTGATTGAACACACCACACACCAAAGAAAAATTATTTCAATTTGTGAACACATCCCTTGAAAATACTTGGTCAATCTTGTAGCACGATCCATTAGTGATCACTTTACTTTTGGCAGCCTTCAATCATAAGGCTTGCAACTTGTAATAGTATAGAATCATTAATAGTACACTTTACACAAATCCAAGTTTTGACCAAACTTGGTAGATGACGTAGCAATTATTTAACGCTGTGAACCTCTTCAAACAACCATGTCTTTTTTTATTGTTTGCTTGCTCATTATATCTTGCCTAGTAACCTGTTGAACTCTATCAACCGGTTACTACCTTTAACTCTTACCAACTCCTTGTTTGTCTTTACTACTGGAAAATATATTGCATGATATTTCAACTTACTTTCTTTGAAAATACCTTTGCCTAATCGATCACTAATTTGTGTGTGTCAAACTAGTAATATTTTATCTGTTGTGAAACTGGTTTCCATCGGTTAGATAAAGATAAGTTACTTGGACATTTTCTAAAGGTTTTGAAAAGAAGTTTGTAAAAAATTTTAATCAGGCTATTCACCCCCTCTTGTAAGTGTCCCAATCTGAGCCGCCAATGTTCCTTCAGCCCAATTTAACGTTTTCCACATCAAATAAACATTTAAGGGCATTGTGGTCACTTCCTAAGGTAATTTAAACAAGGAAGGACCTTAAAGGAACAAAAAAAATAGGTTGGATCTCGCTGGGAAGAGTCATTTCCAATAAATTGACCAACTTTTCATTAAATGCAAGCAGCCAAAACTGCTTTCTGCAAAATCAGGCACGCTGACACTCCAATCCGCGCGGACGGGAATGAGACTCAGTCTCGTCCGCGCGGACATCTTTGAAACCTAAAATCAGCCTATAAATAAAATCATTCTCTCTCAGTTTAAAGGATCCATTATTCGAACCCTACTGTTATATTCACGAAAATCCCAGAAAACAGCCTAACACTCAACCAAAAACACTCATCTAAACACAAAATCCAAACACAAATCTTGATCATATTCAAGCCCCTAACACAAATCCAAGGAAGATAGGTTACAACCATTGGTAAACCCTCCTTCTCCTTACCTTAATCTCCCTCATCTATGCATACATCTCATATTTAAAAAGATGTAACTTGTTCATTTACTTGATTGTTCATCTCTTTTCTTCTTCTTGTCCTAGATCCAAGAGGATCTCCATGAAGTTCATCTCCATGGATGATTTTCTATAAGGATCCACATCCTCTTAAATTGTTGCTTCTCTTTTTACATTAACTAGTTGTTACTTGGTCTCTTGGCCTAAAGTGTGGTCACCATGGAGTTCATCTCCATGGATGATCACACTAAATGGTCCATATTCTTATTTTCATCCTCTTTTATGTTATTAGTTCTTACTTGACCTAAAATGTGGTCATCTTGAAATAAATTTCCATGGATGACCATTTTAAATGGTCTAAATTGTTTTTACTTCTTTGTAAATGTTTTTTCCTAACCTAAGATCTTCACCTTGGAACAATTTCCATGGATGAAGATCATTAAGGTTCCTAGGTTACAAAAGGGATGAAGTTGATACATTGAGTTCAAAGATCTCAAGGATGGTCATCTTAATGACCACCTTAGAAATCCACTCTAAAGTTGATACACCCTTAACCTAAATTCAATTTTCATGCATTAATCTTTATTTTATGTCAAATCTCCCCATCCCAAGCAAATGAAATGCTTTTAAGTCCTAATGTACCCTAAGGATGGCTTGATATAGTAGATCACCACTAATCATGTTTAGTGATCACTAATCAAAGCCTAAGGAAAGTGGGAACAAGCATGGATGCAAAATCCAAAAATGTTTTTATTTAACACTTTCAGCCAGAAACTCCAGCTTCGATTCTCAGAACTCCAGCTTGACATTCTGAATTTACAGTTAATCGACCGAAAGCCGCAAAAAAGGAATATTACCGTCCCATCCGCGCGACAGATTGAGCCTCCGCACGATCCGCGCAGACAGGAATGTAAGGGACAAATATTTTTGTTTTCGCCTTTTCTCACTCACGTAAACACACCGTTTTGGTAAATTTCACCAAATTCCAGCTCAAAACTCTTATTTCCGTAAAATTCCTTTTGTAAAACACACACACACACACACATAAATGGTTTTAAGTTAGGAAGACTCGTTTTACGAGGCATTCCGGGTGAACACCAACGTTCTTCCCGGAGTGTAACGTGACCTCCGAACCCACTTCTCTCATTTTTGGGCATTTTTCAAAGTTTTGGCCCTTAAACTAAAAACGGCGTGGCGACTCCGTTTGATTTTCAAAAAAATCGGGCATCATCATCACACCTCTCTAGCCTGTTTTCCTAGCAATTGGGCCTAACACCCAGAGTAGTCTGAATCACAATAACCCTCAACTGCATATTATGTACCACCTCCATAAATGAGACCAACATCATATGTACCCCTAAGGTACCTGAAGATCCTCTTCACTGCATGCCAATGTTCCTTACCAGGATTCCCCATGAACCTACTAACAACACTAACAGCATGTGCAAGATCCGGTCTAGTGCAAACCATAGCATACATCAAACTACCAACTGCACTAGCATAAGGTACTCGAGTCATATACTCTTTCTCTTCAGACGATTTTGATGCAAATGTAACAGGCAGATGTGCATTCACTGTACTCAGAGAATCTATAGGCTTTGTTGTAGACATGTCAAACCTCTCTAAAACTTTCTTGATGTAACTTTTCTGAGATAAGCACATTTTTCTTTGGCTTCTATCCCTGTAGATCTCTATACCCAAAAATTTCTTTGTTGCACCCAAATCCTTCATCTTAAACTCAGCAGATAGTAGACCTTTTAACTTCTGAATATCGGACTTCTTGACAACATCTATCAGCATATCTTCAACATAAATAACCAAATAGATAGTCAAACCATATACCAACCTATTATGATACACATAACAGCCATACAGGCTCCTTGTGTAACCAATCTTTGTCATATAGCTGTCAAATTGTTTATCCCACTGCTTAGGCAACTGCTTCAGTCCATACAAAGACTTCTTTAACTTACACACATAGTCTTCTTTCCTAGGAAACTGAAACCCATATGGTTGTGTCATATAATCTCCTCGTCCAACTCTCTATGTAGAAAAGTTGTTTTCATATGTTGCTCGAGTTCCAAATCCTGATGTGCCACAATTGCTAATAGCACCATGATCGAAGTGTGTCTAATTACAAGTGAGAAAATCTCATTGAAGTCAATATCCTCTCTTTGCATGAAAGCTCTAGAAACCACACGAGCTTTATACTTAACCCCCTCTGATGGTGACATACCTTCCCTTTTCTTGATCCCTTTTCTTGAAAACCCACTTGCAAGTAACAATCTTTCTACCTTGAGGCATCTTGATGTCTGATTCTTGTGAAGTGACTCCATCTCGGTTCCCATAGCTGTATGCCACTGGGGAGACTCTGACATGTAACTGCTTCCTTGAAAGTGGTTGGCTCCATAGCGGGCTGCACTTCCTCAGCAACCTAAAGTGCATAAGACACCATGTCTTCAAAACCATACCTCTCAGGAGGCTTCCCGAAATTAGCTCGTCTAGACCTTCCTTGAGCCAACCCATGTTCTTCAGGAATAGGTAATGAATTATATGGTGCTTCCGTCTCTGTAGGTAGATCCTGATTAACATCTGACTGTGGACTGCTCAACTCTGTAGTATCTTGTAGCTCCACCTGTTTATCAACACTACCAATACCTGGTACAATCGCAAATCTCATAATAGGATTAAGCATATAATTTTCATCAAAGACAACATTTTTTCTTATAATAACCCTACCCTCTCATGGAGACCAAATTCAGTATCCCTTGAAACCATCTTTATAACCCATGAAAACTCCTTTTCTAGCCCTTGATTATATCTTCATATCATCCACATGATAATAGGCAGTACAACCAAAAGCTCTTAAATTAGAATAATCAACAGGTTTACCAGACTATACCTCATTGGGAACTTTGAGGTTGATATATGTGTGAGGTATGCGGTTTATCAAGTAACATGTTGTACTAACCACTTATGCTAGGAACCGTTTAGACAAGTCTGCATTAGAGAGCATGCATCTTGCTCTAGCCAACAACGTCTGATTCATGCATTCTGCGACACCATTCTGCTGTGGTGCACCCTTGATAGTGAGATGTCTAGAAATCCCCACTTCTTTACAGATTTCATCGAACTCAGTACTGCAAAACTCCAACCCATTATCTGTCTGGAGTCTCTTGATCTTCTTCCCTATCTGATTCTCCACGAATGTCTTTCGTTGTCTGAAATTTGTGAGAGCCTCACTCTTGTGCTTCATAATAACAACTCAAGTCTTCCTTGAGTAGTCATCAATCATAGACAAGAAATACATGTGACCCCTTAATGATTTCTGACGTGAATGTCCCCAACAATTCGAGTGGATGTAATCCAGAGTACCCTTCGTTCTATGAACACCCTTTGGAAACTTGCTTCGCTACATCTTCCCAAGTACACAATGCTCACAAAACTTAAGGTCCTTGACCTTATGGCCACAAAGAAGACCATGGTTTGCCAGTGTCTGCATCCCTTTGGTGCTCATGAGCCCAAGCCTAATATGCCACAACTTTGTCATATTCTCCTTGACTATCTCAGATGATGCAATCAAAACTGACCCAGAAAGCGTTCTACCTTAGAGGAAATACAAGGAGTCCCACTTAAGGCCTCTCAGAACCACTTCAAAACCTTTGCAAACACAAACTGCTCCACCTTTACCTTTAAAACTGTACCCTTTGTTGTCTAGCTAACTAAGAGAAATCAGATTCTTTGTCATAAGTGGAACGTGTCTCATATCGTTCAAAGTGCAGAACTTACCACCATGAGTCTGTAGCTTGATAGAGCCAATACCAACTACCTTGCAAGTAACATTGTTGGCCATATGAATATTACCCTAATCTACTTGCTCATAAGTTGTAAACCACTCTCTCATTAGACTAATATGATAAGAAGATTCAGAGTCAAGAATCCACGCATCTGATTGTCGTGCAGATTCTTCTTTTACTAGAGCATAATCCTCATCAGAACCGCTACTATCTACTTCAACAGTATTAGCTTCAGAACGGATAGGAGGCTCGCCTCACTTCTTCCTAGGACAATTGGTCTTCCAATGTCTCTTTTCCTTGCAATATTTACAAACATCCCCAGGTTTCGGACCCTTCTTGACAGAAACTTTCTTCTTCTTCTTTGTCAGAACCCTGCTGCCTTTCGCAACTAAACCTACTGACTGGTTATCTGTACTACTATTACCACTTGCCTTTCGACGCAGCTCTCTAGTCTTGAGTGAAGTTTTCACCTCCTCTAGAGTGATCGTCTCCTTTTTATTGATCCTAGAGTCAACATAGTGTTCATATGATAAAGGCAATGAAACAAGAAGCATTAATGCAGCATCCTCATCCTCACTTTAGCATCTATATTACGAAGTTCAAGTAATAAAGATGTAAATCTATCTAGGTGATCCTCAATGGGCGTATCTTCCTTAATTCGAAGAGAATACAACTTTTGTTTCAGATACGGCTTGTTGGTCCATGATCATGTTAAAAACATATCTTCCAACGCAAGCCACAAAAGACCTCCGGAATCAGTATCTGCATAGAATTTCATCATCTAGACACCTTATGATTTTAGAGTGGGCCCTCACATCTAGCGCGATCAGATATGGTGCTTCCTTCTCTGAACTTTCTATTGTTGCAGCCGCCAACAACACCTATGGGAACGACTTCTGCTTTTCCCTTTGGATCCTTCGGACCTTTGATTACAGCAGCCACTGGAGGATCCCACAAACCCTTGTCTCTCAACAGGGCTTTTATCCTGATTTGCCAAAGACTAAAATTATTCTTCCCATTAAACTTGTTAATTGGTGATTCCATCTGATCTCATCTTCTTCTGCAGCGAAATACCCCTATACCTTTCTCAACCAACCAGCTCTGATACCAGCTTGTTCGAACAGAGTCAATAGAAAATAGCAATCAAACATCAATCACACAACACAAAGATATACGTGGTTCACCAACTTGGCTACATCCACGGGCAGAAAGATAGAATATTATTCTCACTTAAGAAATCACAGATTAAAATCTCTAATTATGTTGCACGAATTTTTTATAACAAGAATTCATGGTTGTGAAGACCCTAATCTAGAGAAAACAGATGAGCAATTGAACTTCTGAACCTTAGAATTATAGACCTCTGTCACACTAAGACCAATTCTAATTGTTAAGGGAGTATTTATATAGCCATATTCCTAACCCTACAGAGTTTCCTAATCCTGCTCTGAATTCGTCTGGCCCAAAGCCCAAATCTCGATGGCACGGTCGTGCGTTCTGACCTGCACAGTCGTGCAACTCAGGTTAGCATGGTCGTGCCCTTTGTTCTGCACGGTTGTGTCATCTGCACGATCGTGCCTAGAAGCTGGCACGGTCGTGCCACTGCTCAAAATCTCTGAAATTACATATTTGCTTGTCTTGACCCATAATTAGGCGTTTCCAATTTTCAAAGGCATCAAACCCAACATACATAAATTACACAGTTATTTAAAATATACTATATTATTATTTCTCCATTTCAAAATAAATAAATAAATTATATTATTTCTTTTTGCATTCTTAATGGAAATGGATTTGCTTCTGCAACTTATTCAATCGACGATGTCCCTTAATTAAATATGAGAGGTCAAAAGCTCAAACTTCACAAAATTAATGTAATAGATAAGTCATTCAATTCATTAATAAAAAAAGGCAAAAAAAAAAATTAAAGTATAGTCCTTTAGTAGAATGTTGATAGGCTCACATGGCTAATGATTGACTCCTCAAGTAGACCAACTCCAAAGTAAAAAATCATGAATTACCTCCAGGCTTAAAGGTAGAAATACATGCCTTTAGTCATGTAAATTTCAGGCTTCCAGCACTGGTAAATTATTACCTAGTATGTGTAAAGGATCACAATGATCCTCACAATGATCCTCACAATGATCACAATGATCCTCCATCAATGTCTGATACTTAGAATATTTCATGTTATTCTTTCATTCATTTTAGATATTTAGCATATCTCTTTTCTTTGTATTCTTGATATAGTATATCCTCCTTGTATTTATTTAGTTTTCAAATTCTCAGTTTGTAATATATACTCCCTCCGTCCATTTACATACTTCACGCTTTCTATTTTGGGCGTCCACATACTTACTTCACACTTTGTTTCTTACCTAAAATGGAAAAAAATCTTTACTATTTTCTCCACTCATTCTCTCTCCTACATTATTTTAATACTCACAACACCATTATAATTTACTATTCCCTCCACTCATTCTCTCTCCTATTTTATTTTCACACTCACAACACTTTCAATTTAATATTTCCTCCTTAATTTACGTGAGAACAGTAAATGTGAACCAAGTAAATGGACGGAGGGAGTATATATACTGATATGTTGATAAATAAAAAATAAATTTTGCCAAAACTATTTTATGGTATCAGAGCATTTGTTCCAAATTCCTCTGTTTTCAAAAAAAAAACCTCCTTCCTCCCTATTCCTTCTGCCGCCCACTCCTTTCTTCATGGCAAATCAGTCTTCTTCCACCAACCCTCTGCCCATTCTTCCTACACTACCTCAAACCCGCACCCCCTCCTCCTCCTCTTCCGTGCCTTTCAAAGGAAAATGCCAATATGTCGATTTGTTGGACACGTGATCTCTCAGTGTCGTCAATTCAAACGCGACTATCCAAGTGTCGTCTTCCCTCCACCCCCATCTTCTGGCCGCTTGCCCCACACCACCCACACTCCAACTCAGCCCCAAGCTCACACGGCTTCTGCCCCTCACTCCTCATCTCCGACTTCTTGGCTAGTCGACAGCGGTGCTACACACCATCTCACAAATACTCTCTCCACTCTCTCCCTTCACCACCCCTATGATGGAAGCGATGAAGTCATTATTGGTGATGAATCATCCCTTCCGATTGCCAATATAGGCAGTTTTTCCATTTCTTTTTCCCACTCCAATATTCGTTTCAATAATGTTTTGCATGTTCCCTCTATCTCTCAAAATATTCTCTCCATTTCTCAATTTTGCAAAGATAATAATACACTAATTGAATTCTCTCCCTCTTCCTTTCTTATCAAGGAAATCTCGACTCATCGCATTCTTATCCACGGAACAACTGATCGTGGAATCTATCTCTAGCATCCTCAACCGCCCCAAGCTCATCTAAGCACCCCAATATCTCTTTAACCGTGGCATCATAGACTAGGACACCCCTCCTCCCTTATTGTCTCCCATTTAAATAAGCAATTTTCTTTACGCATTCCGTTTGGTCATCTCAATTCTTGTAATCCTTGCAATATTAATAAAAGCCACAAACTCCCCTTCTCTACTTCTTCTCTTGTCACTCATGCTCCTCTTGAACTCATTTTTTCTGATGTGTGGACTTCACCACTCTACTCATATGACAATTACAAATATTATGTGATATTCGTCGACCATTTTACCAAATATACTTGGCTATACCCACTCAAAAATAAATCTGACACTTTCGCCACCTTTACTCGCTTTAAAGCTATCGTCGAGCAATACTTTTCCCGACCCATCATTCGATTTTTCTCCGACAATGGTGGTGAATACCTAAAACTCACTCCTTCTCTGATTCAAAACGGAGTCACTCACCTCACCACTCCACCCCATACTCCCGAGCATAACGGCTTTGCCGAAAGGCGACATCGACATCTTGTTGAAACCGCTCTCTCCCTTCTATCTCATGCAAAACTCCCCCTCTCTCTTTGGTCCCACGCTCTCACAACTGCCGCCTATCTCATCAATAGATTACCCACTCCCACCCCCAACAATGACTCACCCTATCTCCGACTTTTTCAAACCCCTCCGAACTATACAAAATTAAGAAGCTTTGGGTGCCTCTGCTACCCATGGCTTAAACCCTACACACCTCATAAATTAGCTCCCAAGTCAACCCCGTGCATCTTTTTAGGCTATTCCCCCACCCAAAATGCCTACCATTGTCTTGATCCCATAACTCACAAAATCTACACTTCCCGCCACGTAAAATTTATTGAAATAGAGTTTCCATACACTTCTCTCACCACAAAACCCACCCTTTCTCAAACCATTACCCCCTCTGAATGGTGTTCCATTTCTATCCCTATTATACTACCACAACCCACATATCCTCCAGCCGAGCCTCTTGCTCAAACTCCCATTTCGCTACCTCCCTCTCCTACTACTATCGAACCACAACTCCATCCACCTCCTGTTTCCACCTCTGACACCAACCCACTCCCTTCTACCTCTATCGCCCCAAGCAATGACAACAACCAAACTGCCCAGACCGAGCCTCTTCCAGCCACCATAACTCAGCCCCAAATTACCCGCACAATCACAACTCGCCTTTCCCATGGCATCCGAAAACCCAACCCCAAATATGCTAACCTCACAGCCCTTTCATCTCCTTCCTCCCTTCCCACCACCACTAAACAGGCCCTCTCTACCCCTCATTGGTACAAAGCTATGTGTGAGGAGTACACCGTTCTCATGCGTAATGAAACTTGGTCCTTAGTTCCTTCCCATGAAGCACCAAACATTGTCGGGTGCAAATGGGTTTTCCGTATCAAATACAACCCCGATAACACCACCCATAAATATAAAGCCCATCTTGTTGCCAAAGGATTCCACCAAAGACCCGGCCTTGATTATTCTGAAACCTTTAGTCCAGTAGTCAAACCCGCCACTATACGTCTCATCCTTTCTCTAGCTATCACTCATAGCTGGCCTCTCCGCCAACTTGATATTAACAATGCCTTCCTCCAAGGCCGCCTCTCTGAAACCATCTTCTTGTCCCAACCCCCCGGTTTCCAAGATTCCACAAAACCCTCTCATGTGTGTCGTCTCTCCAAAGCCATCTATGGCCTCAAACAAGCACCTCGTGCTTGGTATACCTCCCTCAAACAATCCCTCATCTCCTTCGGCTTCAACCCCTCCATTGCCGATCCATCTCTCTTTACCTTCCACAAAAATTCCCAACACCTTCTTCTTCTAGTCTATGTTGACGATATTGTCGTTACGGGTCCTTCCACCTCCTTTCTTGAAACCTTCATTGATCATCTTGCCTCTCGCTTTTCTCTAAAGGATCTCGGTCCTCTTTCCTATTTTCTTGGAGTCGAGATTACACCCAATCCTCATGGCATCATCCTCTCTCAATCAAAATACATCAGTGATCTCCTCACCCGCCATAACATGGACAACTCTAAACCTTCTCCCATACCCATGTCCACCTACCCTCCTCTCTTGGCCCACCCTCGTACTCCCATCTGCAATCCCTCTGAATATCGAGCCATCATAGGCAGCCTCCAATATCTTTCTCTCACTCGACCGGATATTGCTTTCCCAGTCAACAAGCTAGCTCAATTCCTTCACCACCCACAAGAAAACCATTGGTCCGCTCTCAAACGGTTACTTCATTACCTTCATGGAACCATCCACCTGGGCATTCATATTTTCAAACAGTCCCCACCCATTCTCCATGCTTACTGCGATGCCGATTGGGCAGGGGACAACGACGACTTCCACTCAACCACAGGTTTTATTGTTTACTTAGGTCGTAATCCTGTAACTTGGTCTTCCAAAAAGCAACGAGCTATTGCTCACTCCTCAACCGAAGCCGAGTACCGTGCCATTGCTGCCTCCACTGCCGAGCTTCTCTGGGTTCGCAACATTCTGGCTGAGCTCAGCACCCACCCTTCAGCACCACCAGTAGTGTTCAGTGACAACCTTGGCGCCACCAACTACTCCGCCAACCCCATTTTTCACTCCCGTATGAAACATTTAGCTCTCGCCTTCCACTTTGTACGAGAGCAAGTTTAGCTTGGAAATCTTCGTGTTCAACATATATCCGGCAAAGACCAACTTGCCGACCCACTCACAAAACCACTCTCACGGGCTCGGTTTGTCTCTCTCATCTCCAAGATTGGCCTCACTTACGGACCGTCCATCTTGCGGGGGCGTGTAAAGGATCACAATGATCCTCACAATGATCCTCCATCAATGTCTGATACTTAGAATATTTCCTGTTATTCTTTCATTCATTTTAGATATTTAGCATATCTCTTTTCTTTGTATTCTTGATATAGTATATCCTCCTTGTATTTATTTAGTTTTCAAATTCTCAGTTTGTAATATATATATACTGATATATTGATAAATAAAAAATAACTTTTGCCAAAACTATTTTAGTATGCACCCATAAATGATAGTTGAGACATACTTGGATTGAAAACATAACCTAAAAGAGCAAACCTTCGAGACATGTTTATAAAAGTGTATTAATTTCAACAACTTTACTTCAAAGCAACATTTACCAGTGATATCTTTCAAAAACTTATATAAATCCGTCAATTCATCCTTTCCCCTCCACTCAATCTTCTCATTTGAATTTGAATTCATAGTAGAAATTATGGCAATCTTCTCATCTCCAAAGACACTATCCCTCTCAATTTTCATAGCATTGTTTGCATGTTCCGCCGTTTTCAATCGTGGGTTATGCCCCGGACGATTTGACATGAGAAGATTTACGAGAGCATTGAGGAAAAGTTGCGTAGGTTTGAGATCTTTAAGGATAATCTTAAGCACATTGATGAAACAAACAAAAAGATTAGTAACTATTGGCTAGCTTTGAATGAGTTTGCTGACTTGAGCCATGAAGAGTTCAAGAACATGTATTTGGGGCTTAAGGGTAAAGTAATTTGCCAGAGAGGAAAGAGCAGTCTGGCTGATCAAGAATTTAGTTACAGTGATTTCGTGGACGTGCCCAAGTCTGTGGATTGGAGAAAGAAAGGAGCTGTCACTCCTGTCAAGAACCAAGGTTCATGCGGTACGTAAAATCTTAGTTTTCCAAACTTTTTAAAAGAGTAAAATTTGGTTAATTACATATATTTATATATACATACATACATACAGGCAGTTGCTGGGCATTTTCGACAGTAGCTGCAGTTGAAGGTATAAATCAAATAGTGACTGGAAATCTGACAGAGTTGTCAGAGCAACAGTTGATTGACTGCGATACAAGCTTCAACAATGGCTGCAATTAACGGAGGTCTAATGGACTATGCATTTTCCTTCATTGAAGGCACTAGCAAACCAGCCTATCAGTATAGCCATTGAGGCTTCTGGCAGGGACTTTCAATTCTAAAAAAGATTTTTGGTGACCAAAACTTTGGCGACAAATATATTGATCGCCATACATACACAATGGTGACAAAGTCTTTCGCGACCATTCCTTAGTCACCTTACATTGTCTTCACGCGACAAGCAAAAACTTTCGTCACCTTAGAAAAAACTTTATGCGACCAAATAAAATATTTGTCGCCTTAACATATTTTAGGCGACTATTCGCATGTGGTCGCCTCAAAACAACAGAGTTAGGCAACTATTTGACTCTTGGTCGCCTAAAGTATCAGCTCGTTTGCGTGTGGTCTTATCTAGCTTTAAAGTTGCTATCTAGTTACATCAAAAATAGTGTCGACCAGTCCATTATTTAAAGGTGTTGTCTGATTTTTATTGTGTAGTCTTATCTAGCTTTAAAGTTGCTATCAATAGTTACATAAAAAATAGTGTCGCCCAGTCCTTTAATTAAAGTTGTTGTCTGATTTTTATTGTCGAATATCTCTGAAAAGATGCCTCAATAGTTAAATAAAACCTGAGTGTCTCTTTTACTTCAGTTAGGTTTGCAGAATGGTTTAGCAATATTACTTATGGGGAAGAGAATGAAGCTTGGATCAACTACGATTCTGTTTCAAAAAACATGAGTGTCTCTTTTACTGGTTTTCAAAATAACACAAGAGTGATACAGTCTGGGCTTTCGTACACAGTTGATCTGCGTATGGAATTGCCAGAATGGGTTATATTCGACTTCACGGCTGCAACAGGAGCTGACTTTGAGAAAAATAATGTCATATCATGGAGTTTCAACAGTTCTGATTTTCAAACTGATAAGAACAACGAAGGGCCTATCGGAAGTCCAATCCCACAAAAAGAGGGAAATAAAACAGGTGTGGGTTTGAGTATTGGAGCTTGTGTTTTTGTTGGGCTTGCTTTAATTGGATTCGTTCTGTGGAAGAAAAGGAGGAGAGAGTATGGAGATGATGATGGATTTGATGGAGAGATGAACCATGAATTTGAAATGGGTACGGGGGCAAAAATGTTTTCTTACGACGAATTAGCGCGTGCCACTAGTAACTTTGCAGAGAAAGAGAAGCTCGGTGAGGGGGGTTTTGGGGGTGTTTATAAGGGTTACTTTAGGGAATCAGACTCCTATGTTGCTGTTAAGAGGGTGTCAAAGAGTTCCCAACAAGGTATAAAGGAGTATAAATCAGAAGTTAAGATTATTAGCATATTGAGGCATAAGAATTTAGTGCAACTCATTGGTTGGTGCCATCAAAACAAAGAGCTGCTGCTAGTTTATGAGTTTATGGAAAAGGGAAGCCTAGATTCTCATCTTTTCAACGAAAAGAGCTTATTAGCGTGGGGAGTTAGGTACAAAATTTCTCAAGGCTTGGCCTATGCATTACACTAGCTGCTGTTACCTGTTGTTGAGGATAGCTGCCTCCATAAGCAGGATATGTGGTGACTTGTTTGACATGAAATATGAGTCTAAAAATCATCATAAAATTTGTGAGGCATGTGCTATGCTTTTAGAATAAAGTCCCATGTAATTTTATATTCCTTATTTTGGTTAAATAGAAAAAATCAGCTGCGAACAAGGGTAATCGTGGAAAGAAGCTGCTAAATCATCATGGTGGAGCCAAACCATTTGTATACCAGATTCAAGATCTAATGGTATATTAATACTATTCATTAATGTTATATTATTTGATTATTTTTGTCTTTTCTTTATTTCTTTTATATCTTTGTAGGAAAAGGTCTCAAAATTTCCGGCAGTTGATAACTTTAAGAAAGTTTATGTCACGCCAGATAATCCAGCAGCAGCTCCTTTATATGTTAGTGTTTTCTCATGTATGTATGATTTTTTTATATAACTTTTTTAGTATAATTTATGAGTTTCATTTTTTTTTTTATTTCAGGAAAAGATGCAAGAAAAGATAAATGATTTTACTAAGGACTATGAATCTCAGTTTACACCCGACACCCCGTTGGACGAAAATCCACTTCCCGGTCCAGAAATAGGAGTGAAAATACTGACAGAGAATCTTGAGGAATTGGGTCCGAATGTTAGGAGTTATGTGAGGGGTATACAATCGCTTGATGGCATTGTGGCTCAATCTACGTCGACTAGTAATCAAGTTTGAACTTGCTCCAAACTTATCTTATGTTTAAAAACTATATGAAATTTTTTGCTGGCAATACTTTAGTGATAATATTTTGAGGGAGTATGTTTATGGTACTATTTAGATGGTTGTTTTTTATTTGAACATTATGCTATATTAATTAGTACTATTACATGTTAATTTTAATGCTTGTTGTAAAATTTAAATTATATATATATATATATATATATATATATATATATATATATATATATATATATATATATATATATATATATAGGTGACCAGGTGTAAATAAATTTTGTCACCAAAAAATACTTTTAGGCGACCAGGTTTAGTTTTATGGCCTTAATTTGGTTACTTAGGAGACCAAAATAATTTTGTCACCAAAGAATAATTTTAGGCGACCAGGTGTGGTTTTTGTGATCTTAATTTTGTTACTTAGGAGGCCAAAATATTTTGCCGCCAAAGAATTTTTTAGGCGACCAGGTGTAAATTGTGACCTTAATTTGGTTACTTAGGAAACCAAAATATTTTGTCACCAAAGAATACTTTTAGGCGACCAGGTGTAAATTTTGTGGCCTAATTTAGTGACTTAGGAGACCAAAATACTATGTCACCAAAGAAAAAATTTAGGCGACCAACTTTAATTTTCGTCGCCTAAAAGCTGAGGTGAAGAGGTTTGAATTCGTCGCTCAGGAAAAAGTTTAGGCGACCAACTTTAATTTTCGTCGCCTAAAACCTGAGGCCAAGAGGTTTGTGTGACCAAGCTTTGGCGACGAAGGTTTGTCGCCAGAGGTTTTTGGCGACGAATTTAAGAATAAGGCGACCAATTTTTTTTGTCGCCTAAAGTGTGAGTTTCAGTAGTGGGAGTTGCAGCAGTCGGGTATGGAACGACAAAGGGCGTGGAGTACATCATAGTGAGGAACTCATGGGGGCCGAAATGGGGAGAGAAAGGTTACATAAGAATGAAGAGAAACAATGGCAAATCTGAAGGAATTTGTGGTATCTACAAAATGGCTTCTTATCCAACCAAGCAAAAGTGATCCTACTTCAATGTTCTATTTACATGTTTTCAGTACACATTTCAATGATTGTTGCTTCCACTTTCACTTTATGCCATTCATTTCTTTAAGATAATGCAATCAATTTTTCTAATAAACATCTCATTACTTCAATGTTCCTAGGATTTCTGCTGTCACCTCTACAAAAATGTTATGGCAGATTTGCTGCTCAGCATTAGCCAAGTCAGCTTCTTTTCGAATTGGGCGGTAGAGATTATTTTGGTTGAAAAAATCTACCGCTGGATCCCACTTTTATTCCAAACAATCTCTACCGCGCAATACAAAATAGGCAGACTTGGTTAAATTTCGGCCAACGCTACAGCAGCACAACAAATTTGTCGTTGCAGCAGTTCCATCTGTTTCATGTATCTTCGAATACATGCACAGCTTGATATAGTATTATTTCCAAGAATATTATTACAGATTTTTATACCAAAAAGTCAAAAACCATACAATTTTATTACTCGTACACAAACGAAGTACATTTAAGAAGAAATGGCCTAATTCTTGGTCTTGGTCTTGGCTCTCTTCAAGAGCAAAGTCAAAGAAGGAACACCAACAACAAGAGTCTGCCAAAACCAACCCTTTTCATTTTCCGGATCCACTTTCTTTGCTAGTTGCGATGCATAAGTCGCCTCACCAATATGAACAATTAGTATAGAAATTAGAAATATCCTCAATGCCATCAAGGAGCGGAAGACCAGAAGGACTAAAGCTCTAAGCAATGGCACAGGTCCACTTGCAGGCGAAAATGCAGCAATGGACAGCACAGATAAAATACTTAAGAGCACTACCCAATTTACCATTTTAGGCACATCCAAGCTCCTCTGTTTCTTATCCTGCCAGTATGAGATGGTTTTCGCCATACCTTCTTGAGGACTCATCAATGGGGTGTATCCGAGCTCCTCCTTTGCTTTTAAGTAAGAGAAGTAGTGGGTAACACCAACCTGAAGGGTAAAGAAAGAGAAGTCGGGGTAAAAACTTAACCTTGGAGAAAAGAATTGCAAGAAGAAAAGAGAGAAGATAAGATATAAACCTTGTGCACTTCAGAGGGAAGAATAAATGGTTGAGGGAGCCAGCTTTTGCTCAGCAGAGGATACATGAGAGTGTATATAGCCCAAAATACTTTTCCTAGGAAAAGAGCTTTGGGGACATCTAATATCGTCTTTGGTATGTCGTAATCAAGACTTTTCAGCAGCGGACGGAGAAATTCAAAGGTATTGACTGGAGAACCTGTACAATTTACCAAATATTATGTGCTACAACAGTTAAGTTAAATCTGTTCAATCTTGTAAAGTGTTCTCCTAAAAGAGAACAAGTATTTTTTTTATTTAATTTTTTGGCCTCAACTCTATTAACTTAAAAGTATGAGATCAATAGGTGAGTTGTAGAAGGAAACCAAACTTGCCGTCTGATATGAAGTATGGTTGACCAGCAGCAATTGGCTGTTTCCCTCTCCCAGGAATATCATCCAAGAGTCCCATACTAGCCAGAATAAGGGCCAGTACTAAATTATCCACATAAACCCAGTCACCTTTCACATTTGCTTCACCTATTCTGAATCGAAACAGACTCAACTTGGCATAATTTACAATTCTTGGAAGGTGTCTTTCTTCACCAGGGCCATAGATTGCAGCGGGGCGAATTGCACAAGTATAGAAACGTTTTCCTTTGTTTTCCCTATACCAACATATAAGCAATTAAGAGAATATAGGTACTTATTTGGTGACCCTTTAGACAATATCGAGTTAAATGATCAATAGGGTATCCGTTTCGCTCAAAGTGCAAATTATTAGAACATGATATTGGACAAAGGTAGATTAAGTAACTTCACTGGAAAATGGACACTCATTAGGTGATGGAGGGAATATATTTGAAATTACAATTCTAACCACAGAAGAGATCCCACTGAAATACTGATACTTACTTGAATGGACGACCATTGCTCTTCAGAACTAACTGTTCAGCGATGGATTTGCTGCGGCCATATGGATCAGCATGGTCATCCATAGGGAAATAAGGTAAGCTTTCATTTCCATTTACGATTTCCTTTCCCCCAAACACAACATTGTACGTACTCACATATACTAGTCTCCTAACACCATTCTCGTGGCAAGCTTCCAGGACATGGCAAGTTCCATTTATATTCACCTCATCAACACGGCCATATTGAAGCATTTCTTTTCCGGACATGCCAAATGAAGCAAGGTGGAAAACACAGTCCACTCCTCGTAAAGCTCTTTCAACATCTTTTTTCGTAGTGATATCGCCTATCAATTTAAGCAATTGACAAAGTGAGGTGCACCCAATATAACAACTGAGATCAGGTTTTGTTACAAAAAACATTCCCCTTGAAGGATATATTCAGTGTAAAAAATGAAGGATTTCGATATCTAAAATATTGGAACGTAGAAAGTCAAAACTTAGACCATGTTCTGGAAAACACAGGCGTGACTCTAAGCAATTCCTCAACTAATTCCAATGGCGATAATCCAAATGCAAATTTTTTTCCAAGAGACTTGCCTGATTGCTTCCGATATAACAATACATGACAGTTTATTGAAATATTCGGCATACCATGTGCTGCTCAAAAAGAATGACCACAGTGAAATCATAGATAGGTGTGGTAAACCATGTTTTAGAAGTTTGTTTTTAAAGTAAGTATTAGGAATATAATATAATAATAATAATAATATTACATTTAAAGTATATATTGTTATATATAGATTAGGAAACTTAATCTTTGTATTAGATTAGGAAAGATTGTATAGATCTAGAAACCTATTAGGAGATTACCTCCTCCATTGTAACCCAATAAATATGTACCTCTAATATCATAATCAATTGAGTCTTTCATACATTTTCTTCTTTGTATGATTGGTTTCGTCTCTCTCTAAAATCTTATATGGTATCAGAGCGTTAAGATCCATAGAAGGACTTCTCCGCCAAAATCCAAGCGCCAAAATCCTAAGCCGTCCCACCCCCTCACCACCATTGCTTCCGCCACCAAAAATCAAAAACCCTCCCCTCGTAAACCATCATAACCCAATCGGCTTAAACCTCTCTTAGGCCGAAATGTTGGGATGTGGAGTCAAAACCATGGATAAAGGAATTTGAACCGCGGTCGGAGGAGTTGGTGAGATCAAGGGGGCTCAAATTCGTCGGAGCAGTTTCTGGTCAGGAGGGCGGCCGCGCTAGGGGCCAGAGCGGGCGCGCTGAAGTGTTGAACAAGGGCGCTGGAGGTTCTGGACATTAGCGCGGACGCGCACTTAGTGAGGGCGGCCGCGCTGGTCATGATTCTGGACTGATTTGTTTCCTATTTTGATAAGATCTCATCTTGCTTGGTGATTCCTCTTTGACAGTAATTTTGGAAGGACTTGGGAAGAAAGAAGATTACTTTCTTGTGTAGGAATTCAATTATTACTAGGATTTGATTTATTGTTCCCTATAAATACATGTGATAGCCTAGAAACAAATTGTAACATCTGAAAATATTAGAGAGAATATTTTGGCTTGGTAGCGCCCCCGGGCGTAGTTGTTGTTGCAACGAACCGGGTTAACAATTCTTGTGTGTTCCTTTGTGTGTGATTTACTTTTCGTGTGTGTTGCTCTTATTATTACTTCAAAGCTTGGGCCGTTCCGCTGCGTGAATTCACAACAACTGGTATCAAAGCCTTTGATTTTGTCGAATCATTGGTTGGCTGGTCTTTTGCTATGGATTTCTTGGGAGCTTTGGAGGATGGTAATAAGGTGTTGATCGAAAAGTTTGATGGGACGGATTTCAATTTTTGGAAGACACAAATCGAGGATGTTCTATGGAACAAGGATTTGTATCTACCAACAACAACAACAAAGCCTTAGTCCCAAAATAATTTGGGGTCGGCTAACATGAATCCTCATATGTTATCGTGAAAAAAAAAATAAATAAAAAAATTAAATTAAATTAAAAAAAATAAAAATAAATAAAAAAATAAAAAAATAAAAAAATAAAAATAAAATAAAAATAAAAAATAAAAATAAAAAAATAAAAAATAAAAATAATCAACCCCCCACATGGATTTTTGCCCTCCACTCCGGCCTCTTCAACACCATACTTTCATCCACTCCAAGTAAATTCATATCATTTTCAATTACTCTAATCCAAGTTTGTTTGGGTCTTCCCCTACCCCTCGCCATTTTATCATTTCTTCACTGTTCCGGCCTCCTAACCGGTGCATCACTCGGCGGACATAGAGGAAGCAAAATTCGAAATCATGAATCGGAAAGCGTTAGGGCTTGTTAGGCAAACGTTGACCAAGGATGTGGCGAAGAATGTTTTGGAGGCGAAGACTACCATGGAGATGTTAGAGATGTTGGCGAGCATGTACGAGGCACCATCGGCAGCGAATAAAGCTCATCTAATGAGGAAGCTGTTGAACATAAGGATGGTGGAGGGCATGTCGGCAACAAAGCATATAAGTGAATTCAAATCTACTGCGACCCAACTGTCTTCCGTGGCTGTTACTCTTGATGACGAGGTACTAGCGTTGATTTTACTTTCTTCTTTGCCGTAAAGTTGGGATACGACTGCGATAGCAGTTAACGTTTCAACAGGAAAAGTGAAGTTGAAGTTTTCGGATGTCGTTGATGTGATTCTTGGCGAAAAAATTCGTAGGAAGAGCAAGGGTGGGACATCGGGGCTAGCACTAAATGTCGGTGAGAAGAGTAAGGGTGGCAAGAAGGTGATTACTTGCTATGACAAGGGGAGAAGGGGCACTTTAGAGAAGTTGTCCGCGGTCGAGCGGAGCGAAGGAATTGAATGTTGCTGAGGAGATAGCGAATGCATTAATCTTGGGTGGGAGCAGTTCAACAGATTCGTGGGTTTTGGATTCGGGCTCGACGTTTCATTCATGCACCAGTGCAAAAAGAATGGAGCAGTACATTCCGGGTGATTTTGGGGTTGTTCGTTTGGGAAACAATAATCCTGTCAAGGTCATTGGAAAAGGGGTTGTTCGGGTCAAAGCAACGGTAGGACTGTTTTGCGGCTACGTGATGTGCGACATATTCCGGATTTGAAGAGAAACTTAATTTCCATAAGGCAACTTGATAAGGAGGGTTGTGTGGTGACCTTCGGTTGTGGGACGTGGAAGGTAAACCGCGGAGCTAGCTTGGTGGCTCGTGGCGGCGTGAAAAATATGTTGTATACCACATGCAACATGAGTCGTTGGGGGAAACGAAGGCGCATCCCAATGATGAATGGTGGTGGCCGAGATCGCCATGGTGGGAGAAATTTCACTAAACGGTATGTTGGTAGAAAATTGGGTAATGAAGTCGGCCGACGCGGAGCCAATTTGGCCAACATGGGAGCGGGATCTAGAACGGTGATGCGATGGGTTGCAAAGAACACACAAAGGTTCCAAGCTTGTGATTGTGTGGGGCACGTGGATTCGCGTTGTTCAGATCGATAGTTAGCAGCGAGTGAGCGGGGATGTGCGAGAGGATCATTCGGAATGAAGACTTGGAGCATGGTAGAACCGACGATTACGTTGAAGCGTAGCTCGAGCTTCAACTCACTTGGATAACTAGACAAGAGGCCGGCGCTACCAACGCAATAGGCGGCCACTGAAATTTGTTTCAAGAGAGGTATCGTGGATGGTTTGTCTCCGGGTGGGAGATTGTTGGGATGTGGAGTCAAAACCGTGGATAAAGGAATTTGAACCGCGGTCGGAGGAGTTGGTGAGATCAAGGGGGCTCAAATTTGTCGGAGCGATTTACATCGGGGGAGGCGGCGCGAGGCCAGCGGCGCGCCGAAGTGTTGAGCAAGAGGCCTGGAGGTTACGGACATTAGCGCGGACGCGCACTTAGTGAGGGCGGCTGCGCTGGTTACGATTCTGGACTGATTTGTTTCCTATTTTGATAAGATCTCCTCTTGCTTGGTGATTCCTCTTTGACAGTAATTTTGGAAGGACTTGGGAAGAAAGAAGATTACTTTCTTGTGTAGGAATTCAATTATTACTAGGATTTGATTTATTGTTCCCTATAAATACATGTGATAGCCTAGAAACAAATTGTAACATCTGAAAATATTAGAGAGAATATTTTGACTTGGTAGCGCCCCCGGACGTAGTTGTTGTTGCAACGAACCGGGTTAACAATTCTTGTGTGTTCCTTTGTGTGTGATTTACTTTTCGTGTGTGTTGCTCTTATTATTACTTCAAAGCTTGGACCGTTCCGCTGCGTGAATTCACAACACGAAACTCCTCTACACCCTCCCCACCTTGCTTCCGCCACCCCTCTCCTTCAAACCCTCAGCAAAACTCACCCTAAACCACCTTCAGCAGGAAACCTCATGGCAACAACTACAAACAGCAGCCGCCAATCAAAACCCTTAAACCCCTTAGCAAAACTCCTGCTAAAACCCTATCCCTCACATCCCTAAACCTCGGCTAAAAACTCTAAACAGCCGCCTCACCCTTCTCCCTTCACCTCCCTCACATAAACCTCGGCTCCTCTTCAACATCCAACAACTATCAAACATCACCACCTACCAGCCACACCAACCATAAAACCCTAAGCAACAGCAACAAAAAAAATAAAAAAACAGTTTCTGCAAAACCCTACCGCCACCAAACCCTAAAAACCACTCACCTTTGGCAAATCCCCTCGGCCCAAAAACCCCTTTTTGGCCGAAACCCTATAAATTTTTCTCGTTATTCAATCCCCTCGGCTCAAAACCCCCTTTGGCCGAAACCCAAATTGTTTTTGTTATTCAAGGCTCAAAAACAGCTTTTTGGCCGAAACCCAAAATTTTTTTTGTTATTCAATCTCCTCGGCTCAATTTTTTTTTTCTAAATATGGTTTCCATATTTAGAAACATGATGCAGCTAACAAGGCAAAACTGGGACCAAGTGTGCATAAACACAAGATGATAACAAAAGGTCTCCAAAAAACGGATTTATTTGTCTAGGACGAAGCAAAAAGGAAAACTGCAACTCTTTTTGGGATCAATGGAGTACAACAACTTCACCTTTGCATAGAGTTGAAATCCAATTGACTTGCAAATTATTTGAAAGTTGGATCCTAAGTAATTACCACTGAGGTATTTTTATTTTATTTTTTGGAAGAAATTGTTAAGATCTAAAGATACTGAATCTTCATCATAACAAGAAAAAACTAAAATGAATAGCTCTTTAATTGGAAAACAAATTGAGCCTAAATTCATTAATTTCATAAATCAAACAATGAAAAATAAATAAAATATAAAACTTGTACCTTGAAATAGTTGGACACCATTTGCGAGGAGTTTGTCGGACCACGGGGAAGTTGATCGGAGGTCAAAGGCACGGACGAGGCGAGCACCTCTTCTGACAAGCTCAAGGCAGAGATTGGAGCCCACAAAGCCCAAAGCGCCGGTGACGGCGAAGGAGATCCCTTCTATCCCTTCGTTCTCGCTCAAATGCATCGCTCTTCTCTCTTCTCTCTTCTCTCTTCTCTCTTCTCTCTCTAGATTCAGAATTCTGAAAGAAATGGGTATTGACCTAACGAGACAAGAAATTTCTTGCAAGCCGCCATTTTTGAATTCACAAACGGACTATTAGGCCGTTCGTTCGTTGCAGTTTTTTCTCGTCTTTTTCTTTGTCGTTTCATTTATTTATTTTTTTCAAATTTCCTTTTTTTCTCTTCAAAATAAAAGAAGAAAATTAATTTTAATCTTATGGAATATGATCCTTATCAACTATAACTATATAATATAATGAGGCTAGTGCAAAAACAAATTTTCCGCTCAAACATGAACAGGAACAGAAAACCGATCAAATACATCCAAATAAAAGGAGTAAAGTACATTTTCGGTCCGTGAACTTTTTTAATTTTTACTTTTTAGTCAGTAGACTTTTTTTTTACCTAAGATTCCTTAAACTTGCCCATTTATAATTAGTTGATTCTTCTGTCAGTCAACCGTTTGTTTTCTCGTTAGTCAAAGCTGAGTTGACATATTAGTTGCTCAATTTAGCATGACGTGGTGTTGAGTAGGAGAAATACCATGGCACACCGATTGCACGTGATTAAGAATGGGAAAAGGCTCGTACATGCAGGTTGGCAAATCATATCGCCAAATCAAACTCACTGGGCGAAAATCATATCGCCAAATCAAACTCACTGGGCGACGAAGAAAGGCGACCTAGAAGGTACTTTACTCTCATCTTTCCCTTCTTTGACAGGTTCGTTTCCCCCTCTCTCTCTCTCTCTCTCTCTCTCTCTCTCTCTCTCTCTCTCTCTCTCTCTCTCTCTCTCTCTCTCTCTCTCTCTCTCTCCCTTTCTCTGTCTCTCTCTTTCACACACTACGTGATATATAGATGATTATGTTTATTCATCTTATGGTTTGTGTAATTTGGAGTAAAGATCATTTTGAACTTTCTTGATGTGGGTTTAGGAATTTTTGTGATGTGGATATTTTAGATACCTATCAATTTTTGCATTACGAAGATTGATGTTGTGAAATGGAGTTGTAGTCAAAAAATCTTGATATAAGGTATGCAAAGAAAATGCTCATCTACTGTTTGTGGAATTTACTGTGAGAGTTATGATATTAATACAGGCTTTCTTGGACTTGCATTTGTTGGTTAGTTGATTAGGAGAAAAGAAAATCTATACAAAAGTTAAACTACTTGAGACTCCAGAGTTTTTCGGCCTTGACTTTTGATTTCTTATGTTTCCCTTTGTTGCTATGTATTCCGTCCCTACCCCATTGTTGTGAAGTAACTTAATATTTCCTTTTGATATGTATAGTATTCCTATCTAGTAATGTGGTTGTTTGTGGCACTTTTGATCATGCCCATTGCCACTGTCTCTGGCTGCTCTTTGTCACTAACTTAACTCTTAGAAAGCTATCTAAGATCATGTAACGAGTGTCAATGGTGGATGCTACTCCCTCCGTCCCATATTACCTTACCCATTTTGCTATTTTGGGCCCACTTTAAAGTCACACTTTCCTAAAAAATAAACTTTTTAATACTTCTTTATTCATGGGATCCACTTGTCATACTCACAACATTTTTCAAATTTACTATTTTCTCCACTCATTCTCTCTCCTGCCCACTCACAACTCCTACTTTAATAACATTATTTCTTATTTTTCGTTCTCAACAGTAAATGAGTAAGCTTTTCTGGGACGGAGGGAGTATATTCTAGCACTACTTTAAAAAAAGTGTTAGATGATTGTGCTATTTGTCTATAGTTTTGTTCGTATTTACCTGTTATTTTCAGAATGATAGTTGGGATTTTGTTTTTATTGCAGTATGGATGATGATGATGATCGATATGCGTCTGAGAGAGAACCTGAGGTCTTGAGTTTGGCTTATCCAAACTAGAAACAAAATGATGAGAATGAAAATTGTAATAATGTTGAGGGAGAGAACTTGGATGGCAATGACAATGATAAATGGTGGGTTGATAATGAATATTTGATTGATAACATTGTTAGTCAGTCATATGGAGATGAAAGTGGTGATAGTTTGGGAGATTTAGATGATATGACTAATGATGAAGAGTATATCTCTAATAAGACTTTAGCTTATGCGACAATGAGAAAATATTATAATGTTGAGGGAGAGAATGTTAATGAGAATGGTGAAAATTTAGAAGATAATGTTGATGGTCATAATAGTGAAAATGGGGGTCAGAATAGTGAAAATGGGTATGTGGGTGAGGGGAATGTGATGGGGTTCAATCAATCAAAGTACTTTGACTTTGATATTGGAGGTGATTTCAATCAGTGGAAAAGTGATGATGGTAACGATGGATTTGGTTCTGATTTTGTTGCTAAGAGTAGCAGTGATGAAGATGATTGGGTGAAATCCGATTGGGTTAAAGCAGCTGAAGAAGTGAAATTTAATCCTAATGTAGATATCAGATATCAAACAATTTGATTTTTGTGTTGATATGATCTTTGAGAGCCCTGAACAGTTAAAGGATCAAATTAGAGCTTATGCAGCAGCTAAGGGATATCCTATTTGCTTCATAAAGAATAATAAACAAAGGATTCAAGCAAAATGCCAAGACTGTCCATGGGGTATATATACTAGTTATGAAGGGTGTGATGTCACTTTTAAGATCAAATCCTATTAGAAGAACCATAAATTTTCAATGAGAACCAGGATTAAAATTGTGAACTCCAAATGGTTGGCAAAGAAATTAGGTGATAGGATTAGACTAACCCTTTTCATGAAGTTGGTTGAGATTCAGAATTTGGTGAAGGAACAATTTGGACAGGAGGTTAATTTAAAAATGTGTTAAAAAACAAAAAAAAAATTGCTTTGAATGTAGTTAAACATTCAATGGAGGAGCATTATGCAAAGCTTTGGAATTATGTGTATGAAATAGCAAGATCAAATCCAGGGAGTACAATTGTTTTGAAAGGGACAGGGGATGAATGGGCTGGGCCTCCACAATTTAGAAGATTTTACATCTGTTTTGATGCAATTAAAAATGGGTTTGTCGAGGGATGCAGGAAATTTATAGGTGTGGATGGTTATTTTTTGAAGATTTGGATTAAAGGTGAGTTGATTGTGGCAATGGGGAGGGATGCCAACAACCAAATGTTCCCTATAGCCTGGGCAGTTGTAGAGAAAGAAGATCAACACACATGGTGGTGGTTCCTTAACCTTCTTGCAAATGATATTGGCATTGGAAATGGTTATGGATGGACCATTATGTCTGATCAACAAAAGGTATTTTGTTATCCATATAAAATATGTTTACTATTTACTTGCATATATTTACAACTCTATGTTGAGTAGTAGTAAATTTTACCAAATTATCCATATGTAATTTGGAATAAGATGCTCTAATACAAAATTTTTGTTGTCCATTTAAAATATGTTTTCCCTCTTTTATTTTTGTTCTTAGAATTGTGTGAATGCTTACTGCCTTATATTATTTTTTACTTTTAACTTTCAGCTGGTAAGTTACATCACTATTTTTGTCAGTTGACTTCATAACATGAGTGGCTTAGTGGGCTTCTGCTACCATAATGCATTTTTCTAATGGCTCTGTTTGAACTTCTTTATTGTAACTACACAAGTATAACTAAACATATTGGGCCTGAAACAGGAATCAGAAAGCATTTTGTTATCCATTTAAAATATGTTTTCCCTCTTTTATTTTTGTTCTTAGAATTGTGTGAATGCTTACTGACATTTATTCACTTCTATGCAGGGATTGGAAGTTGCAGTAAATGACTTGTTCCCTGAGATACATCATAGAAATTATGCAAGACACATTTATGCAAATTTTAGAAAAAGAGGGTTCACTGGTGTGAACTACAGGAGGTACTTTTGGGCAGCAGCCAAGTCAACAACGGAATGTGACTTTCAGAAGAACATGGAGAAGATAAAAGTGTTATCAGAGCATGCTTACAAGCATTTGATGGATAAGGATCCATCTAGATGGTGTAAGGCATTACTGTGTTTGTGACTCTATTGACAATAATCTTTGTGAAAGCTTTAATTTTTGGATATTAGAGGCTAGATATAAACCCTTGATTAGCATACTAGAAGCCATTAGGAAACAAGTAATGGTCAGAATGAGAGATAAAAGAGATTATATGACTAGACGACTGAATGAGGGTAGAAGGTTTGGAGAGGACCTGATAGATAGGGAAGTGATAAATTGCTTCAGGAATGGGGTGACTTTTGCTGACTTAGACTATGAGCTACAAGTCAGGAGCGTGACGACCCGTCAAGAGCTGTTTGAAAGGGCCTACAATGTGGCAATAGCTGAAGAGAGGAAAGATAAGAAGAATGGAAAAGGTCCTAAGTCCGAGGTCGCAGATACTAATAAGAAGGATCCAGCTAAGAATGGAGGCAACAACGAGAACGGGAAAAACAGAACTAGGGCGACTGAGAGAGTGCCCGAGACTTTTACCCCGTTGACAGTAAGTCGCACTGAAATTTTGAATACGGTCGAGCTAGGCCCACCTGCCCCAATGAACCCAGGTAACAAGTTCAGAAGGGATACCAGCAAATACTGTGATTATCACAAGGATACGGGTCACACTACAGAGGACTGCATGAGTCTGAAACGTATCATCCAGAATTGGGTCGACAATGGGAGGCTCGACAAGTATGTGAAAGGAGCTCAGCCTGGCGGAGGTGAGCGAGCAACTGAAGGTACGCAAGAGCCAAAGCAACCTCGACTGAATTTGGGAGTGATTACTGAGCAAGCAAGCAACACTGCCCTGAAGCACAAGATTTTCCAGCTCAATAAAGCCCCCCACGTGCCACCTAGAAGCTACATCAGGGATGAGGTTATCAGTTTCTATCCGGACGAGCTAGCAACAAACATGGTGGCCAGAGAGCAAGTTCTTGTTATCCCAGGATTAATTGATGGGTGTACGACGAGAAGACTCTTGGAAGACACAGAGGCCTGTAAAGATATCCTTTTCTATAAAACATTCAAAGAAATGGGACTTACCAAGGAGCAGTTATCGCCCTATAATGGTCGACTTGAAGGCTTCACCAATCATAGGGTGGACGCTAGAGGACAGATCCAGTTGGACGTCGACTTAGGCCAGCAAACATTCAGGATCCCGACCAAGGTTACATTTATTGTTATTGATGTAAATAGTGATTATGCTGCTATTTTGGGTATCCCTGGCCAGGTCGCACTTGGAATGGTGGCCTCGATTCCCCATCAGCGAGTTAAGTTCCCGATGTTAGCTAGAATTGGTTGCGTGCAAAGTACAGCTCGAGGTTACCTTGATCACGACCTTCGAACGAGGAAGAAGAGGGAGCTAGATGTTGATACTCTTGAGGGATACTTGAAGCTGTCTAAATCTGTCACCACAACTTCACGATACGATCACCTGCGTGGATGAGGCGACCTATCACTCACATGACTATGTCATGACTGAGCTGACACGTCCCTCCAAAGACACTATGGTTGATTGAGATACAGTTATGGTCGATCAAGTCATCATAGGCGACCTATGCCTACAGATCGACCAAAACTCGGGGGCCACCAGCGACGAGATTGCAGCTGAGCTTGATGGCATGATTGTTGATGAAGCTCTCCACTTGGGGGCCGAAGAAAGAAAGAGGGTTCGTGAAATCATTACTGAAACCCTACAATTCAGAGATGGTCCGGAGTTAGAAGCCGTGGACGAGCTAGAAGCAGTGGCGACTAATCCCTCCTATCCCGACCAAAAAATTCAAATTGGTAAGCAATTGTCAGCCGAGGAAAGGGCAGAGATTGTCAAGCTACTGGAAGAAAGCAGTGGCATTTTTGCTTGGCGAGTAGAAGATATGAAAGGGATCAAGGAAGAGGTCGTTGTTCACAGATTGGAGGTTAATTCGACAATGAAACATAAGGCACAGAAGCTACGAAGCTTTGCTCGTGACAAAGAGGAGGCGATCAAACTTGAGGTACAGAAACTTTTAAGTGCAGGTACCATCAAGGAGGCAACTCATACCACTTGTTTAGCTAACGTGGTCATGGTGAAGAAATCTAATGGCAAATGGCGTATGTGTGTCGACTTCACCAACCTTAATCTAGCCTGCCCAAAGGATTGCTATCCTCTACCTCGAATCGACAAGCTTGTAGATTCTATAGTTGGACACATCATATTGAGCTTGTGAGCACCCCAACCCGGAACCTAACACGTGTCCCGAGCTTGAGAAGCCCAAACTAAGAAAACCCATCTCAAATTTTAAAAAAACTTTTATTTCACCTTAAAGGAAAACCAATTCTCCAACTGCCAAAATAAAATCAACTAATAATATCTCTACTTGGAGGTATTTCAACAACAACTTCAATAAACCATAATCTGATCAATTACATCAAAAAACCCCAAAATAACTTTGTTTACAAAAGAGTTTTATATACAACTTTCCAAAAGAGTAATACTTAATAAATACTCCCAGACAACCTACTCATATACATAACCTGACAAGTCCCAAAAGCAAAAGTCCACACTCTTATCCCCGGCCTCACTGGTTCGGGTCACCTGTCTCAGCACGATCTAAAACAGTAAAAGGGGAGGGGTGAGAATAAATCTCAATAAGCTATTATGAATGCAGCAAGATGCCAAATAAGATGCAACACATAGCATGGTCACACATAACACATTATGAAAGCGGTAAACACCTTACGTTACCTCATTTTACCTTTCCCGTCTGAACAATATGTCGTACAACGTGGGAGTAAAACTCCGCTCTTTGGTGAACTGCCCCCATGCACATTCACCGCTTATAGGACTCATACCCCAGAGATCCATATAAGGAAAGAAGATACTTATATGACCCTTATTCAGAGTATCATATAATATCGCCGCTATCTGTAAAGCTTTTGGCTTAATACAGAAGCATTCCACCTAACTCCATAAAATCGCAAATGGCTTGTAAGGCTTTTGGCTCAATACGAAGCTAGCACTCCCACTCTGTGGCCGCGAGAGGGACGGTCACAGGTATGATGAACCTTCAATCACTTATAGAACAAATCCATAATTGATTGAATTCCATTATACCCCCGAATCACATATAATATAACACGTTCAAGCACATAATAGATACTTGAAATAAAATCCACCAAAGGGATAAGAATATAACAACATGGTAATGTATACTCATGTTAAATCAATACTATAGTGCAACATTCATTTAATACACTATGCATAATACTGTCAATGAATATGAATTCAAGTAAGGTAACAATCTAACCAAATAATCCATACTTGGAATACAACATAAAACATACCAAATAATTCACACTTGGGATAACCATACCACAATGTGATAACTACACATTTCCAACTAGCGCAATAGTGTAACCTATAGTTTCTACACTATTCAAACTAACCACCAAGGATATGGAAGCAAGTAAGGCCACCATGTACCTTAAACCATTCCTACGTAGTCATTACACAACCTTGAATAATCTTAAATAAAAGTTCGAGATCTAATTTCCAAGTTTGAACCACTTTGGTGAATTTACGAATCAAGCTTGTCAACCGATTCCGGACAATATTTAAACTACTTCCATAATTCCATTTTGACCAAGGAAGATACCGTTGTATAGCTAAAATGTTCTACTACAATTATAGTTAAAGAGGGTTCAATTTGCTGGAGGACCTAAAGGGAATTACGGAAGAAAAATGGATCAATGCTGAAAATCAGAGCGGGCGCGCACCCGATCCTAGTGGGCGCGCACCGGGTCCTAGACATGTCCAAACGGTTCCGGTTCCCGGTTCCGGAACCGCCGGTTCCCGATTCCCAAATAGCCGGAACCGTATTCGAACCATATTAATCCGGTTCCCGGTTCCCAGTTCTATCCGTCGATTCCGGTTCCAACGGTTCCACCGGTTCCATCACCATCTAACTTTTTTTTTAATCCAAACCCCTTAAGACAGTAAAGACGCTAACTAATCTGTTTTTTTTTCACTTGGGGAGTATGTTTTTGGAAAGAATGAGAAGTGGACAAAATTTGGTTAGTATATTATTAAAGATAGAATAAAATTTCTAACAATATTTTTAGAATTTAAATAAAACAACACTACACTACAAGTACAAATACTAAATATTACATTTAACTTACATTGAGTTCTGGTTCCCGGTTCCGGTTCCCGGTTCCGAAACCACCGGTTCCCGGTTCCACCGGTTCCTCGGTTCCCAATATGGTGGATTCGTATTCGAACCGTTTCAATTCGGTTCCCGGTTACGTTCGGTTCCCGGTTCCGGCGGTTCCCGGTTCTCGCCGGTTCCGGTTCTACCCGCCGGTTCCGTCGGTTCCCGGTTCTATTTGGACATGTCTACCGGGTCCTAGTGGGCGCGCACCCGGTCTCAGTGGGCGCGCACCTGGTATGTGCGAACAAAGGCATAAAAAGGGGGTTGCTAACTTCACCAAAACTCATACTAAACCATTTAAACCAAATTAGTATAAACCTAGACTACTTACAATTTGATTTCCTACTCATTTCACCCCCCACATTTCAAGTTTACATTCTTAATCTAACTCAACCCATTTTCTTACACTCTTTATCACTTCCATGAACAACAACTTTACCCTAGGTCATTACTCCATTTCTTAACCCAAGAAAGTGCTCTAAATTATCAAACAACAATGATAAAAATACAATAACAAAACCAAACATTTCATGAACTAGTATTCCTACTTCAACTTGAACCATTTCCTCTTACTCTTTGACAATTTCCATTTGTATCAATAACATCCCAAAACCATTATACCACTTAGAACAACCATTCTACTTCTATCCAATACATCCCAACACTAACCAAAACCTTCTAGTACCAAAACTTTATTTCATTTTAACATGCAACCATTTCCTATAAACCATTAACACCATAACACATTACTAACCATTTTCTTCACTTTCCAATTCTAATAAATTGGCTAAAACCCAAATTCAATACTTTCTCTTAAACCATTAACATTCACAATTACTCTATACCATTCTTCTTTCAATCTTAGATCACCATTTTACAACCAAAAATCAATTCAACCTTGACTAAACCATTTCAACTCAATTAACCTTATTCAAAATACCAAAAATCCTTTTTCTTACAACAAGATATCCAATAACACATAAAGTGAGCAATTATTAGAAGGAAGTCATAATAACTTACCAAATTGATATGAAACGAAATATTTATTTTTCGGGCTTGATGCGCTCCCCTCGTCGCCACGAACAAGGAAGTACAAACGGATCTTCAAATGGATGGGAAATTGAATTTATTATAAATTCTGGAAGGGAAAAGCTAGGAATGGATTTCCATGGGGAGAATGAGGAGGTTGAAGAAGATGAAGAGAAATGGGGAGGTATGGGGAGGTTAAAGAAGAAATAATGTTGATGGAATGGGAAGTATGGCTTCCTTTGACTAACTTAAAGGAGGTCTTTCAACTTTGTGCACTTAAGTCCCTCCAAAGTCTAAGGCAAGGCAACTAGCACCTCCACTGCCATTCTTTACACAAAACAACTCACTCACTGATACTATTTTATTTATTTCCAATTATTATAACTTCACCCTAACACTTTATCTTATTTTCATTTAAACCATTTATCATTAAAGTTAATTTATTTTCATCCTTACTTCACATATGTTATCAAAGTATAAAAATGACACCAAAATTCAACTAGTAGTACAAAATTAATAATTGAGATACTACAATCCTAACCCCACGTGCTAAACACGTGCTAAAAGGTTGCCTAGGGTTAGGGTCGTTACAGAGCTTCCTCGACGCATATTTAGGCTACCACCAGATTAAGATGCACGAGGATGATATAGTGAAGACGGCCTTCCAAGCTGCCGGGGGTATCTACTGTTACAATATGATGCCATTCGACTTGAAGAATGCAGGAGCGACCTACCAAAGGATGATCAACAAAGTCTTTGCTTCCCAAATTGGCCGAAACATGGAGGCCTACGTCGACGATATGGTCATCAAAACAAAGGCCGGACGTCACGTGGTCGACCTAAGGGAAACGTTCGCCAATTTGCGAGCTAACGACATGAAGCTCAATCCTAGCAAATGTGTGTTCGGAGTAGCAGCAGGGAAGTTTCTGGGTTTTATGGTTTCTCAGCGAGGTATTGAAGCGAATCCAGAAAAGATCAAGGCTCTGGTCGACATGAAGGAGCCTACAAGTATCAAGGAGATGTAGCGACTCAATGGTAGGGTGGCAACCTTAGGTCGCTTTATTGCTAAGTCGGCAGAAAGGTCTCTCCCCTTCTTTAAATCTTTGAGGGGGACGAAAAGTTTTGAGTGGACGGCCGAATGTCATTCGTCATTCCAGCAGCTTAAGGAGTATCTCGCCTCCCCACCATTATTGAGCAGCCCGGTCATGGGTGTAGCGTTGTGAGAAAGAATTTTATCTTTTTAGAGTCGCCACCTATATTATTCGTTTGGAAACATAGGAAAACCATTTTGAAAAGAGATTTGAGGGTTCGGGGGTTAAGTTATCGAATGGGTAGGTCGAGGAGCATCCATTCCACCCAATCCGGAGATCGGTCTTGCCAATTGAGTATTATCAATCTTTTTAATTACTAATTAAATAAAGAACAAGAAAACCCTAATCAATTTCTTGATTAGGAATGTCGGATTGTACGCTTCAAGATCGCCTTCATCGATTGAAGGGACTCTAGGCTAATCCTTTTGATGGGATTACACCACTCTAAAAGCCAATAGAGAGAGATTAAGAAGAAAAGAGTAAAAGTATAGGAGTTTACCTAGTTTAGGGAGGATTTGATTTAGAACGTGGTTCTAAGATGTTTTCTCGATCGAGAAGTGATTTGGGCAGAGTTTCGACTCAATATGAGAGTCAAGTCTTGATGCGGACAGAGCTTCGCCTTGATGCTAGGCTTGAGCCTCGATGTTCGTCGATCAACGTGGTTGAAGGACGAATTTAGGAGTTGTTTGTGAGTGATTTGAAGGAATCTTTCGTGGAGAGAAACCAACAAATTGTGTGTGTTGTGTGAAATTCTGGACCTTTGAAACAGTGGAAGTCACCAAGTATTTATAGGGATTTAAGAGGTAGAGGTGGAGAGGTAAAACACTCCTAGAAAGCTTCCAGAACTCAATTCTGATTGGAGAACCGGATTAGATGAGGTTTATCAAGAAAAGAGTTTGGGACGGAGAAGAATTGTGATTCTGCACATCCTGTCGAGGGGATATCTCGCGCGAGACATGATATCTCGTGCGAGATAACTAGTCTGATGACTATTTTGTCCTCTTCAGTTTATTCCGTTAGTCAGTTAGGTCCAAAACTAACGAGGTTAGTTAGAAACTTAACGAAACATGACGAAACTGATATGCTTTCATCAAAACATAAAAGAGAGACTAAGAGTAGTGTAATCATGATTTATTGGTTCAGAATGGGGTGTCTACAGAGCCCCTCGGCGACAGGTCTTATGAAAGAAGAAGTGTCGTCGATAGAAAAGACATCATTCGAACATTGGGATGGTCGTGCCGCACTGGCCGCCTACGTATCTCTAAGAGAGAATCAGACCAAACGTAGTTCGACTCCAAAACACTAAAAAGGCTATTTTAGGTATTTTGAAAAGCATTTTTGAAAATCGAAGAGGGATTTTTTTTTGAAAAGGTAAAATCATACTGAGGAATCAAAAGACTTGACCCAATTCTGAAGATACCCATTTGTTGATGAAGTTGTTGAAGTGTGCCGCCCGAGGTTGCGACGTTCCGTTGTTGTTGCCGAGGTCACGGACTTGAAGTTTGCTGCCGTCACAGACTTTGAAGTTGTCGCCGAGGTCACGGACTTGAAGTTGCTGCCGTCACAGACTTTGATATTGTTGCCGAGGTCACGGTCTTGAAGTTGCTGCCGTCACAGACTTTGAAGTTTTCGCCAAGGTCACGGACTTGAAGTTGCTGCCGTCACAGACTTTGTTGAGGTTGCCGAGGTCACGGACTTGAAGTTGCTGCCGTCACAGACTTTGCTGGTGTTGCCGAGGTCACGGACTTGAGGTTGCTGCCATCGCAGACTTTGCTGGTGTTGCCGAGGTCACGGACTTGAAGTTGTCGGTTGAGATGAAGGTTCTGTCGGCCCCTGTAATGCAAGGATAGATGCATATGGTCTTGGATGGACTCGAATGATTCTTACCTTTCTGTACCTGTCAGCACATAAAGATTCCAAATAGATTTTCCAGATTTTAGTTGTTTGACTGGACTTACGTGGTGGTGTTCACGTCTGTTCGTGTAAATGGCCGGTTGGTCATTTTGGTGGTGAGTTTATGTATGAGTATATGGTATATAGAGATGTAGGGACATGTGTATGGATTGGTACTTGAGATGGGTGAACTGTATGAGTGAACTTCTGTTTTGACAAGTTGGGACCAAATCAGGTTTACGCAGAATCTGTTGCTAGTCAGCGAGGCTGTATTTTGTTGTAGAATTTCGATGAGTATCCTTTTGTGAACACATCTAGGTCTGTTGCGAATCTCCATTCTTAATTCTCCTTTGAGTCGTGTCTCTAGGAGGCAAACGACTACAAATCTGTCGACTGTCGTGATGTCTCTATGTCTAAGGCCCTTTGGTGTCTCAAGCCCCAAGTTTCTTGCAAGTGGTAGATGACTTTGTGAACATGCTTGTGAAGCAGCTCTCTTGATTTGAAGATGATCGAAGAAGACTCTCCTTGTTGATTTGATTTGAAGAAGATCGAATGACACTCGATGAAGAAGGCTGAAGAATACTCTCCCTTTGACCTTTGATTTTTTTTTTCTTAGTGCGCACCCTGGTTTTTGCCTAGACCGCCCTTTCGGGTTTTCAATCTAGCGGGCATCTCTTTTGCGTCTTTTTTTTCATTTTTTTTGATAGTATGTAACTCGAAGAGAACTCAGAGAGAAAATCTTATTGAGGAGAGAGAAATGAGATCTCAAGTTTAGTTGAGGAGAGACGAACTCTATTTTTGGAAGGTGATCCAAGCATTGATTTTTTTGGAGAAGTGTATTCTCTGATGATGAGAGTGAGAAACAAAGAGGAAAGCCCCTAATGCAGATTTGATTATTTTGAAGAGTTGAAGTAGAGACTGACTGGGGGAGGAAAGGTTAGGAAGCCCCAGTTTTGATGCTTGGATTTCAAGAGTGTGTATGAGAATGGCTAACAGGAAGCCCCTAGACTCAACAAGAAACGCTACTTGGCTCAAGGATCTAGAAAAGTTGTTCTACTTTTAATGGACCTTGCTTCATCTAGAAATTTCTAAACAAGATTGAGGAGAAAGCCAATCATTAGCATGACTTAAGGGTAAACATTTTTCTTGGTACTGAAAGTCTTCTTCACTTGATGTAGGAGGATTTTGAGGAATTCTCTTTTCTTTTGTTGATATCACTTGACTCCTCTTTTTTGTTGGAGAGTCCTTCTTGCCTTTGTTGAAATTCCATCCTTGTTGTGGGGCGATGAAGGCTTGAGAGTTTTTTTTTTTTTTCGATGCTCCATTTTTGCCTAGGACGATTTGGGGAGTTTCGTCCTAGCGAGCTTTTTATTTTTGTACTCTCAAAGCCTTGAGTTGAGTAGCCCCACTCTTCTTGGGATGAATGTTGACAGCAGCACCTTTGGCTTTCTTCGTTTGTTGAACTTTAACTTTCAGTAGGGTAATGTTTAACCCTTAAGCCTCCTAATGATAACTTGCTTTTTAAAGTCACTTAGAAGTTTCTATTTTTGCGATGATTTAGGGAATGGAGGGTCCATTATTTAATGAATTAAATGATATTCATGAGGTAGAACAACCTTAGGGAAAGTGTTTAGGAAAAGAAATTACTTTAATTTATTGAGAAATTTAAGAACAGACTCGATAGTTTAGAAGACACAAACTAGAGGAGGTGAGGAGTACTAGAAAGACAGAACGACTCTTCGAGTTCATACTTGGAACTTTAAAACCTAATCTACTTCTATCAAAGGAGAAAGGGAGAGGATAGTGGTAGCCCCAAAGTGGTAAGTGCAGCTTTCTTCTTGGAGCTTCATCTTCTTCATGGATTGCGAGGGAGAGGATTGGTGATGACGTTGGGACGTTCTAGATCTCCATTGTCAAAGAGGTCTTGGATGATGTCCTTCAAGTGGTGGCAGGAGTTGGTGTCATGGCCGGTGAAGTTGTGGTACTTGCAGAATAAGTGATGAGCATGATTCGGACCCATATCCTTCGGAGGACCACCTTCCCTTGGTTTGATTTTTTCATTCTGGACAAGCACATCGAAGAGTTCTTCTTGAGTGATTCCTTCGATTTTGTCGTAGTGCCTCTTTTTCTTTTCGGGAGGAGGGACGAGAATACTTTCCGGTGTTGGGGCGGGTGAGTGCAATAGCGTTGGCGAAGCATCCTTACTTGTGGTGGGCTTGTTGTAACGGAAAGTACTTTCCTTCTTTTTGCTTTTTAGGAAGTCGTCAACCCTAATTCCGGACTCGAGGAGTTCATTGAAACTAGGAAAGTAGTTACCGGCGAGCTTCTCTTGAAATTCATCACGAAGGCATTGAAGGAAGATGTGGATTTGCTCTTTGAGAGTAGGCCTTTCGACAATTTCAGTAAGTTTGAGTCTCCATCTTCTAGCAAATTCAGCAAAGGACTCATTGGCATGTTGTTTGGTTTGTTCAAGATCCCTCCTAGTAGGGCGGTAGGTGGAGTTGTCTTCAAACTGCCTTTGGAAGACTAAACATGCAGACGACCAATCAAGCCTTGTAGTCGTAGGAAGAGACATGTACCAATCCCTTGCAGCACCTTCTAAGGTTTGAGGAAAGCATTGGGCCAAGATTGTGTTATCAACGCCCATTGGAAGCATGGCCCAAGTGTAGGTTTCAACATGAGCTCGAGGACAGGTAGTACCATTGAACTTGGCGATATCGGGTGTCTTGTACTTGCGAGAAAACTTAGTGATGGACTGTTGAAGAGCATCGGGATCAAATGGAACGAATGACCCTTTGGAAGTGTCAAGAGTTGCAAGCTTCTTTTCGAGGTAGTTCTTAGTAACATGGTCACCAAGTTTAGTAGTTTCACCACTGCCTTCTTTCTTGGTTTTAGCACCCTTGGAGGTATGTTCCTCATCATCGGAGGAGGATGAGGAAGAGGAGGAATCGTATTCTTCCTTTTTCTTGCTTGACTTCTTGGTTTTTCTATTCACTTTGGTGTAGGATTCCTCTTCGTCGGAGGAGGATTCCACTTTCTGCTTTTGTTTTCTGCCTTTCTTGACTTTCAACTCGTGGAGTTCTTTCATGAGGGCGGCCATTTGGGCGTTTTGCTCATCAATTTGCTTACTTTGTTCATCCAACCTAGTCATGGCTTCGATGAGTTGGACCTTAGCATCGTTGAAATCGGCCTCGGTGGTAGAAGGAGAAGCAGACATCGTGGCGAAGAACCTAGACGTGTAGCAACCGGGTTAAACCATGATCGAGTCCCAACAAGTCGGCTGAATAGGGTGAATGAAGGCTTGAAGGTTTGAAGGTTTTGGCCAAAACACGAAAAGACCGAACACTTATCTCGTACGAGACAAGTAGTCTCGCGCGAGACTTCACCACGGAAAGTCACAATTTTCTGATTTTAATCCTAATTTTGGTCGGACGGAAAATCTGTTTTGGGGGTTTCTAAAGTTCAAGAACCAAACCTAGGGACCTAGGGGTCGGAGTAATCCAAAGTAACATCAAGTTTTGTGCAATAATTTTGATGAGAAAATTTTCTCTTTTTAGGGGCAAATCCGAAGAGACAACCGTAGGGACGTTTCCGAAGGGACAATTTCGAAGCGACAATTTATTGATTTCTTTTCCGTGGATTATTGCACAAAACGATCTTGACAAGGGATTACAAGGACTCCAAGATCAAACCGACCGGTCAAGGAGTGTCTTAAAAAGTCAATCTACATGATATGTGGCGATGCAGGGCTGGAAGGCTAGGCTCCCCGCGATATGACAATCTAGGTGGATTGAATACGCGGAGTGGGATGATCCAACTTCGGAGAGACCGGCGACTAGGTGGTTACCGTCATCCGTCCTTAGTGTGGGTCCCGGGTTTATAGAGGGTATGTAGTGCAATGACAGTTATAATATGAGTGCGCGTGTGTGAGAGTCAATCTAGGTGATAGAGTAAAATAGAAAGTTTTTTTTTTGAAAACAAAAGAAAACAGATAATGGCCGCACCAAGTGGTTGCCTACGTTTCTCCCAAATTAAGAAGACTCAGGCCGTCGTAGTTCCACTTAAAGAGGGAGAGAGAATGAATTAATTAATTACAACTCCCGAATCCTCCATGGACCGGACTTTAAATTAAAAAACCAATCGCACGCAGGTATATAGTTCAAGTAATTAAAATTATTCTACCCTGCAAAGTTAGCACAAGCAAAATAATAATACTAATTTATTTTGAAATTTCTGGATTTTATTTTAAAAAATTTCGGAAACTGTTTTTGATTTTTTTTTTTTTTTTATTATTAAATATTCAGTCAACGGGAAAAAGGTCAACTGAAGCTTCTTTGGATCTTAAGTACAACCGCCTTTTCTATGGAAAAGGGATCTTTTCATTTTTTTTATTTTTTAATAGGTTAACCCTTTTATTTATTGAGGCTGCCGCCGCCAAACACATGATGGAATCTTTTCGTTTTCTGCCGTGTACTAATCTCGCGCGAGATTAGTATATCTCGCGCGGGATAAGTTTTCGAACAGTTTTTTTTTTTAAACAGTGCCGAAAAAATTCCAAAAAATCCAGAAAAATCAGAATTTTTACAGAAAAATAAAAAGATTGATAATACTCAATTGTAACGCAAGTCTAACCCTCTTAATTAATTGTCCCCAACGGAGTCGCCACTGTAGCGTTGTGAGAAAAGAATTTTATCTTTTTAGAGTCGCCACCTATATTATTCGTTTGGAAACATAGGAAAACCATTTTGAAAAAGAGATTTGAGGGTTCGGGGGTTAAGTTATCGAATGGGTAGGTCGAGGAGCATCCATTCCACCCAATCCGGAGATCGGTCTTGCCAATTGAGTATTATCAATCTTTTTAATTACTAATTAAATAAAGAACAAGAAAACCCTAATCAATTTCTTGATTAGGAATGTCGGATTGTACGCTTCGAGATCGCCTTCATCGATTGAAGGGACTCTAGGCTAATCCTTTTGATGGGATTACACCACTCTAAAAGCCAATAGAGAGAGATTAAGAAGAAAAGAGTAAAAGTATAGGAGTTTACCTAGTTTAGGGAGGATTTGATTTAGAACGTGGTTCTAAGATGTTTTCTCGATCGAGAAGTGATTTGGGCAGAGTTTCGACTCAATATGAGAGTCAAGTCTTGATGCGGACAGAGCTTCGCCTTGATGCTAGGCTTGAGCCTCGATGTTCGTCGATCAACGTGGTTGAAGGACGATTTTAGGAGTTGTTTGTGAGTGATTTGAAGGAATCTTTCGTGGAGAGAAACCAACAAATTGTGTGTGTTGTGTGAAATTTTGGACCTTTGAAACAGTGGAAGTCACCACGTATTTATAGGGATTTAAGAGGTAGAGGTGGAGAGGTAAAACACTCCTAGGAAGCTTCCAGAACTCAATTCTGATTGGAGAACCGAATTAGATGAGGTTTATCAAGAAAAGAGTTTGGGACGGAGAAGAATTGTGATTCTGCACATCCTGTCGAGGGGATATCTCGCGCGAGACATGATATCTCGTGCGAGATAACTAGTCTGATGACTATTTTGTCCTCTTCAGTTTATTCCGTTAGTCAGTTAGGTCCAAAACTAACGAGGTTAGTTAGAAACTTAACGAAACATGACGAAACTGATATGCTTTCATCAAAACATAAAAGAGAGACTAAGAGTAGTGTAATCATGATTTATTGGTTCAGAATGGGGTGTCTGAGCCCCTCGACGGAGTCTTATGAAAGAAGAAGTGTCGTCGATAGAAAAGACAACATTCTGAACATTGGGATGGTCGTGCCGCACGGCTGCCTACGTATCTCTAAGAGAGAATCATACCAAACGTAGTTCGACTCCAAAACACTAAAAAGGCTATTTTAGGTATTTTGAAAAGCATTTTTGAAAATCGAAGAGGGATTTTTTTTTGAAAAGGTAAAATCATGCGAGGAATCAAAAGACTTGACCCAATTACGAAGATACCCATTTGTTGATGAAGTTGTTGAAGTGTGCCGCCCGAGGTTACCGACGTTCCCGTTGTTGTTGCCGAGGTCACGGACTTGAAGTTTCTTTGCCGTCCACGAGACTTTGAAGTTGTCGCCGAGGTCACGGACTTGAAGATTCTTTGCCAATCACTTGAACTTTGATATTATTCTTAGGAGTCACGGTCTTGAAGTTCTTGCCGTCACGAGACTTTGAAGTTTTCGCCGAGGTCACGGACTTGAAGTTCTTTGCCGTCCACGAGACTTTGTTGAGGTTGCCGAGTCACGGACTTGAAGATTCTTTGCCGTCCACGGACTTTCTTTGGTGTTGCGAGGTCATGGACTTGAGGTTCTTTGCCATCGCGAGACTTCTTTGGTATTGCCGAGGAGTCACGGACTTGAAGTTGTCGGTTGAGATGAAGGTTACATCGGCCCCTGTAATGCAAGGATAGATGCATATGGTCTTGGATGGACTCGAATGATTCTTACCTTTACGTACTGTCGGCACATAAAGATTCCAAATAGATTTTCCAGTTTTAGTTGTTTGGTGGACTTACGTGGTGGTGTTCACGTACATTCGTGTAAATGGCCGGTTGGTCATTTTGGTGGTGAGTTTATGTATGAGTATATGGTATATAGAGATGTAGGGACATGTGTATGGATTGGTACTTGAGATGGGTGAAGCGTATGAGTGAACTTGTTTTGACAAGTTGGGACCAAATCGGGTTTACGCGAGAATCTGTTGCTAGTCAGCGAGGCTGTATTTTGTTGTAGAATTTCGATGAGTATCCTTTTGTGAACACATCTAGGTCTGTTGCGAATCTCCATTCTTAATTCTCCTTTGAGTCGTGTCTCTAGGAGGCAAACGACTACAAATCATCATTTGTCGTGATGTCTTTATGTCTAAGGCCCTTTGGTGTCTCAAGCCCCAAGTTTCTTGCAAGTGGTAGATGACTTTGTGAACATGCTTGTGAAGCAGCTCTCTTGATTTGAAGATGATCGAAGAAGACTCTCCTTGTTGATTTGATTTGAAGAAGATCGAATGACACTCGATGAAGAAGGCTGAAGAATACTCTCCCTTTGACCTTTGATTTTTTTTCTTAGTGCGCACCCTGGTTTTTGCCTAGACCGCCCTTTCGGGTTTTCAATCTAGCGGGCATCTCTTTTGCGTCTTTTTTTTTCATTTTTTTTTTGATAGTATGTAACTCGAAGAGAACTCAGAGAGAGAAAATCTTATTGAGGAGAGAGAAATGAGATCTCAAGTTTAGTTGAGGAGAGACGAACTCTATTTTTGGAAGGTGATCCAAGCATTGATTTTTTTGGAGAAGTGTATTCTCTGATGATGAGAGTGAGAAACAAAGAGGAAAGCCCCTAATGCAGATTTGATTATTTTGAAGAGTTGAAGTAGAGACTGACTGGGGGAGGAAAGGTTAGGAAGCCCCAGTTTTGATGCTTGGATTTCAAGAGTGTGTATGAGAATGGCTAACAGGAAGCCCCTAGACTCAACAAGAAACGCTACTTGGCTCAAGGATCTAGAAAAGTTGTTCTACTTTTAATGGACCTTGCTTCATCTAGAAATTTCTAAACAAGATTGAGGAGAAAGCCAATCATTAGTATGACTTAAGGGTAAACATTTTTCTTGGTACTGAAAGTCTTCTTCACTTGATGTAGGAGGATTTTGAGGAATTCTCTTTTCTTTTGTTGATATCACTTGACTCCTCTTTTTTGTTGGAGAGTCCTTCTTGCCTTTGTTGAAATTCCATCCTTGTTGTGGGGCGATAAAGGCTTGAGAGTTTCTTTCTTTTTTTTTTAATGCTCTATTTTTGCCTAGGACGATTTGGGGAGTTTCGTCCTAGCGAGCTTTTTATTTTTGTACTCTCAAAGCCTTGAGTTGAGTAGCCCCACTCTTCTTGGGATGAATGTTGACAGCAGCACCTTTGGCTTTCTTCGTTTGTTGAACTTTAACTTTCAGTAGGGTAATGTTTAACCCTTAAGCCTCCTAATGATAACTTGCTTTTTAAAGTCACTTAGAAGTTTCTATTTTTGCGATGATTTAGGGAATGGAGGGTCCATTATTTAATGAATTAAATGATATTCATGAGGTAGAACAACCTTAGGGAAAGTGTTTAGGAAAATAAATTACTTTAATTTATTGAGAAATTTAAGAACAGACTCGATAGTTTAGAAGACACAAACTAGAGGAGGTGAGGAGTACTAGAAAGACAGAACGACTCTTCGAGTTCATACTTGGAACTTTAAAACCTAATCTACTTCTATCAAAGGAGAAAGGGAGAGGATAGTGGTAGCCCCAAAGTGGTAAGTGCAGCTTTCTTCTTGGAGCTTCATCTTCTTCATGGATTGCGAGGGAGAGGATTGGTGATGATGTTGGGACGTTCTAGATCTCCATTGTCAAAGAGGTCTTGGATGATGTCCTTCAAGTGGTGGCAGGAGTTGGTGTCATGGCCGGTGAAGTTGTGGTACTTGCAGAATAAGTGATGAGCATGATTCGGACCCATATCCTTCGGAGGACCACCTTCCCTTGGTTTGATTTTTTCATTCTGGACAAGCACATCGAAGAGTTCTTCTTGAGTGATTCCTTCGATTTTGTCGTAGTGCCTCTTTTTCTTTTCGGGAGGAGGGACAGCAGAATACTTTCCGGTGTTGGGGCGGCTGAGTGCAATAGCGTTGACTGAAGCATCCTTACTTGTGGTGGGCTTGTTGTAGCGGAAAGTACTTTCCTTCTTTTTGCTTTTTAGGAAGTCGTCAACCCTAATTCCGGACTCGAGGAGTTCATTGAAACTAGGAAAGTAGTTACCGGCGAGCTTCTCTTGAAATTCATCACGAAGGCATTGAAGGAAGATGTGGATTTGCTCTTTGAGAGTAGGCCTTTCGACAATTTCAGTAAGTTTGAGTCTCCATCTTCTAGCAAATTCAGCAAAGGACTCATTGGCATGTTGTTTGGTTTGTTCAAGATCCCTCCTAGTAGGGCGGTAGGTGGAGTTGTCTTCAAACTGCCTTTGGAAGACTAAACATGCAGACGACCAATCAAGCCTTGTAGTCGTAGGAAGAGACATGTACCAATCCCTTGCAGCACCTTCCAAGGTTTGAGGAAAGCATTGGGCCAAGATTGTGTTATCAACGCCCATTGGAAGCATGGCCCAAGTATAGGTTTCAACATGAGCTCGAGGACAGGTAGTACCATTGAACTTGGCGATATCGGGTGTCTTGTACTTGCGAGAAAACTTAGTGATGGACTGTTGAAGAGCATCGGGATCAAATGGAACGAATGACCCTTTGGAAGTGTCAAGAGTTGCAAGCTTCTTTTCGAGGTAGTTCTTAGTAACATGGTCACCAAGTTTAGTAGTTTCACCACTGCCTTCTTTCTTGGTTTTAGCACCTTGGAGGTATGTTCCTCATCATCGGAGGAGGATGAGGAAGAGGAGGAATCGGATTCTTCCTTTTTCTTGCTTGACTTCTTGGTTTTTCTATTCACTTTGGTGTAGGATTCCTCTTCGTCGGAGGAGGATTCCACTTTCTGCTTTTGTTTTCTGCCTTTCTTGACTTTCAACTCGTGGAGTTCTTTCATGAGGGCGGCCATTTGGGCGTTTTGCTCATCAATTTGCTTACTTTGTTCATCCAACCTAGTCATGGCTTCGATGAGTTGGACCTTAGCATCGTTGAAATCGGCCTCGGTGGTAGAAGGAGAAGCAGACATCGTGTCGAGCTTTGGCGAAGAACCTAGACGTGTAGCAACCGTGTTAAACCATGATCGAGTCCCAACAAGTCGGCTGAATAGGGTGAATGAAGGCTTGAAGGTTTGAAGGTTTTGGCCAAAACACGAAAAGACCGAACACTTATCTCGTACGAGACAAGTAGTCTCGCGCGAGACTTCACCACGGAAAGTCACAATTTTCTGATTTTAATCCTAATTTTGGTCGGACGGAAAATCCGTTTTGGGGGTTTCTAAAGTTCAAGAACCAAACCTAGGGACCTAGGGGTCGGAGTAATCCAAAGTAACATCAAGTTTTGTGCAATAATTTTGATGAGAAAATTTTCTCTTTTAGGGGCAAATCCGAAGGGACAACCGTAGGGACGTTTCCGAAGGGACAATTTCGAAGCGACAATTTATTGATTTCTTTTCCGTGGATTATTGCACAAAACGATCTTGACAAGGGATTACAAGGACTCCAAGATCAAACCGACCGGTCAAGGAGTGTCTTAAAAAGTCAATCTACATGATATGTGGCGATGCAGGGCTGGAAGGCTAGGCTCCTCGCGATATGACAATCTAGGTGGATTGAATACGCGGAGTGGGATGATCCAACTTCGGAGAGACCGGCGACTAGGTGGTTACCGTCATCCGTCCTTAGTGTGGGTCCCGGGTTTATAGAGGGTATGTAGTGCAATGACAGTTATAATATGAGTGCGCGTGTGTGATAGTCAATCTAGGTGATAGAGTAAAATAGAAAGTTTTTTTTTTTTTTGAAAACTAAAGAAAAATGTATAATGGCCGCACCAAGTGGTTGCCTACGTTTCTCCCAAATTAAGAAGACTCAGCCGTCGTAGTTCCACTTAAAGAGGGAGAGAGAATTGAATTAATTTAAATTACAACTCCCGAATCCTCCGTGGACCGGACTTTAAATTAAAAAACCAATCGCACGCAGTATATAGTTCAAGTAATTAAAATTATTCTACCCCGCAAAGTTAGCACAAGCAAAATAATAATACTAATTTATTTTGAAATTTACGGAATTTATTTTGGAAGTTTTCGAAACTGTTTTTGATTTTTTTTTTTGTTTTTGATTTTTTTTTTTTTAATGGTCAAACCCCTTTTTTTTTTTTTTTTAGAAAAATCAAATGAAGCTTCTTTGTCTTTTGTGCAGTCAACAACGCCTGGAGTAAAGTCAACTGGAAAAGGGAGTTTGTTTGTTTTTTTTTTTATTTAATAAGGTCAAAACAATGATGAAAGCACTTTTAATCCTTTTTTTATATAATGCCATGACTCAGCGCCGCCAAACAGGAATGAAACTTTTTTGTGTTTTCATGCCGTGTACTAATCTCGCGCGAGATTAGTATATCTCGCGGATAAGTTTTCTGGACAAGAATTTTTTTGAAAATGTTGTCGAAAAATTCCAAAAATCGTGAAAGAATCGAAATTTTGCAAAAAATAAAAAGATTGATAATACTCAATTGTAACGCAAGTCTAACCCTCTTAATTAATTGTCCCCAGCTAGTCGCCACCGTAGCGTTGTGAGAAAAGAATTTTATAACTTTTTAGAGTCGCCACTATATTATTCGTTTGGAAAACAATAAGAAAACCATTTTGAAAAAGAGATTTGAGGGTTCGGGGGTTAAGTTATCGAATGGGTAGGTCGAGGAGCATCCATTCCACCCAATCCGGAGATCGGTCTTGCCAATTGAGTATTATCAATCTTTTTAATTACTAATTGAATAAAGAACAAGAAAACCCTAATCAATTTCTTGATTAGGAATGTCAGATTGTACGCTTCGAGATCGCCTTCATCGATTGAAGGGACTCTAGGCTAATCCTTTTTATGGGATTACACCACTCTAAAAGCCAATAGAGAGAGATTAAGAAGAAAAGAGTAAAAGTATAGGAGTTTACCTAGTTTAGGGAGGATTTGATTTAGAACGTGGTTCTAAGATGTTTTCTCGATCGAGAAGTGATTTGGGCAGAGTTTCGACTCAATATGAGAGTCAAGTCGTGATGCGGACAGAGCTTCGCCTTGATGCTAGGCTTGAGCCTTGATGTTCGTCAATCAACGTGGTTGAAGGACGAATTTATGAGTTATTTGTGAGTGATTTGAAGGAGTCTTTCGTGAAAAGAAACTAGCAAATTGTGTGTGTTGTGTGGAATTCTGGACCTCTGAAACAGTGGAAGTCACCAAGTATTTATAGGGGTTTAGGAGGTAGAGGTGGAGAGATAAAACACTCCTAGGAAGCTTCCAGAACTCAATTCTGATTGGAGAACCGGATTAGATGAGGTTTATCAAGAAAAGAGTTTGAAACGGAGAAGGAGAGTGATTTCTGCACATCCTGTCGAGGGGATATCTCGCGCGAGATATGATATCTCGTGCGAGATATCTAGTCTGATGACTATTTTGTCCTCTTCAGTTTATTCCGTTAGTCAGTTAGGTCCAAAACTAACGAGGTTAGTTAGAAACTTAACGAAACATGACGAGACTGATACGCTTTCATCAAAACATAAAAGAGAGACTAAGAGTAGTGTAATCATGAATTATTGGTTCAGAATGGGGTGTCTACAGCAGGGGCTAGTCCCTTAAACGTTGTGATTGTTGAGGATGACAACATGGAGGTCGATGCAGATGACCAGCCTTTGAATTCGAGAAAGAGGCTGCGCTCTGAGAAAGGGAAGTCGATTTCTTCGAGTCAAACGCCTCCTCCTGTCTCTCCTCCCCCCACCAAAGAGTCTCTTGATGACCAGATGAGGAGGTTAAGTGATGTCCCTCCTCTTGAAGGGGTCAATTGCCTGAGTCGCCGCTATCCAGATATGAACTTGGGTCAGGTGATAGTGAGAAGAGCTGTGGATGTGGGTCTGCTGGCTCACTTTGCTGATAAGGGAATAACGCCTGAAGAATTCTCAGCTCGATCTGGGATGGCTCATTGCGAGGTAACTTCCCACTTTCTCTTTCATTCTAGTCGCTTACTCTTTTACTCGATCAACTTAAATTACATGCTAACACTTCCTTGATTTCTCTGGAATGCAGAATCTTACCATGGTCGAGCAAGTTAAGAGCTCCTGGAGGGCCTCCATTGAGAGGGAGAGGCAAGCCCTTCGTGATTATTCCAAAAAGGCTCAAGAGCTTGCGGAATGGAAGGAGAAATACAATGATCTGGACAACTCATACGAAGCCAATGAGCATGTGAAGACCAAGGCCTTGTCCGACCTTAAGGCTGCAGAATCCAAGCTCAAGGAGGTGGAGGCAGAGAAGGATGCTGAGAAGAAAGAACTGGAGAAGACCAAGACTGAGTTGGCAACAGTTAACAAGCTTTTGAAGGAGAAAGACACCTTTTTGATCGAGCTAAACGAAGATCATCGGCGAGCACGGGTGAAGTGGGAAGAAGATCTTCAGGCTGCCACTGCTACTGCTGCTAAAGATGCTGCTGAGGCTGCTGTTGATAAGTTCAAGGAGGGGGATGAGTACTACAATGCCATCGTGGCCAAGGCACAAGACTTTCTTGAGGTCGGCAAGAGGCACATGGCCCGTCGAGCACTGGTGGATCCCACAGCTACAGTTACCATCGAGCAATTAGCTCGTTGGTTTTCTGAGTCCCAGTACGACATGGCAGCTCGCCAGGGTCATTCGCTTGTTCCCTATCTCGAGAATGACTTGGCTTTTATTGCTCAAGAGGATGAAGAGGATAGCTGTGAGAAGTGGGAAGCTCCCCCTGTTGCCGATAGGAATTTTGATGTTGTCTTGCAGGAGCTAGATGATGCTGAGGCTATGGAGACAGAAGATGAACGGGTATACTCAGAGTCGGGCAAACCCTTAGACCCCCAGCAACAAGAAGATGGGGAGGGTCGAGCTGCAACTGACGACCAAACTGATGTCGGCCAAGACTCCTGAATTGTTTAGTTGAATTGTAATGAACAAGTCCCCAACAACATTTTTGTTTTTTGCTTTAACATTATCTTAATGCATGGGCCCAGTTTTTGGGAGGCAGGATACTTTTGCAAATTTATTTTCCCAAGTCTTAGCCCGTTTTTGGGAGACTTGTTCGTATTTAATCGTAGTCGACCTCTCTTTATTGCATGTAGCATGCTTTTTTGAAGTAAGTATCGAGCTAGATATAGATAGGATAAATGAGTCAATTTGAGCTTAGAAGCGACTTGATCTTTACTGATTTAGTCGACCTCAAACTTTGTTGACTTTTTTCGAACGAGATTGACTATGAGTCGAACCTGTTCACAATATTGAAGCTGAACCAGGGTCGAGCTAATTAGATTGAAGTCGATTAGTAATCGGACTTGTTAAATAGATAAAGATGATTAAGAATCGAGCTTGTTAGAACAAACTGACTAAGAGTCGAGTTTGCTAGGACGAAGTCGACTAAGAGTCGGACTTGTTAAATGAATAAAGCTGATTGAGAATCGAGCTAATTAGAACAAACTGACTAAGAGTCGAGTTTGCTAGGACGAAGTCGACTAAGAGTCGGACTTGTTAAATGAATAAAGCTGATTGAGAATCGAGCTTGTTAGAACAAACTGACTAAGAGTAGAGTTTGCTAGGACGAAGTCGACTAAGAGTCGGACTTGTTAAATGAATAAAGCTGATTGAGAATCGAGCTTGTTAAAACGAAGCTGACTAAGAGTCGAGCCTGTTGGGGTTGGTGTAACACTACATTTGGTCGAATAAACTGCGCTTTTTATTGAAGTAGGGAACAAGCTTACATCAATTTGAAACTAGAACTAGAACAAACTTCAAGTGTTGCGAACTGAACTAACTTTTTGAGCTCCAATTTAGGAAACCGAACTAGAAGTAGTACTTGATCAAGTGAGTAGCATGCCAAGGATGTTTCAACTCGTCTCCTCCGGGATGAGCTATCATGTCGGTTCCTTCCTTGACGACTCGAGTAACCACATGTGACCTTCCCGGTTAGGAGATAGCTTATTCGTTGGGTTCTCCTTCCCGTTGCCTCGATCTTCCTTAGTATATAGTCACCCACTTGGAACGACCTTGCCTTAACCCTCTTGTCGTGGTACCTTTTAGTTCATTTGCTTGTAGATGACCATTCGAAGGTAGGCTGTATCTCGCTTCTCGTCAATCAGATCCAAGTCGATCAATCTGTTGATGTTATTCTGCTCCTGATTGAATAAAGTCACTCTAGCAAGAGGGAAATCTCGAGCTCACAGTGTCATGGCCTCTGATCCATATGTGAGAGCAAAAGGGGTTTCCGTAGCCCCCGAGTGGTTTGCACGAACCGCCCAAAGAGCAAGGGGAGTTCGTCCAACCAATTGTTACGTCGACCTACGAGACCTGTCTTGAGCGAAGATAGAACAAGTTTATTTGCTGCCTCAGCTTGCCCATTTCCTTGAGGATAGGCAACAGAAGATTGCCAATGCTTGATTCCTACCCGATTCATCTCTGCTTCGAAGGCTCTGGAGAACTGCAGTCCGTTGTCAGACACTATGGCTCGAGGAAAACCAAACCGACACCAAATGAAGTCATGAATGAAGTTGATGGCATTCTCTTCTGTGATTCGAGCTAATGGTTTGGCTTCAACCCACTTTGTGAAATAATCGATAGCGACGATCACATACTTGCAATTTCCTCGGGCGGGAGGGAAGGGTCCAATCAAATCGACACCTCACATATCAAATGGCCAAGCTGCAATTACTGGAGTCTGCTCGGTTGTCGGCATATGAGGTAAGTTGGCAAACCTTTGGCATTGATCACATTGCTGAACAAAGTTGTGAGTGTCAGCTCTCATATGTGGCCAGTAGTATCCCAAGGTAATTAACTTGTCAGCAAGGGTCCTGGCCCCCGGGTGTCCGCCACAAATCCCACTGTGTACTTCATGTATCAATAGGGCGACCTCTTCCTTGATTCCCCTCATGTCCTCTACCATCCATGCGAAGACATCATTACTTTCCTTGAGTAGCTCGATGATTTCTGCTCGCTCCTCAACTGATAGCTGCTTTCCAATCTGAATTTTTTGGTCGGGGTAGGAAAGGTTGGTAATTACTGACTCTAGTTCGTCCACAGCTTCTAGCTCTGGTCCATCCCTGAATTGTAGAGTCTCAATTATTATCTCTCTGACCCTTTGCCTTTCCTCAGCTCCCAAATGTGGAGCTTCCTCAGCTATCATGTCATCCAACTTGTCTGCAACCTCGCTGGTGGTGGTGGTGGCCCCCGAGTTATTGTCGAGCTGAAGGCATAGGTTGCCTATGAGGACTTGGTCGACCATAACTACATCTGGATCGACCTCTGTGGTGTTAGAGTGACGTGTCGACTCAAGCATGACCTCGTCATTTGAGCGATAGGTCGACTCTTCCACATTGGTGATTGTAGACAGCCGAGTAGTTTTGGTGACTGTTTGAGACAGCTTTAAATAACCATATGCCGTCTCAATCTCAAGCTCTCTCTTCTTTCTTTCCCGAAGAACATGGTCCAAGTAGGCTCGAGTTGTGCCTTGTACGCAGCCTACTCCAGCAGGTGTGGGGAACTTGACTCGTTGATGAGGGATCGATGCCACCATTCCAAGAGCGACCTGTCCAGGAATACCAAGTATGGCAGCGTAGTCACTATTTACATCAATCACGATAAATTGTACCTTTGACACAATCCTTTGGGGGTGATGGCCTAGGTCGACGTCGAGCTCTATCTGGCCTTTAGCATCAACTCGATGGTTGGTGAAGCCCTCCAACCTACCATCATATCTTTCCAACTGCTCGTCATTAAGACCCATCTCTTTGAAAGTCTTGTAGAACAAGATATCCTTGCAGGCCCCCGTGTCGACTAAGAGTCTGCTCGTCGTACATCCGTCTATGAGACCTGGGATGACGAGAACTTGCTCCCTAGCCGCCATATTAGTTGCCAATTCATGAGGGTAGAAACTGATCACTTCATCTCTTACATCTCTCCTTGGAGGTACATGTGGGGCTTTGTTGAGCTGAAAGATCTTGTGTTTGATGGCTGTGTTGCTTGCTTGTTCAGTAATGACCCCCAGGTTCAATCTAGGTTGCCTCGGACCTTGCTGTCCACCCGGCTCGCCCCCACCGGCTTGAGGCCTTTTCACATAAGCGTCGAGCCTCCCCAGGTCGACCATTCTTTGGATAATACGCTTCAAACCCAAACAATCTTCTGTTAGATGACCCGTGTCCTTGTGGTAATCACAATACTTGCTGTTGTCTCTCCTAAACTTGTTGCCTGGGTTCATGGGGACAGGAGGAGCCAGCTCGACGGCATTCATAATTTCTGTTCGACTCACCGTAAGGGGAGTGAAAGCCTCGGGCACCTTCTCTGTTGTCTTGTTGGGGTCTTTCTTATCATCGGCGACCTCAACCTTTGGGCTCTTACCATTCTTCTTCTCTTTCCTTTCCTCGGCCAGAGCAACGTTATACACCTTTTCGAACAACTCCTGTCGAGTTGTGACTGTACGAACTGTGAGCTCATAATCCATGGCTTCTGAGGAAATACCACTCCGGAAGCAATTGATTACCTCTCTGTCGGTGAGATCCTCTTCAATCTTGTCAACCATTTCTTTAAACTTGGTGAAGTAGCTCATGGAGCTTTCATTTTTGGCCTGCACCAAGTTATTTAGATCAGTCACTGTTACTTTCCGAGCTCCAGCTGTCGAGAAGCGATCCAGGAATTTTGTTCTTAAACACGTCCAGGTGGTTATGCTGCCGGCTGCCAACCCATTAAACCACGTCAAAGGCTGCTTCCCGTGAGGGTACTTATTAGGGCTTTGCACATATTGTCGTCTTCATTGGCGACAAAGCACATCGTGGCTTCCAGTGTGCTATGTGACTTCTTGCATTGGTGGCTCCAGAGTACTTTTCCAGTAGGGGAAGTCTGAAACTTGGAGGAGGTCGACTGTCTCTCATTTCCTTGGATAGAGGTCGAAGAGCAAAATCAACTCGTTCAACCTTTCCAGTCTCCTTTTTCTTCTCTTCCTCCCATTGTTCAAATTTCCTTTTCATCAACAACCATTCCCGGGCGTCGGGTCTTTCATCTCCTGGAGGGGGAACAGCATTTGACTTCTGACCTTCACTTCTGGGGGGAGTTACCTGCCTACTCCTCCCTGTCTCGCGAGAATGAGCCCTCTCTCGATCGAACCGGAGATCTGTGCCCTGTCATTTCTTTGTGGCGACTGCGCCTATCAAGACCTGGATGGCGACCTTCGCCTATTATCCCCGAGTGGCGACCTGCGCCTCTCCTCTCTTATAGGCGACCTGCGCCCGTTCCTGTCTCTATGAGACCCTGATCTCTGTGTCCGTGCTGGAGAAATGCGTCTGTTTCTGTTGGCGGTTAATTGCGTCCTCAAATCAGATTGAGCCTCCTGCTCCCTGTTTCTGGTGAGGCTAGCCCTGTGTCGTTACTTGGGCACATGAACGATAGCTGGAGCTCGCCGAACTATCCCGTCCTCGCCATTCCGTCCTACACCCTCATTTGGCCTAGCACTCCCGGCCCGATGCCTATCGTGAGATCTGAGTGGGAGCCACTCTTTCGATCGTACGCCGGCTGCTTCTACCTCCTCCACGGCTATCAAGTCGCCCAAGATTTGAGCTCGTTCTAACATCATTTCCTTCTTGCTCATGGGATTAATTGAGGGACCCGCCCGTTTCCCATGTTCACCGTCCACTGACGCTTAGGAGGAGGTGGGACTCCTTGTCCTTCCATATGCCTTTTCCCTCTCCTTGTGTCGTGCAATCCTCTCGCCATCAACAACGCCGGGTAGAGCGCGTGGCTCTACCATGAGGACGACGATTGGGTGGAGGAGGAGGTAAATCCATGTTTTCGGCATTGACGTTGAGATTTCCGGCGTTTGCGTTGGTGTTGTTGTTCACTTCAATGAATTCTTGAAGCATCTTCCACATGCCCGTCCTGGGGTTACCATGGTCAGAGGTTGAGAAGAGTTTCGAGGTCAAGCTTTAAGCACGTTTCCGCGCAATGGAACCAAACCGATGCGGCAGAATTGTGCTTATCAATCTTCCTCCACGTGGCAGACGAATCACCTGGCTCCTCGACTGAAATCGTAACTCCACGACTAGCCGGATGTGTCTCCGGCGAAGACGCTCGGGCGTGAGTAAGATCACAGCTTGTATATAGCACAAAATGTATTGAGTAATCAATTCCAATAACAAAATGGCGCTACCTTTCACCGTTTGGTAGTGATGAAGTATTTATAGACAAGAGTGATGTATTTTGGGAGGCGACAAGTGCTCCGAGATTGTAGCGGCTACTTGGTCGCGGAACGTGCCTATAACGGTCCCTGATTTGTAGGGATGTGGTTATGAGAATTGTTCAACCAATACGCCAAAGAAGTGTCAGGTCGTCACTTGTTATTTAGGTTGAGGTTGCCATTCGAGGGATGGTCGACCTGACTGTCGGGTAGAGCATGGTTCGTACCCGAATTGTAATACAGAATCTGAGGTCGGACTAAGTTAGGTCGGGACCTGTTAGGTCGGTCCATGGACTTAGTCGACTGATATTTGAGATGGGCCTTGGGCCTTGCTTTGATTGGGCCAGGATCATTGAGAATGTGGGAGTCAAGGCTGTATATGATTGGGCCTTACCCACTTGGCCTAACTCGACACCTTTGGTATGTTCAATTATGAGCAAAAAAAAATTGAAGGGGCGGGTGGAGAGGCGGCAAAAAAGTTGTTAAAAAATAATTTTAGTATGAGCAAATAAAAAATTTGACAGGGTGGGTGATGGTCGGGTTTGGGGGTGATGGTGTTAAAAAATATTTTCTGAAAAATATTTTGAGAAACAGAAATCTGGAAGTCATTTTCCTTTGAAAAAAAGCCTATTTTTTATTAAACAGAAAATCTTTTCCGTTGAATTTATTTTCGATGGTTATTAAACATCGAAAAATGAAGAAATCATTTTTCAAAAAATATTTTTTTCCAAACAAACGAATTATAAATAAAAAAGTACGTTTCAAATATCAATTTTTAATAATTATATTGCATTATTTAAAAATTAGAGTCAAATAGGTCGCAATTTTCCCATAAAATAACCATTTAATTGGTATGAAATTCATAGATGGGACAGTAAAATGGAATCAAATTTCAAGGACAGTTAATCAATAATATCATTAGCAAAACTTTCACTTAAAATTCGTTTAAATCAATATCTGATGCATTATTATAAAAAAAATGAAGTTGTGAACTTCGTGCAACATTCTTTTAATTATTCTTGTCCCAACAACTTCAACTTCTCTTATTTATAAGAAATAAATCCAAAAATGTTTTCAAATGGCACTTCTCAAACCTTTTAATAAAGTAACTGTCATATCCACAACTACAATAAAATAGTCAACATTAAACGACTTCTCGGGTGATTGCATTTTCCTCATCTTAATTATTTCATCCATTTTTTTCCTAGCACTTACTCTCTCCGTCCCTGCCGGCTTAGAACTTTTTGCCATTTTGGGCGTTCCACCCGACTTAGGACGGCCCAAAATGGAAACCTTAAATCACTATTATCTCCACTCATTCTCTCTCCTACATTATTTTAATACTCACAACACCATTATAATTTACTATTCCCTCCACTCATTCTCTTTCCTATTTTTAAATTACACTCACAACATTTATCTTTTCCTTAATCCCCGTGCCATTTCAAAAAATCCTAAGTCGGCCGGGACGGAGGGAGTATACTCCCTCCGTCCCACAATTATGTAGAATTTTTAGTCCGACACGGAGATTAAGGTAAAAAGTGATAAAGGTAATGTGTTGTGAGTGTAAAAGTAAAATAGGAGAGAGAATGAGTGGAGAGAATAGTAAATTTAAAAAGTGTTGTGAGTAGAGAGAAGTGGGTCCCATTTCCATTTTGAAAAATTATTGATTATTGTGGGACGCCCAAAAGAGAAATTTTTCGGTATTATTGTGGGACGGAGGGAGTATGTTTTATTGAAAACGGAGGCTCATCAATTTTACTTGTAGGTTGCTTAGCTTTGAAATATGGGCTAATTGCAAAATATGCCCAATATTGGCATGGATTTACCAATTCAAGACCACATATTTCAATTTCAACGATTTATAGTCTCATTTAACCAAACGTTATCAATTTGGGGTTATTAGCGAAATCGTTGTAAACTGTTAACATTTAGGGCCTAATAGGAATACTAATTTTCAATTTGGGGTCCAAAATATGGTTATAATTTTCAATTTGGGGGATTAATCTAAAAAATTATTAACAATTTCGATCAATAGCCTCTAAATTGATAAAGTTTGGCCATTTGAAACCCTAAATCCAATGAATTTGAAATGTGGGGCATGGATTAATATATTTATGCCAATATTGAGCCCTATTTTATAATTAACATTTGAAATAATGTAACTATAATATACTCCCCCTGTCCAATTACAAAAGTCTTATTTTGATGTTATATTACAAAAGACTAGGGATCAGCAGAAAAATCAAAAAAATCGAAAAATCCGAATAAAACAGAAAAAACCGACGCCGATAAACCGTACCAACGGTTAATTGGATAGGTACGGTTATGAAATATTGAAAAATCGAATCTAGCGGCTCGGTTTGGGATACAGGATTTCATGCCGATTACTCACACCGAACCGTACCAATATTTTTCTAAATAATAAATATTCCTAATATTTAATTGAGGTTTGTGTTAAATATCAAAAAGTGGAGAAACCAATTTCAAACCTCCATTCTTTTCGGGTAAAGATTTAATTTAAAAAAAATACTCATTCATTTTGAGATGGAGAGAGTATTTTTTGAGAGGATGAGATTGGTATAATACTAACTGATGTTATTTTTTGTCATGCAGCAGGAGTTCTATTATTTCTTCTTTTCATGCAATTCAATGGACGTTTGAACTTTGAAGTTTGTTTTGGTGTAAAGTATGATGCAAAAATTATCGAGTTCTTTAAGAACAGGACAGTTGCATTTTGTTTTCTAAAGGATTTTAGTTATTGCATTGAAGATGTTTTTGTCATCTTTTGGATTTTTGATGAATTTTTAATTTTACTTTTTGAAATCAGGATTGGATGAATTATTAAAATTGTTATTTTGACAATTATTAACATTTATTTTAGTAGCTTACTGTTTAAAAAATAAAGTGAATTATTTGAAGTCTTTTTTGAGCCCAAGTGTGGCTGTTGTTCGGATGTAAAATGTTAAAATATTTATGTTTGGCCCAAGTTTGGCCTGGGCTCAGCGGCCATATAAAGTAAAGGTGTCAGACCGAATATTACCGAACCGACACTTATTGAAGCCGAAAATCGACTACACCGAACCGAGTTAAAACCTAGTGGTGGCGGTTTGTTAAAATTAGAAACCGAATACTTTTGGTTCGATATCTATTTTAGCCTAAAATCGAGTCAAACCGTATCGAGCACACCCCAACAAAAGACACAAGTTTATAAAGGAAAGTTTTTAATAAGATGTTTATTTATAGATCCACTATTCCTACTTTGTTGAGGATACTGAAACCACTAGTCATAATACAAGGGGCTAAATGTAAATAAGTCAGTTAGGCAAGTTGGATTTGTTACAATTTGTTACAGCAATGTGCAGCTAGTTGTAACAGATTAGGAATTGGTTGTGCCTCTCTCATTACATGATTATGTATTCTTGAATCATGCTTACTACACTACATTTCAATTTTCATCATACTAGATTGACTCCCGTGCGATGCACGGGGCATTACTATATATTCAAAAAATAAAAAATCTAACTAAAATAAACCAAAAACTCAATTCGCTTATACATTATAAAAGACTTCCTTAAAGGCGACATTGTCAGTACATAAAAATTAGAAATCAATAAAATAGAAATAAAACATAAATCATAATGATTATGCATTTCTCTGTATACAATTTTGTAGTTTTTATCAATTTAAAAAATTAAATAAAACAGACGAACATGTTTATCATATACGAAATAAGTTATTGAAATCAGTTTAAAATGTGAAGATTAGAAATCTAGTAAAAAAAAGGTGATATTTTATTTCGTTTTGATGAAGAGAAATTTTTAAATAAGAACAAAAGATTTAGTCATACCAACAGGATAGTACAGTTATCTAATAAGAACTAATATCATTATTTTTCAAATGAAAAATTTCCATTAACTCATGATCGTACATCTAAAAAATCATGTCATATTGATTTACATTAACTCATTATGAACATAATTATGATATTTATTTTCAATCTAACTTATTTAATAGTTAGAAGAAAAATAAACACTAACAATTTCGTTAAATGAAATTTTTTTTGGCCAAACTCCCCAATTCCTCATAAAACCCAACTCACTTCTTACTCCCCCTCCTTTAAAATACGGATTTATACTATCTTTATTTCTTTTAATATTGACATAAAATTAAATCAAAATTTTATAACTGATGGGCATCTTCCCCGATATTCGTCTTTATCAATACACAATTTTTTGAGACGAATACAAAAATCGATAAATTTATTAATACTTTATTTACAATGTTTCAAATACTTTTTTTTAAAAAAAATTAAATTAATTGTTTGGTATGTAAGCACAAGAACCATATTACACCATCTAACTTATTAAATAGATATATATTATTATTATATAAAATAACCATTTATACTTTATAAATACACAATCGTTTTGTTTATAAAAATTCAACAACATTCCAACTCATCATCCTAGACCCCACCACGTTTATTTTATTTTATATTCTTTATTTTTATTATTATTATTATTATTATTATTATTATTATTATTATTATTTTTATTATTATATTTATCATTTATAATTAAAAATAAATACTTTACACTTATTTAATTTTTACAAAAAATATATAGAGAAATAAAAGACGAATTAACAAAGGATAATTAAAAAATTTATATTTAAAAAAGAGGAGTTTTTTTTTCTCTATCCAAATCAAATGAAAGAAGTCTCTATTTAAAGAGAAAGAATTTATGAATTTTGGTGTAAAAAAATTTAAATAAAAATTAATTTATTATAAAATAATTGAGGGTAAAGAAATCGGAAAAAAAAATGGAAATTAAGCAAGCCAATCAACGGGAGACATGTGTCAAATTCTTTTAAAAAAAAAAGGAAAAAAACCCTACATACACGCACTGTTGTCGGCCCGTGCAGTACACGCCCTAGAGAAATGTCGAAATTGTCTTTCCACAGATGGACGACACATATGTCCAATGTTAAAAAAAAAAAAAAAAAAAAAAAAAAAAAACTAATGAATTCACGCGCCTCTTTAGGCCCGTGTAATTTACGGCTCTCGTAATTTTAATCAATAAAAAAATAAGAAATAAAATAAATCATTTCTTATACACTTTATTTGGGTAAATATTAATAAAAGTAATTTAATTTATTTCATAAAAATTGAGATTATAACTCATTTTGTTACTTGATATTTTTTTCTAATGTATTTTCGCGTGTGTGCACGTGTGTATGTTTAACATGATGTACAAAGCTTCTTAAATTAGCGACACACATGTTAGTAATGTTTTTGCTCTCCATAGAATTTCAATCCTAACCAAGTAATTACAAATGTGCCCTCGTTTATTTTAAAACTTATGCAAGTCTTTTTATATATAGAGAGAGATAGCGATTTATAAATAATTATTTTATACTTATTTTTAAAAATATATTATATTCACTTGTATTATGTGTTTTAAATTAATGAAAAAAATTAAACCAAGAAACTAATCTAATTTTGGAGTAAAATATTATTGTACTAATTTTCTCATTTCTCAAATAAATGTCAAAAAAATATTCAACAATTGTGTGAAATGAAAAAAATTCCCAAACCCTCCATTCCCTCATCTAATTTTGGAGTAAAATATTATAGTAAAAAAAATTCATTTATTATAAAACAATTGAGGTCAAAGGAATGGGAAAAGAAAAAAATTCGAAATTCAAGAAGCCAGTGGAACGCCGCCAAGTGTCCCAACCAAAAAAAAGGAAAATATCTCTGCGTAAATGCGCCTCGGTCGACGCAAATATGACACGCGCCAAATTTGCACCCTATCACTGCATGCCACGACAAATTTACTTCAACTATTTTTAGTTATGCCACAATATGAAATGACTTAAACTTTAATCAAAATTTTAAAAATGATGGTCATCTTTCCCGTTATTCACTTTTATAAATACACAAATTTTTTAGACGGATAGATATTCAACAAATTTATAAATAGTTTATTTACTATGCTTCAAAGTATTTTTTAAAATAATTTAATAAATAGATTGATTTATCGAAATAAAATAAACCCAATAATTTATTACCCCATCCAATTAATCATCCTATACCCAACCAGTTTTATTTAATTTTATATTATTTATTTTCAAGATTAGTAAAATTATTAATATTATTATCATTTATAATTAAATAAAATATTTCACACTTAATTACTATTCACTAAAAATATATTAAAAAATAAGAAAGGAAAATTAACAATGGGTAATTAAGAAAGTTATATTCAACAATTGTGTTAAATGAAAAAAAATTCCCCAAACCCTCCATTCCCTTATCTAATTTTGGAGTAAAATATTTTAGTAAAAAAAATTAATTTATTATAAAACAATTGAGGTCAAAGGAATGGGAAAAGAAAAACATTCGAAACTCAAGAAGCCAGTGGAACGCCGCCAAGTGTCCCAACCAAAAAAAAAGGAAAACATCTCTGCGTAAATGCGCCTCGGTCGACGCGAATACGACACGCGTCAAATTTTCACCCTATCACTGCATGCCACGACAAATTTACTTCAACTATTTTTAGTTATGCCACAATATGAAATGACTTATACTTTAATCAAAATTTTAAAAATGATGGTCATCTTTCCCGTTATTCGCTTTTATAAATACACAAATTTTTTAAACGGATAGATATTCAACAAATTTATAAATAGTTTATTTACTATGCTTCAAAGTATTTTTTAAAAATAATTGAATAAATAGATTGATCTATCAAAATAAAATAAACCCAATAATCATATTACCCCATCCAACTAATCATCCTATACCCAACCAGTTTTATTTAATTTTATATTATTTATTTTCAAGATAAGTAAAATTATTAATATTATTATCATTTATAATTAAATAAAATATTTCACACTTAATTACTATTCACTAAAAATATATTAAAAAATAAGAAAGGAAAATTAACAATGGGTAATTAAGAAAGTTATATTCAACAATTGTGTTAAATGAAAAAAAATTTCCCAAACCCTCCATTCCCTCATCTAATTTTGGAGTAAAATATTATAGTAAAAAAAATTAATTTATTATAAAACAATTGAGGTCAAAGGAATGGGAAAAGAAAAAAATTCGAAACTCAAGAAGCCAGTGGAACGCCGCCAAGTGTCCCAACAAAAAAAAAGGAAAATATCTCTGCGTAAATGCGCCTCTGGCCGACGCGAATACGACACGCGCCAAATTTTCACCCTATCACTGCATGCCACGACAAATTTACTTCAACTATTTTTAGTTATGCCACAATATGAAATGACTTACACTTTAATCAAAATTTTAAAAATGATGGTCATCTTTCCCGTTATTCGCTTTTATAAATACACAAATTTTTTAGATGGATAGATATTCAACAAATTTATAAATAGTTTATTTACTATGCTTCAAAGTATTTTTTTAAAATAATTGAATAAATAGATTGATCTATCAAAATAAAATAAACCCAATAATCATATTACCCCATCCAACTAATCATCCTATACCCAATCAGTTTTATTTAATTTTATATTATTTATTATCAAGATTAGTAAATTTATTAATATTATTATCATTTATAATTAAATAAAATATTTCACACTTAATTACTATTTACTAAAAATATATTAAAAAATAAGAAAGGAAAATTAACAATGGGTAATTAAGAAATTTATATTTAAGAAAGAGAATTTTTTTTCTGTGTCCAAATCAAAAGAAAGAAGTCTCTATTTAAAGAGAAATTTTTTTATGAAATTTGGTGTATAATTTTTTTTAAAAAATTAATTTATTATAAAATAATTGAGGTCAAAGAAATAGTTTTTTTTTTTTAAATATGAAATCCATCAAGCCAATCAAAGGGCGCCAAATACACAAGTTTTTTAGACGGATAGATATTCAACAAATTTATAAATACTTTATTTACTATGCTTCAATTTTTTTTTTTTAAAAAAATAAATAAATAAATTGTTTGATCTATCGAAATAAAATAAACCCAATAACCATATTATCATTTCTAATTAAATAAAATATTTCACGCTTACTTACTTGTTAGTAAAAATAAATTAAAAAATGAGATAGGAAAATTAACAAAGGATAATTAAGAAAATTATATTTAAAAAAGAGGATTTTTTTCTATGTCCAAATCAAATGAAAGAAGTGTCTATTTAAAGAGAAAAAAAAAATTATGAATTTTGGTGTAATTTTTTTTTTTAAAATAATTTATTATAAAATATAGGAAAATTAACAAAGGATAATTAAGAAAATTATATTTAAAAAAGAGAATTTTTTTTCTGTATCCAAATCAAATGAAAGAAGTGTCTATTTAAAGAGAAAAAAAAATTATGAATTTTGGTGTAAATTTTTTTTTTTTAAAAATTAATTTATTATAAAAAAATTGAGGTCAAAGAAATAGGAGTGTTTTTTTAAATTTGATATCCTTCCACCAATCGTAAGTTGACACGTGGCACAAAGTAAAAAAAAAAAAAAAAAAAGGGAAAAATGCCTTGCAATGACTTCACTTGATCGTCGGCGCGTGTAGTCACGCGCCGCAAAATGTCGAAAATGCCCTCATCACACGGGCGACAAGTGTCCTAATTCATTTAAAAAAAAAAAAAAAAAAAAAAACTCAACCAATCTTACCTCGCCACATGGCATTTCAGCCCAATTTTTTTCCCTTTTGCCACCGCGTGAATTTACCAAAATACCCTTCAATGGCAGAAAATTTACCACAATCTTATTATTATATATAGATAGATTTATATTATTTATTCATTTACTATTTTCTATCATACTTTTTCTCTCTTATTTCACTTTTCATACTCACAATACTTATTTTATTATATATTTTTCTTAATTTTTGTATTTTTTTATAATGGGACGAAGAGAATATACTATATTCCCTCCGTCCCAATAGAAGCTGTCCTTTTTTTGCCTTGCACACAAATTAATAAAATGGGTGGGAAGAAAAAATGTTGTGAGTGTAATTTAAAAATAGGAGAGAGAATGAGTGAAGTGAATAGTAAATTATAATGGTGTTGTGAGTATTAAAATAATGTAGGAGAGAGAATGAGTGAAGGGAATAGTAAAGATTCATTTACCAAAAAAGGAAAGTGAAAGCTATTAACGGGACATCCAAAATGACAAAATGGGAAGCTACTATTGGGACGGAGGGAGTATAATATTGGGACGGAGGGAGTATAATATACTTAGAAAAATTTAAGGACCACTTTCAATTATGAGCCATGAACAAGTATCTCACATGCCTTCCTTGAGTCGGCCCCGCCAGGATGGTTCTATGAAGTGTTAGTAATAATTACTAGTAGAAATATTATTCAATGATAATGCCAAAAGGCAAAACAAAGGTTGAATAAAATGGAAATAAAGTGAGAATGAAAGTGACCCAAAAAAAAAAAAAAAAAAAAAAAAAAAAAAAAAAAAAGAGAGAGAGAAAGAAAGAAAAACTGTAAGCAACAAAAAAACGGGATGGGGACGTGGGCCTTCGGGATTTGGGACCCCACGGCGGCTTGACTTACGTTTCCTCTCCTCTATTTCAAGTAAACGCTACCCCTACTTTTGTTGATTTTAAGGCAATCTTTTTAATGCACACAACATATAAAGTTATTTGGGTGCTTTTATTTTTAATCTCTATCTCTTTTGATGTGGTCATAAAAATTCAATAGAAAATGTGATATGTTTAAGGTTTAAAGTGGACATAGTAAATATATAAAAATGTATAACAATATAAAAATAAAATGATCATTATTTGATATCTGGACCCAGATATTGTGATATATATGAATGGGCAAATGGGCCAAAATTGGCAAAATAGGCCAAGTGGGCCAAATGGGCTAATGGGCTTTAGGGAAAAAGCCCATGCTCACCCAAGATATAAAAGGAAGCTTTCATCTCTAGGCAAGAAAATTCAGATCAGATAAGTCTCAGGTTCACTCTCTCTGTCTCTTCTTCTCCCAAAATCCCAAATTCTCTCTCTAAAATGTTTAACATTTACATAATCAAAAAATGGTTTAATGATTCTCACAGCTGAGGATTTTCGAGGGAAAGACCCCCACCCCTAACAGTGTCTTGTTTTCTCAGATTGCTACGGAGATTCAACACCTTGGACTACCATATCCTTGGTCAAGCTTGGAAATCCATGGTGAGAACAATTTTTTGTAGCATCAGTTTGGTTCTGATGCAGAAAACGTGAAAAAGTTTGCCAGATAACCTAATCCTACTCAATAGACGACAGTCAACCAAGGAAAGACGAAGCAGTTTATGTCAACTTGCGTCTCAGATTTTTGGAAGGGACAATGATAAAGCAAAAAGTAGATCGCAAACAGTAAAAAGTAAAAAGTGAAATCGCAAATCTGGGAAATCAAAGTTATCTCCGTCATCTCGCCATTTCAATCCTTCATCTCGCCGGGTCAGTTTATCTTGCCAGTTCGTTCAAAATCGCCAGAAATCAAAATCGCAAAAAAGGGGAAATCAAAAATTGAAACCGCAAATTGAATGAAATCGCAGTTGAAGGAAATCGCAATCCAAAGAAAATCAGAAAGAAAGAAAACTCACAAAGGAAGCTCACCGGTTCAACTCGCCATCAACCATCCTTGGAAATTGGGAGCAAGTGGCGTCGAAATCAAGAAAACAGCCATGAAGTAGCGGAGCGAGGTCAACAGTGCGAGGTCAGCGGAGCGAGATCGAATTTGAGCGAGGTAGAATTTGAGCGAGGTCGAAGTTGAGCGAGATCGAAATCGCCAAAGTGTAGAGTATGAGTGCCAGAAGGTCGCTCGGAGTCCCAGATCGATTCGTCGGAAAGAGGGCGCCGATGGAGAGCTGGATGTCGCCGAAAAATATGGAAGACCCCAAGGAAATCGAAGGTGAGGTGATGGAAATTCAGATCGCCAAAGGAAGCTGTTGTGCCGTTTTGGTAGATGGAAAAAATATGTTATTTAAAAAGGTGAGTCGGGTTGAGAATGGACCACAACCGTGTGAGAGGCTTATTGGGCCGAAGAAAGGACATGGGCAGCTGCTTAATATGATGTATTTGATATAAAATGGAAAAGTCAAAAGTTCAAAGTAAAAATCTAAACAAATAATAAGGAGCTAGTCCAGGCGTGACTTCATCAAAATAACGTTTAACTCGCGCATTTTCGGTTCAGATCAACTCACCAAAATACTCAGGTTATCTCTCCATTTTTTAACATTTGTTAAGTCTCTTTTATGCGTCCCCACTCTTTTGCAAATATAAATGCATGCTGATCAATGTCAACTGTGCAAAATTGCTATTTTTATTTATAATGGAATTATGAAGCCCTTGAATATTCATTACTTGGTTTAAAGTCTTCGAGCCAAAGTGAACATGAAGGAAACTTCATGGCGAGTTGCTAATCAAACGGCAATTGTAAGAAACAGCAAGACTTGGTTTAAAGGCACCGAGCACCTAAGACTTGGTTTAAAGGCACCGAGCAAAAATGAACATGAAGGAAACTTCATGACGAGTTGCCATTCAAACAGCACGTCGTTGGAAATCAAAACCCTGGCTTAAACATACCAGGTAAACCACTTTAAGACGCCTTCATTAGCGGCTTGCCCAAGTGATTTCAGAAAAGGAAACGGACAAGAGAATCAAGTGATGAATATTCAATAAAGGGTCAAAATCTTATTTTTATCTTATCTACTCCTTACTCGCTCATAAATAACCGAGTTAATGAGTTGGGGGCTTCTGATGTGGCCATAAAAATTCAACAGAAAACGCAATATGCCTAAGGGTCAAAATTGGCATAGTAAATATGTGGAAAATGTGTAACGGTATGAAAATTATATCATTATTTGATATCTAGACTCAAGTATTGTGATATATATGGCTAGGCAAATGGGTCGAAATTGGCAAAATAGGTCAAATGGGCTAATGGGCTTTAGGGCAAAAGCCCATCCTCACCTTAGGTATAAAAGGAAGCTTTCATCTCTAGGCAAGGAGGTTCAGATCATATAAGTCTCAGGTTCACTCTCTCTCTCTCTCTCTCTCTCTTCCTCCCAAAACCCCAAATTCTCTCTCTTCTTCCCCCAAAATCCCAAATTCTCTTTCTATAATGTTGCACATTCATACACTCAAAGAATATCTTAATGATTCTCACACCGGAGGGTTTTGAGGGGAAAGACCCCCCACCCCTAACGGTGCCTTGTTTTGTAGATAGATACAAGGAATTTCTACGCAATGGACAATCATTGACTTCACCCAGCTTGAAAATCCATGGTGAGCACAATTTTTGTAGCATCAATCTCTATATACTCCCTCCATCGTATTTTAAATATAATTTTTGAATTATACATAAAAATTAAAAAAAAAAGATAGAATATACGTTATAAGTATGAAAAAAGTAGGATTAGAAAAAAAAATGAGTGAAAAATTGTTCTGAACATGAACACGTGAATGTTAGTCTCATTAAATATAACATTTCTATTTTAAAGTTACCCAATTTCGAGTGTTACAATCGGAATGAAAAAAATATTATAATTTGAGTGGAAAGGAGGAAAAGTGTAAAAACAAGATTATGAGTTTTCCTCCCAAAAGTGTCACTACTATTACTATTAAAGATAATAGGGTACGATACCTAAGTCAGTAACTAGTTAGTATGTTACCTTTTGTTAAAATGAAGGTTAAGTATGTTACCCTAGTTGATAATTATTCCAAAGATAAGATAAATGTGTAATTTTCATTTATATCCCCTTTCTCTGACTCAGTCAAAAGTTTAAAATTTCTCAAATGATTGTCTCAATTGAACATTCATCAAAATCCAAAATTGAAAAGTTTTTATTACTTTTTTATTTGTGAACCCCACATGTCTCATAACAATTATTCACTAACTATTATCTAACTCACTTTCTTACTTTTACCCAAATATTTACACTCATAATATATTACCTTTTTCTTAATTCTTAAACTGATGAGCCCTGACTTTTATATATATTTATAAATACATACACATATACACAGTCCCAAACAGTCATATATATCTGATATATACATATACCAAATATTTACATTGGGACCCCTCATAAAGTGCCACATATGCACTTTCTCACCCTATATATACTATAACCCTCCAAGGTGAAAGGTAAGCTTTACTCTCTCATTATACACAAACTCTCTCTCTCTCTCTCTAGAATTCTCTCTCCCTAGAGAGCTCATATACAGTTTATACACTTAAACACATTCTGATTCTTACGCCCGAGGGTTATAGCGGGGCAACCCTCCCCCCCCCCCCGCACCCTTAACGGTGTTGTTTTACAGATATCGCTCGAGGTGCAACGACGTTCCTGCAACCTTTGCCACCCCGAGAGGCTGATTTTTATGGCGTCATCATAAACCAATTTCTTTTAAACTTTCGACTGGGACATAGAAAGAGTATATAATAACATGGTTTTTATAAACTAGTACTAGAAATGTAATTATTTCCGGTATTGAATAACACAAATAGTAATAACAAACATTGTTAAAGTCTTTTAATAGTAACTTATTATTTATTATTTTAATATTTTATTTTATAAATTTCTTTTAGCAATTTTGCAACTAATTTGAAAAAATTAAAATTGTTGTCGAGCGTATTGCGAGTTTACTGGTAATATCATATTATACTCTATGTTCAAATAGATAAGTATATCATTATTCGATTTTTGATTAAATTTGAAAAAAAAATTATTACTATATACTCACTCAATCCCACTCGAAAAGACAAAAAATAATCTTGAACGAAAATTAAGAAGATTGTATAAGTGTGAAGAGTGAGGTAAGAGAGAGAATGTAAAGTAGGGAATAATTGCTAGGATCGCTCACCTATAAAAGAAATTTCAACAAGAAAAATTAAGATAACACACGCACACGAAACAAAGACAAAACACACAATGTTTCGTGATCCGATTTAAATCCTACTCCAACCAAAATATAAATTCACTATTTTCACGATATTACTCTCTCAACACTCTTGATTATCCTCACCAACCGCATACAACCATACAATTTTTCTATGTAAATTATAGGTGTACGCTAACTCTCTCAAGTTAAACCTAACTAGTGAATCTTATTTATATTGGGGAGAAATACTCATTTTTCCCATTCCTAGTCGATATAAAATTACTATTCCTCTTTCTAATCAATATGGCAAATAGTAACCATTTCCTAACCAAAATAGGATTTTAGTAATATGAGTCAATTTTCCAACAAATTTCCTCTTGACCCAAATTTCCTAAAATCTCATCAACGCCAGATAAACGTACTCTTTTCTCAGTCTTCGTCTTCTCCTTTTTGTCATCACAAAAAGATTTTACAAACAAGGACTTCCCCTGCAAGTAGCAAATATTCCCCGCACCTTTACTCCCTTGAAGAATCAAGCACTTTCCTTTGTACACTTTGCATGTTTGTCTCTTTCCAATATACCTATATCCACTGGATGTCAATACTTCTAGTGAAAGCAAATTCACAGTCGCACCAAAAACATAATTTATATTCAAAGTGATTTTCACTGTCCCATCATAAAGCTTGAAGCGTACACTCCCAACACCTTCAATCTTCAATTTCTGCTCATTCTCAACTTTGATCTCTCAAAAATTTCTCTCTGATCGCAAAGTGTCAAACATAGCTTGATCCTTACAAATATGCACTGAAGCAGCGGAATCTAACACCCAATCAGTCTTCTTCTCTTCGGTCACATTAACAGCAATAACAGTCTATGTCAATAGAAAGTCTCCATTATCACTATCAGTTTTGTTGACATTCTTCTCATCAACATTTTTCTTTCCTTTTGAGTTGTGAAAACTCTTCACATCTTCACGAAATTGTGGGCAACGCATCTACATATGACCAATATCTCCACACTAGAAGCACTCAACTTTACTCATGTCTCTATCTCCCCTTGATTGAGACCTTGCTCTCCCTTTTGTGCCACTACGATTATAACTTCTTCCTCTTTCAGAACCCTCTACAGCTAGCACTCTCACTACTCGTCACCCTTTAATTATCCTTCAACGCTATAATAACATCATCAAGTGTTAAGTGGTACTACATGTCAACGTCGTCGGGACAAACGGCTTGTAAGACTTGGGTAATGAAGCCAACAATAATAAATCTTGCTCCTCATATTTAATTTTCTCATCAATATTATAAAATCGACATACTAGTTGATTGAAAGAATAATATGGTCATGCAAGTTACCCCTTCATCAAACTTCAAACATTACAAATCCATCTTCAAGAACAACCGATTAGTTAACAACTTAGACACATAAACACTAGCAAGTCCCTCCCAAATACCCCTCGGTGATGTCTCCTTCATAACACTAAAAAAATCAGGAGCAAGTGCTATCCTTATCGTACTCGACGTCCTCTTCTTAATTTTAGCCTAATTCCCGCTTTTCATTTCCTCCGACTTATTCTCTTCCAAAACTTCATCAAGTTCCTGTTCTTTCAACACATTTTGGATTGTCATCTACCACACTATGTAACCCATCTTTCCATCAAAGACCAAGACTTGATAGCTTGAACCCACGCTATTCATATTTTCCAATACATGAATTTCTTCAAAACTGTTGTTGCTGTCCAACATCAATTACCATTGCTAGGGACTTCCAAATCCAATCCCCACCGTTCAGATTAAAGATCTATGAGTTTCTAAACTACACAGCAAAAATCAGCTCATTCCAATGTTGAACGAACGTGATACACCTATTTTTCCACTATTGCGCTGAAAAAAACAAACTAGAAATCTGCAACTTTTTCTTCGATTTTAGCAAAAAAAATGCCATTTATTTGGGATAGGAGTGAGTAGTTATGCAAGAATATAATTTACACACCAAATAATATTATATCTAGTTTCAAAAGGGTAGTCTCATATTTTTAATAATCAACTTAATGCTATTTTTTTCTGTAAAATAATTATTTAATTAAAACTTAAAAAAATGTCATGGATACACTATTAAAAATAATATCGATAAATTCAATAGCGAAAATAAATTTTCATACACTCTTAGTTTTAAGGTTTCAAGTGGTTTAGTTCATATCGTGGATCGGGACAAGATTGAAGTGAACAAAATTATACAGTTTGGTTCGATTTTCAAGCATGAGTAATTCAGTTCTGTCTTAAAAAGCAAATCACATGCTTCAGTTTGATTTATGGTACGACTCTTTTAGACCAAATCAGGACGAACCAAATCACGGTCTGATGATAATGTTACTTTGAACTAGGCATGTCAATTTTATCTATTAACTTGTTAACCTACTCATCTCAACCTACTAATTACCCAACCCAACTCAACTCATTTAATATAACGGGTTGTAACGAGTTGCCCAAATTACTCATCAGATTTTGCGGGTTAAGCTAGGTTTAACTCATTAACCCGTTATAATCCGCTAATCAGAAGTTACCCACCCACATCAACCACCCCATACCCTCATTAAAAAAATTATTTATATTAAAATTAAATTTTACAATTCTCCCTCCCCCTCACCACCCCCAACCCCACCCCTACCACACTCATCACCACCACCCCCACCCCACTCTCCACCACTACCCCCTACCCCCACCCCACCCCACCCTCTAGATAAAAAAAGTTAAATCATTTTAAGTTTAGTTTTAACAACCCCTAACCCCACTCACCTCAATCACCCCCGCCCGCCCCCACACCTCCCGTCCCCCCCCCACCCCGTCGGATAATTTTTTTAATCATTTTAAATTTATTTTTAACAACCCTCACCCCTGCCCCTCCCACCCACCTCCATTGGATCAAAAAAAATTAATCATTTTAGATTTATTTTTAACAATGCCCCACACACACCCCTATCCCCACCCCGTTGGATAAAAAAAATTAATTATTTTAGATTTATTTTTAATAACCCCCACCCCCTGCCCCACACCCCCTGTCAGATCAAAAAAAAATTTAATCATTTTAGATTTATTTTTAACAACCCCCACTCCCTGCCCCCCATCCGCGTCGGGTCAAAAATTTTTTTAATCATTTTAAATTTAGTTTTAACAACTTCTCACCCCACTCACCACTAACCCCCCCCCCCACCATCGGGTCAAAAAAAATTAATTTATTTTTGAAAATTATTTTTTCTAGCCGAGTAATTAAAAAAAAAGTTGAACTTATCGGGTTATTCGAGTCAACCCGCCCTCATTTGACCCGTATATTAAATGGGTCGTAACAGGTATTACTCGTCTCAACCCATAAATCGCTTCAACCCGTTACCCGCTTTAACCCAACTCAACCCAACCCGATTGTCAGGCCTACTTTGAACCATCAAAACAAACCAATAGACCAAACTGGCAAATTGAACCACCTGACTAAATTAACATACCACACATTTCAATCATAGATGTGTACTATGTTAAGTAATAACCATCGTTGAATTATTAAAAAAAATTAAACAAAAAACATATCATATCAGACTAATCATAATTCTCATTTTTCATCTTATTTAATATTCATTTCATCTTTTGTTATCTTCATTGTGACATGTAGATAACTGAATTCTCTACAATATCGATATTGCGTAGTGAGTTACCTTCCTTCTGCCTCTCGCTTCTTCTATTCTCTCGCTTGCTCTATTCTCTCGCTTGCTCCGGCTTTTCTCTTTGACTCTTTCGATCACATCTCTCACTCTTTCACCATGACCCCTAAATTTTTTTAATAAATCTAATAATGATTTGTAGTCGATGCCCACTTTTTTGAAATATTTTCGATCATTTTGGTAAATGGAGTGGGGATTTTTCGAGCCGACATTCCTTATCGAAAGGCAGAACCGAATGAAGCATTGTATAAATCGTGGTTTGAATCACACTTAACCACGATCCAAATCACGGTCTGAACCAAAGAGTTGAACCGTGGTCTATATCAAATTGAACTTCGATTAAATTTTATTTCATTTTATGATTTGATTCAATTTGAAATTTTAGTGATATGATAGCTTGTGGTTAGATATGTAAATTGTCACTAACCATACCAATCAATTAACACCCCTACTTGGTCATAGTTCACGTTAAAGGGCAAATTTCGGTGCGTCAAGCGCTTCCCGTCAAGCGAAAGTTGGGAGAGGAAACCATTTGCTAGAGCCTTCCCCTGACAATTGCCAAGAGGCTGTTCGCCAAGATTCGAACCCGTGTCCTTATAAATACTTTTTTTTTTTTGTCAAATGATGGTCATAGTTCACATTATTTGAAAAAAAAATATGAGTACGTATTAGAAAAATAAGCATTTCCAAACTTAGTTCTTATGTCCATGTTTATTGTAAGACTTCTTCTCTCTTATATTTCCTCCGTACATCTGAAATTGCATATTTTGGGTTGGATACGGAAATTAAAAAAAATGTGTTAGTAGATTGGGTTGGATACGGAAATTAAAAAAATAAACTATTTTCTCTTAGACTGTTGGAAAAATAAATTTATAGCATCACAGATTAAACAAACAATTTAATCAACAGTAGGGGATTTATTGATCAAGTCAAGAACGTACCAATAAGCCAATAGCAAAACCAACAGCAAGGAAACAGGATCAGGAAAACACAACAGAAACAAGTAAACAAATGATTAGAAAACTTATCGTGATTTGATCGAGTCGCCTTAGGAAGACTGTCCTAAGAGAAAATATTGCCCCAATCGGGTGCAACTCAGACAGTGCAAATTTCTCCGAGGATAAAACGATCACGGATTACGTACCACAAATCAGCACACAGGTAGGTAATCACCGGCGGTCCTATCTCAGTCGCCTTGAATCTCACGATCGAATCTCTATGAACGAGGAGTAATCAACAATGAAAGAAACTAGAGAATAGGATTTTCTCTTTAATCTCTCATAGGCAAAAACGGCTGAATGAAGTTATTATTTATACATGTGGTAAATTATAGGTTTTAAAGTCTTAATTTGACCTAAAGACCCGCTGCAATTCGGCCCAGGAGAAGACCAACCCGTCACATGCGCGGTCGCCCTTGAGACTTGCGCGACCGCGCTAACGGCCCGATGCTAAATGGCGAGGTCTTGGCATTCGGCGGCCGCCTCTCCTTGCGATAACTCCGAGGATTTTCCTCCTTGGCCAAATTCGGTCCACACCCACTGGCAACTCCCGAGGTCATAGATCTATGGACTTCATACCACATGAATCAAATATTCCAACAATCCCCCACAAGTTCATAGAAATATGACGTGTACAGATTGTCCATTGTAATGCTTTCAGTAATGGTACCTTCCGGCTTGAACCACTACCTATGTTATCCAACGCAAACCTCCACAGGATCAGATGAACGGGTGTCTTGAATATGATGTCTTTGGATGTAGAGGTCTTTGCTGGTAACAAACACGACAAAAGTTATGATAGGCCCTCTATCGAACACTTGACGCTTATAAGCCATACGTCCCGATCCTCTATCATGAGTGCTTTCAAGGAATAACCCGAATTCCTCTAATTGCGGCCAACAATAACACTCACTTAGTGGGCATCTCGTAAGATGTCTTGCTAACATCTTGTCTAAAAGACTTGATCCCATTCAAAGTTCCAAACTTTTACTTTACTAGCAGCAACGAGCACCTCTAGGCTATTCAGGGGATAGACTCAGACATGTAACATGTCAATCTATTATTAGGTGCTCCAACTCACCCCACAGCTTGTTATTACCACATTGAATCTCCTTTGTGGGATCTCCACTCAGGTAGATTGGGTTGCTACTGCGTATGAATCAGACAGGGTTCAAACCCATCCCCAACCTAGATTTTTGAACTAGAGCAAATTCTAGCCCTTTGGTTAAAGGATCAGTTGTGTTATCCTTGGTACCAACATAATCAACAGCTATCACCTTCCGAGACACAAGATCCCTTATAGATTTTAATCTAATTTGAATGTGTCTCCTGGTTTTACAGTTGTACTTGACACTTTTCAGTTTCTCAATTGTGGCAGTGTTGTCACAATGTACAGAGATAACAGGCATGGGCTTACTGACCATAGGCAACTCAGACATAAGTCCTCGAAGCCATTCAGCTTCCAATCCAGTAGTGTCAAGGGCAACTAATTCGGCCTCAAATGTAGACCTAGACAACAGAGTTTGTTTGTTCGATCTCCAGGCGACTGCAGCTCCGCCTAAGGTGAAAACATACCCCGTACAGCCATAACTCCCGGAGTTAAAGGCAATCCAGCTTGCATCACTATATCCTTCAAGAACAGAATGATATCTCCCGTAATGCAGCCCAAGGAAAATCGTTCCCTTCAAGTACTTGAGAACTCTATCAAGAGCTTCCCAATGTGCTTTATTTGGACATTGAGTATATCTAGCCAACCTAGTAACCGAGTAGGATATATCTGGTCTAGTACAATTGGCAAGATACATCAAACTTCTAATAATTTGGTTATGCCACTAGTTGAACGAGTCAACTTAAGGCCAAGAATCACACTAGATACTCCCATATCCTTCATCTCAAACTTACTTTTCAAGAATTCCTTAGTAGTATTAATTATTCTCATATCCGTTCCAAACAACAGAATATCATCGACATACAGACATAAGACAATACTACTATCACCAATACTTTTGCTATAAACACACTTATCAAACTCATTAGTAATGAAGTCAAACGATGAGACAATTTTATCAAATTTCTCATGCCACTGCTTAGGGGCTTGTTTGATTCCATACAAGGACTTAACAAGTTTACAAACCTTTCTCTCATTGCCAGAGGCCTCAAAACCTTCAGGTTGATCCATATAAATTTCTTCCTCTAGATCGCCATGCAAGAAGTCGGTCTTAACATCCATCTGATGGATAGGAAGATCATATACAGAGGCCAATGCAATAAGCATTCGGATTGTAGTCATTCTAGCAACTGGCGAATAGGTATCGAAATAGTCTATTCCCTCCATTTGCTTGAATCCCTTAGCCACTAACCTAGCCTTAAACTTGTCAACGGTTCCATCCGGTTTCAGTTTCCTTTTGAAGACCCACTTACATCCTATCGTGCTACAAACATGAGGGAGATCGACCAATTCCCATGTCCCATTAGAGACAATAGAATCCATCTCACTCTTAACAGCATCCTTCCACTGCTTGGCATCAGAAGTGGTCATAGCAGCTTTGAAGGTTAGAGGATCACCCTCGACATTGTAAGTGATGAAATCACTTCCATAGTCCTTGGTGGTCCTTGCCCGTTTGCTCCTTCTTGGTTCAATCTCATCGTCAGAATGAGTTTCACTAGAATCAAAACCCCACATTTGTCAGCTCCTCTACTTGAGCAGGAATGGAATTAGTGGTTGGGTTAGATTCTTTAGGAAGTTCGTCTTTCATAGGAAACACATCCTCAAAAAATGTTGCATCACGTAACTCAACTATAGAGTTCACATCTATGCCAGAAATTTCAGATTTGATAATTAGAAATCTCAATGCATAGCTTGTTTCAGAATAACCTATAAAGATAGCATCAACAGTTTTGGGTCCAAGCTTTTTCCTTTTGTGTGCGGGTACAAGTACCTTTGCAAGGTACCCCCACACTTTTAAGTGTTTCAGACTTGCCTGTCGACCTCTCCAAAGTTCAAAGGACTTTCCTTTCTATGTTTAGGAGGTACTCAATTCAGAATATGGCAAGCCGTATTCAAAGCCTCTCCCCACATATATTTGGGCAGTCCAGAACTTATGAGTAAACTGTTAATCATATCAGTAAGGGTTCTATTCTTACGTTCAGCAACACCATTAGATTGAGGGGTGTAGGGAGGAGTCTCTTCATGTACAATTCCGTTTTCTTGGCAATAATACATGAATGGGTTAGACTCATATTCACCTCCTCTATCAAATCTTAACCGCTTAAGTTTCTTGCCTGTTTGTGTTTCTGCTTCATTCTTAAATATAATGAATTTATCTAATGCTTCATCCTTAGAATTAAGCAGATAGACATAACAGTATTTACTAGCATCATCAATAAAGGTGAGAAAGTATTTCTTTTTGTCTTTGGTCAACACGCCATTAAATTCACAAATATCAGTATGAACTAAATCTAGAATTTTAGAATTTCTCACAACCGATTTAAACGGACCTTTAGTAGATTTAGCTTCAACACATACATGACACTTAGAATTTTTATCAATAGCATGTTTAGGAATAATATCTAAATTCATCATTCTTTTCACAGAATCATAATTAATACTCCCTCCGTCCCACCCGAATTTGGACAAATTTCCTTTTTGGGCGTCCCATCCGAATTTGGACAACCCAAAAAGAAAAGTTTATAATAATAAAAAAATGGGCCTACCCCACTCAATTTCCCTTAATTAACCCTCATTAAACATAAACCAACCTAAAAATTGTCTTAGCTATTGTAATTTGGGTTGGCCCAAATTAAAAACCCAAATCCAATTTCTTAACCCTAACAACACAATCACTTTATCTCTCCTCACAGTTCTTATTAGATTACGGAAACACACTCTCTCTCTCTCCTCGTCGCCCTCACAAACCCTAGATCTAGCTTGGGAATCCGTCGGCCAACATGGATTTCGGCGACGATCTATGGGTCTCCTCGCCTTTGGATGAAATTCCCCCTTGTTTTCTTGCCGATTCTGGTTCACTCGATGTTGAATCTCTTTGTTCCGACCCCGTCGGTGAGTATGGGTCTTTACTCGACACTTTTGTGCCGGAGACACCGGAAGTGGAGATAGGTGGGTTGGCTATGGCGGGGAAGACGACTGTTGGTGAACCTTTCGAATGTTTGAGCCCAGATTCGATTTTATCTGAGAGTTTCCACTCAAATCGACCTATTTCCACTCAAATCATATGGATTCTCCGTCAATTGGAAAAAAATGGCTTTGATTTGAGGGCTTTCACTGTCGATCTCTCTGTTATTTGTGATTCCAACCCAGAAGAAGATTTTGCTTTGCCGATTTACTATGGTCTTACTGAGCCCTATTACTATGGTGTTCTTCGAAAAGAGACCGTCGTTGCAGAGAAAGGATTGTGGGCGGTCCCTGATGATGTTCAAAAATTGCTTGACGAACTGATTCCGGTTCCGATTGAAGAAGCGGCTTTGCCAACACCATATTGTGGATGGTCTCTGAAGATGTTCAAAGAATGCTTGAAGAATACCCACATGTCATCTCTTTTTTCGATTTTATCTGAGAGTTTATAATAATATGAACAAATATTTACATTTGATTTTGATCAAAAGCTTAGACAGGAACTCAATGATGATATTTATCTGAGAGTACAATTTTCAAAAAACAAAAGCTCTCTTTTTTTGAGTAGTCCTGTTGATTCAAAGCAACACTCCACCAATCTCCAATTGGGATATTATGCCTTCTAAGCCATCTGCTTGCCCTTCATCTTGTAGATACTTTATGCAATCTTTAACTAGCTCCACATCAACTTCCAAGTCTGTTGGCAGTAGGCCCATTCTCTGCAAATGATCTTTACTCATATGAGGAATTTTATAGTTGTTGTCCCCTTTGTTCTTCATTGTTTCAATCAAACACAACTGCAAGCTAATAAAAATTTTGTTTAGTGTTTCATGAGAAAGATTATGGTATGCTTGGTTGACTGCATCTACCAACTGTTCAACTGTTGTGGCTTGAATGTCTGTTTTGATTGAGTCTATTGACCTGAACCATCCAAGGTCATTGATATTGGTGTCTGGGGAGTTTGGTGGTTGAAATATTAGTTGAATGTCCCACCCATCTGCTGTTGCTACTTGCCTGAAATCTGGATCTGAGTTGTTGATATGTGGAGGTGCATTGTCCCATTGTATGATGATATTTTTTGACATTGTAGCTGGCCATTTGGCTTTGATTGCAGGAATGACCTGCAATTAAAAAAAAAATAGTTGCACTATTAATTTTAAAATAAATGTTGCTGGTATCTTCAAAAAAAAAAAAAATTGAGTTTGAGTCCACTTACTTGATTTATAAACATGTTTTTTGTGACTTCTTTGTTGATGGAGTCCAAGGGTTTTGTAACCCAAATTCCTGCTTCTCTGTTCCTGCTATTTCTCTGTGTTTGCTCTCTTTTTGTAAATGCCCAAATTCCTATTTTCCCATCAAATAAGAATTCACCCTCATTTGTGTAAATGGGTCTACTAGCAAGACTTATGAACATTACCTTTGGGATAAACCTTTTATTTTGGCATGATCGTGTTGGCTCTTCTTCTCCAATGCACATGTAGTATCTCTCCATTGCTTTTGTCATGTAGAACCATTTTTCATCAGCATGAATGACATGAGACATGCTTTTAAACACAAATTTTCCTAAACTTAAATCCCATTTGAGTGCTCTAAGACTGAATTTCAGTCTTCCTACCTTGTTGGCTTGAGTTAATGACGGCTTGATTGCATTTGTGTGAGCTCTGATCACCCCCTCTTTTTTCCATCTCCAAATTGTGCTCTTACTACTAAACTTGCCCCTAAATCTCTTATAGTGCCTCTTCTATGAAAATGAACTTGTTTCATTTTTTGTTCATCTAACATTACAGTTTTTTTTCTTACAACACCTTTCATCTTTGAAGTCAAAGATACAGGAGCATTTTCTGCCATTCGACGTCGGATTGTTAGCCACGTCGAGTAGACCGTCGAGCGACACATCCCAAATCTCTGGACAGCCTCAGCAATCTTGCCCTTTGGAAGAATCATCTCAGTAGTTGATCGAAGCAAAAACTGCACCAACAAAGCCTTCTCCTCTTCTGTTTGACTAGGCTTCATCTTTTGGGTTTATTTTTTGGATTTTTGTACAATTTGTTTATTTTGATAAACAAACCGTTTGTATTTATAGCTGGGATTAGGAAAAAAAAACTGGTAACTTGGTTTTTGAAAATGTGGAGGGAAATGTTAATCCCAGTTAAAATTTAGGAGGGAAAGGCATCAGGGCACAATTCGGGTGAAATGTTGTTAATCCCAGTGAAATGTTTGAGCAGCCTTGTTTGTTTTGTTTGCTGATGTAATAGGGTGATGTAGTTGTAAATAAAAAATCTTTTGTACTTTTGTTTGTTTGTGAAATGGATTAAGACTTAATTAAAAAGGGGACAAACCCTTAATTATGTTTGACTTTAGCTTTTTGCCTTTTTTTATTGTTATTTCTTAATCTCCGTGTAAAGTAACTTTGTCCAAATTCGGGTGGGACGGAGGGAGTATGTCCTAAACGATCATGCCAAACATTTGAAGATTCAATGGAATAAGAAACAGGATAATCAATAGAACTAAAATTATTGTGCGAACAAACATCAGTTTCAACTCTAATTTTAAATAAACCATCCGAAGAATAACATTTCCCCACAAAACTACCAGAATCCAAAATTATGACCTTATTACATTTAAATGAAATCTCAAATCCTTCCCTAACTAAACTAGAACCACTAATAATGTTGCGACGAATATCAGGAACGTGATACACTCGATGCAAGGTAAGAATGAGCCCATTAGGAAACTTCAGGTCCACGCGTCCAGTCCCAAGCACCTTTGCAGCACTAGAGTTCCCCATCGTCACTGATCTACCACGCTCAGCCGGTAAGACACAAATAGCAATTTATCGGCACAAACGTGCACATTTGCCCAGTGTCGACTAGCCGCTCGTTGGGTTCATAGACGGTAAAGATTTCGGGATAAGAGGTTACATACTTTGTAACATTGCGGGTCGAGCGTCAACTCCGGGTGCGTCGAGTCGGGATCATCATAATCCTTCGGACCCAACACCATGTTGACAGCGGGATGGTCATCAAGCGTAGCCTTGTGGTCCTTTTCCTTTCTTGGACGGGCAGTCCCTAGAAAAGTGTCCACCTTCTTCACAATTCCAGCAGTTCAATTTTGCTTTTGGCTTCTTAAAGTTATTTTTCTTAACTTTAATCTTATCATAGTTTTCTTTATCCTTAGAGTGAGTTTTCACACCTTTTCCTTTAAACTTGCTTTTACCAGTTACCATATTAGCAGCAGCCTCCACAGGTACGCTCGGTTGGTTACCATTATGCACCTCCTGAATCGCAATTGCATTCATCAGCTCATTGAGTGTCAAGCTTCCAGTACGATGCTTGAGGGTCATACCGAATTCACCCAAGATCGAGGAAACTTCTCAATAATAGCCATGACAGCGAACTTATCAGGAAATCCCATGTCAGCGTCCTTGAGCGATTGCAAAATGATTTGGAGTTTGTGCACTTGGTCGGTAACCGACTTTCTCTCGCTCATGCGATAATTCAGGAACTTACCCACTTGGTACTTTTCCACACCGGAATCATCGGTGCTGTACTTTGTGGAAAGAGACTCCCAGCGATGTGCGCAGTGAGAGGAGCGAGCAATAGACATCAAAGAGAGTGCATTCGACAAAGGCGACAGAATGCATCCTCGAACAACATCGTCCCGCTCCTTCCACTGTTTAACAGCTGACCACACTAGCGATATCATCGGCTTTCGGAGCGGGACATTTAGATGACAAGATACCGTACATGCCCTTAATTGACGGCCGGATCTTCATGCGTTCGGACCCAACGCTTGAAGTTCTTTCCAGCCGAACTTCTCCGAAAGATCCGAGGTGTCAACTAGGGACTTAAAGGGAGAACTAGAGGTACTTCCGGACATGATCCAATAAACTATTTTCTCTTGGAAGTTTGTTGGAAATAAATTTATAGCACCAGATTAAACAAACAATTTAATCAACGGTAGGGGATTTATTGATCAAGTCGAACGTACCAATAAGCCAATAGCAAAACCAACAAAGAAGGAAACAAGATCGGGAAAACACAAATGACGAAACAAGTAAACAAATGATTAGAAAATTTATCGTGATTTGATCGAGTCGCCTTAGAAAGACTGTCCTAAGAGAAAATATTGCCCCCAATTGGTGCAACTCAGGTACAGGCAAATTTCTCCGAGGATAAAACGATCACGGATTACGTACCACAAATCAGCACACAGGTAGGTAATCACCGGCGGTCCTATCTCAGTCGCCTTGAATCTCACGATCGAATCTCTATGAACGGGGAGTAATCAACAATGAAAGAAACTAGAGAATAGGATTTTCTCTTTAATCTCTCATAGGCAAAAACGGCTGAAGGAAGTTATTATTTATACATGTGGTAAATTATAGGTTTTAAAGTCTTAATTTGACCTAAAGACCCGCTGCAATTCGGCCCAGGAGAAGACCAACCCGTCACATGCGCGGCCGCCCTTGAGACTTGCGCGACCGCGCTAACGGCCAGTAACAAATGGCGAGGTCTTGGCATTCAAGCGCGGCCGCCCTTGGCCTAAGCGCGGCCGCCCTCCTTGGCAGTAACTCCGACGGATTTTCCTCCTTGGCCAAATTCAGTCCACACCCACGACACTCCAAGGTCATAGATCTATGGACTTGATACCACATGAATCAAATATTCCAACAATAATTACAATAATTATTAACTAACTATTTTCAACCTCAATTTCTCTTTTCTAATCAGTCATCTATACTCACAACATATAATATTTTTCACTTTTTTCTTGAATTTTCTGAATTATTTTATTATTAAAAATTTTCTATTGAGATGGATGGAATAGAAAATTTATTGTGGTCAACTAATGGAAAAAAAATACTCCATGGAAGATAGAGGAAGGGATTACCACTTACCAATAATGTCTTTTGAGAGAGTGATGTGTTGGGCCCATATTTAATTTATAATTTGTCAAAAGTGGATTTAATTTATAATTTGTCAAAAGTGGCATGACAAATTAAAAATGGTAATCAGACTCAGGAGTTTAAAGTGTCTTTTGGTACGGAAGTTAAAATAAATATGAATTTCATAAAAGAATATGCAAAAAATTAAAAAGAACATTAAAAAATGTCATTTCAGATATATTAAAATATTGTCTTAAAAAAAAAAATTAACTCTTGCATCAATAAATGTAAGGTTATTTTATTTCAATTTTGAATTATCATTTATTTAAGGTGACGAAGTCATAAAATTTTGGAAAGGAAATCAAGTTTACTTTAAAAATAGATACTACATTTACGACATCCAAATTTATTATGTCAAAATTTTACAAAAAATGCGTTTTTCTTTAAGTTTAAAAAACGTGTCTTGATTCCCCCACTAGTGTCAGTGTTAGAGTAACAAAGTGTCAGTGTAAAAAGTATCAATGCATGTATTATTAAGTGTCAATGTTAGTGTAACAAAATACCAGTGTAAAGAGTGTCAGTGCATGTATTATTAAGTGACAGTGTTAGTGTAAAAAAAGTGGCAGTGTTAATGTAACAAAGTGTCAGTGTTAGTGTAACAAAATGCCATTGTAAACATTGTCAGTGCATGTATTATTAAGTGCCAGTGTTAGTGTAAAAAAGTGTCAGTATTAGTGTGACAAAGTGTCAAGTGTTAATATAACAAAATGTCAATGTAAAGAATGTCATTTCATGTATTATTAAGTGTCAATGTAGGATAAAAATGTCAGTATTAACATAAAAAAGTGTCAATGTGAAAAATGTCAGTAAATATATTATTAAGTATTAATATAAAAATGATTTTTCTTTAATATTAAATAAAAAATATATTTTTTATAAGACCAACTCATTTATCATAGAAGAAGATAGAAGGGGGTCAAAAATTTACAAGCTTGGTTCCAAAAATATACACGTGGAAGACATTCGTCCGTGTAAATGTAGCCTTATATTTTTTCAATAAAAAGATAAATATCTATATTTATTTTTAAAAATTAATATATACTCCCTCCGTCCCATAAAACATTACCCTTTTTACTATTTTGGGCGTCCCACTTTAAAGTCCTGCTTTCCTAAAAAGAATTTTTTTTAATACTTCTTTATTTATGGGACCCACTTGTCATACTCACAACAATTTTCAAATTTACTATTCTTTCCACTCATTTTCTTTCCTCCCACTCACAACACCTACTTTAATAACATTATTTCTTATTTTCCGTTCTCAACAGTAAAGGTGTAAAGTTTTGTGGGACGGACGGAGTATTTAGAGACAGAAGGAGTGTTTAATTTGTCAATTGTTTGACATTCACATTAAAAGACTTTGTCATATTTCAAAAGAAAATTAGTGAATAACAACAATTATTTTTTTGTTGTGTTTTGGAACTTAAGGTTGTTGTTTAGTGGTGGTAAATTTGGTGATTAGTGGTGGATTAAGGATAAACCATATATAGTCATCAAACACATCACTATATATTTTTCAATGTACTCCGTCCATGAATGAATGATCATTTTAAATTTAAAAATTCTATTAATTTAAATTTATATTTGATAAAAAAAAAATCTAAACATTTTTTCTATTCACTTTAAAACTTTTAGTTTTATAAAAATATAATAAATTATGAAAAATATTGATTTTTTTTTAAAATGTCCGATAAAATCTAAAAAAGTTTCATAATACCCCGTAAGTTCCTTTCCATATGTATTACCATGTTATATTATTCTGTAATAATACTACATACAAGATAATACATAATACTACATATTTATATAATACAATATTGATTATGACAGGTGGCGCCGGCGACCAGCGATCGGTGACCGGATCCCGACGAGTTTTTGGCAATCAACGACCGAATTCTGGTGGGATTTTGGCGACCGGTGATCGGATTTTGACGGGCGACAGGCGAATGTAGTCGGTGACGACGGTGGACGGCAGCTGCGGGCGGCGCTGGTGGTGGCAGGATACAGTATTTAGGATGCTGTATCATAATTTTTAAATAATGATATAGAATTCAGTAAATATAATACTGTATAATAACTTACGGGGTATTTAAATTAATGAGGAATTTCAAAAGGGAATTATGGGTAAAATTCTAAAAAAAAAAAAATTATATAGAAACAAGTTTTTTGATTTTTTTTTAAATGTCATTTGATTTGTGAATAAAGAATTTTTATATATACGTTGTTCGACAGAAGAAGGATTATTTATATGTTGTTCACACTTCACTAACATAATTAATTAGCAAAAATACAAATAAATGAAACAAAATCAAATGATTCTTATTTATGACATTCACTGTGATATTCCCCATCCCACATTGAAAATATGTGAGAATTTAGTGTGATATATAGAAGACCCATACACTACTACTAAGCATCAAATCATCCATTGGACTTTTGGAGGCCTGTGATGGGCTGTGGTTGACCCAATTGAGGAGATGCTTAGTGGGCTTGCGAGCTAGCCCCCCCATCCCACATTGAAAATATGTGGGAATTTAGTGTGATATATAGAAGACTCATACACTACTACTAAGCATCAAATCATCCATTGGACTTTTGGAGGCCTGTGATGTGTGGTTGGCCGGTTGAGGAGAGAATGAGTGGGTAGGTGTGTGAGAGGCTCGGGTCGTTACATTCACATTCATTTTCTCTACCAATCAATTAAAAAAAATGAATAATATTATCATTATCTTTAAAATTTCATAAATATTAGTCTTGTGTCAGTTGACCTGACCAAGTAGTCCCTAGTAAACAAAAGTACACACACTAGAGTAACATAATTGGAGTAAACAATTCACAAGCTTAGACATACAAACCCCCCAAACCCAAACACCCCCCCCCACCCCCCCCACCCCCACATAACACATAGTTAATGTTCAAACTCCGATCCGATGCGTGATTTTTATACATTTTAATTTTAATAGTATAGATGTATAAATATTATATAATTGTTATTTATTTTTTAAATACTTAATTTTACGATAATAAAATGAATAGCAAAAAAAAGTTGATAAAAAACATTCAGAAAAGTTTTTCACAAAAAGACATTTATTTTAGAAGATGTTTTTTAATAAAACATTCATTTATTTAGAGAGAGAGAAACACTTTGTATTGATTTTTTTTTTTTTTTCGTTTCACAACAACTTTCAGGCCATTTCATAGCAAATTGTATTGTTCAAAATGATAAGTACATAATATTGTAGTTATTAATTATTCAATAAAACTCACTTATCATACTAATATTAATCAGCTACTCCCTCCGTCTCAGTCCAGTGTACACTTATTTCCCTTTTGGTTCGTTTCAGCCCAGTGTGAACTACCATAAATGGTATGTCCTTTAATATTTTATATTCTCCCTACCCCACCCACTCATTAACTCCACTCATTCTCCACCATACAATTTATTCAATCAACCTACTATTTACTCCACTCATTCTTTCTCTTCATTTTCTATCACACATTTTTATTATCTTAATAATATTTCTTAATCGGCGTGCTTTGGTTAATGGTTCACAGTTGGATGGGACGGAGGGAGTATATATTTATTATTTACTACTCTCACTTTCTTTTTATTATCTCATTTTCATATACATTATTCTTGTTTTTTCTTAATTTTTGTATTTAAAATTTGATGTAAAGTTCTCGAGAAGGAGGGAGTATTTTTTTAATTTTATTTTTTGTTACAGAAAATGATAATAAGTAAGCTATCATTATGAGTCATGTAAAATCGCGAAAGCAGCAAAGCTCTCTCAATAAAGTTTAGATATGTTAGAGATATTATTTCACATTAGGAATTAACAAATCTTGCATATAATATATAAAGATTCTGGCCACTCCCGTTAATACGAATTGATTTTAAGGTGAAACCTCATATTTTAAAATGGTATTAGAGCAAGTTCTTTACGCAACGATCCACTATATCCGATTGATAACCTTGATTTTCATGACTCGAAATCGAGACCTGTAAAACACTCCTATCTAAATGATTTAGGTGCTTGTCGGTAGGAAGAGAGTATTTTCATGAAATGCGTTACTCATCCTCAAAACTCATTTTGCACATTAATATCATCTTTCTTCATTTCATCTCACTGCTTCACATCACCACCTACCATTATTATCCCATCTCTCTCTCTCTCTCCTCAATTTCTCTACAACAGTAAAAATCACGTAAGGAAAAAAAAAAAAAAACCTCTTTTTCTTGATTCCTCTCTCCCTCTTTAGTGTTCCCTGTGAATACTTGAATCTTGATTTGGTCACTTTTTGCTTTTTGCTTTTTGCAAGTTAAAGATGGAATAAGATACTACAAAGAAGCCCTTTTCCTCAATACATAACACAGGTAGATATTAAGATTGTGTGTGTATGTGTGTGTGGTTTATTGATATAGTAAGATTATCAAGTTGGGTTGATTGACTTTTTCTTGGTGCAGCTGGCAATTTTCGTTCACATGATGAAATGGGTGCAGAACTGTGGATTGACTAACAGAGCAATAAATGGGTACTACTGCCAAGAATCTTGAAAACCAGCCTTAGTCTGCGTGTGTGTGTGTGTTTGGGTGCAATAAATATTAATGTGAAAGGAATTTAAGCATGATTTTGGTGCAAATCATGCTAGGATTCCATTACTAACATAAGTATTTTTCACGTGCTTCTAAAGTTCTAGAAGGGTTGACATTTTGGGATTCCATGATTGTTACCTGAACTTGATTCAGCTAGAATTGAGAATTTGGGTTGAAATGAGTGATTTTTAAATTGTGTTCTTTGTTGAAATCGAGATCGAAATGGGAGTTAACCAGTAGCACTTGATCTGTGGAAGTTGTTGTTTGTGGTAGAATGGGTAGTATTTGATTAGGGTTTGTCATGGAATAGAAAAAATTGGCATAGATAGAAAGGGTTTGAGCGTTTCTTGATTAGGTTTTATCATGGAATCGAAAATCTTAGCATAGGAAGAAAGGGTTTGACTGTAGTCCTCCAATCCAATCCAATCCAATGGAGGAACCGGCGGAAAATCAAAGCTTAGGCAGGACTAATACTATGAGGCAATTGGTGGAGAAAAGAGACGATACTCTGTTTCATCTTGCTGTGAGAGCTGGGGATTTGGATGCGGTTTTGAAATTATTTGATAATACTGAAGATGAGGAATTGAAGTTTTTGTTATCGAAGCAAAACCAGTCGGGTGAAACTGCGCTTTATGTGGCTGCTGAATCTGGTAATATTGATATTGTGAAGGAGATAGTGAAGTATTATGATTCGGAAGCTGCTAGTATCAAAGCTAGAAATGGGTTGGATGCTTTTCATATTGCTGCAAAACAAGGAGATCTTGGTAAGTCTTTTATTGCAAGCTCTTGTCTTTTGCTGTAATTGCGTCTGATGTAAGTCAATGGACCTTGCTTCAATAAGTTGTTCATCGGTAGCTTCATACCCAAAGAAATATCTAAGATACTAGTAGCAATTTAACATGGTAAAACCTACTCCCTCCGTCCCTAATTGAATGTCCAAATTTCATTTCAAGGGGACACTCCGAAAATGTGTGCTTTTTATACATTTTAATGGCAAAGATTCATGAATATTCTTGTTATCCACTTTCTAAACATTTAGTTTTACGAAAATAAAATGAATAGCGTAATTTTTTTGGTAAAGACAAAATTTTCTTGAACTTGGATATTCATTTAGAGACAGGGGGAGTAGTTCTAAACATCAAAGTTTAGAACTCGCACTTTCACCTTTAATAGCTCATATGTATCAACCACTATGTGTAGTTGAGGATGCTATAACATCATAGTTGTTTGATGTTGTGTCCGTTTGGAATTTATTATCTGTATATAGGTTGTTTTGCATATGTTCCTTGAACACATGACCTGGAGAAAGAGAATGAAACGAAATCATGGTACCGATATGTGCATTAGGTTTATAACCAGATTGTTCGTTTATAGAATCATGGAGATAGGGTTTATCTCCACATCTTTGTTCTTTTCAAATTTCACTGATAGAGCTTTCATATTCTCTGCACCTGGATATTGCCAACTTACAACCACATAACATTTTCTCTCTCTGTTTTTCTGCTTTTCGTTGTTTATGGGAACAGATAACATAGTGCTCTTTACCTTAGACAACGCGGCATACTTCGGTTTTGTTCTTGTTTTGTTCTAATTTGAGTTTAGTGTTCTATAGATCATAAATTGTTCATCAAAATAACTGAAGATTGATGCATGGATAGGCTCCCATGTTATACTGTGCAATAATTTTTGTTAATTTAATTGTCCTACTGAACCTCTATAAATTGTTATTGATAGTATTTATAGTGGTGTATTAATAACAAGTTTTAAATTTTCATTAGGATAATTAATTAACCTAAATTTATTGCTCAAAGTACCTTCGTGTTAACACAAAAAAAAAATAATAAAGGAAGATCATTTCGAGACGGAGGGAGTATCTTTCTAATTGTCAAAACTTGTTTACTGCAAACTGTCAGAAAAATCTGACATAGTCCTAGGATTCGGCTTCTTGCTATTCTGACGATAAAATCTGTTGCAGAGGTAGTGAAGGTTCTTAGTGAGTCCCTTCCCGAGGTTTCAATGACATTCGATCAATCCAATACCACAGCGTTGCATACAGCAGCCGAACAAGGCCATATTGATGTGGTAAACTTTCTCTTACAGAAAAATAGGAACATGATCACCATTCGGAAAAGCAACCTGAAAACAGCATTGCATTCCTGCGCAAGAAAGGGGCATTTGGAAGTTGTAAAAGCCCTTTTGACCAATGAACCTGAACTTGCAATTTGGACTGATAAAAAGGGGCAGACAGCTCTGCATATGGCAGTTAAAGGGTCGAGTGTTGAGGTTGTTAATGAGCTGGTTGCATCAGCTGATGGCTTGATTAATATGGCTGATGGAAAGAATAATACAGCGTTGCATATTGCTACTCGAAAAGGTCGCACACAGGTAATTAAAGTCTTATACTCCCTCCGTCCCAGAATAAATCACATTTTCCATTTTGGTTCGTTCCAAAATAAATGTCGGGTTTCTAAATAAGAAAAGTGATTTCAATCATAGTACAAGTAATGTAGAAACTAGTAAAGCACCTTCCTTAAAAACGTTGACAAGTCAACTGCGACATTTATTATGGGACAGATAGATTGATTAGATTCCGTTTGTTTCAAGAATAACAACTTGCAAAAAATAATTTTGGGAAGTCATTACCTTGTGAAAGGTTTTATAATTTTATGTTTAGTGAATGATCGGAAAAATTAGCTTTAATTGCCTTACGCAAACTTTTTTCTTTGGAATCAAAGAAAATAGTTCCTATAGAAATAAATATAGAAAATAGGAGGGAGTAAGGAGATTTTAGGAAAAGACTTATGGAGCTCAGACAGTAATTTTGTTAGGAGATCAGAGGATTTCCCTTAGATTTGCAGACCATTCTGCAGTTGATTCACTTTCCTTTTACTACATAACACCTGAAGACTTGAAAAACAGTCTCCGGAAATCATTTATCCATGATGGATTTCTATCTTCATAATATTTGGGGTCTTCATAGTCTCAGATATTAAAGAACTGCCCCTATTTATGTTCAAACTCCTTACTGATCCCGTGCTAATTTGCAGATTGTTCAGGCACTATTAAGTCACAAGGGAACCATCAATACAGAAGTGATTAACAAATCTGGGGAGACCGCTCTTGACACATCTGAGAAATTTGGACGTTCAGAAATCACCGCAATTCTGCTGGCCCATGGAGTACCAAATGCAAGATCCCTAAAAACCCCATCAATACCAAATCCCGCTCGAGAACTGAAACAAACAGTTAGCGAGATCAAACACGAGGTTCACGACCAGCTCGAACACACACTTCGAACACAAAAAAGGGTGCGTGGAATAGGAAAACGCCTGAACAAAATGCATGCTGAAGGCCTAAACAATGCAATAAACTCAACAACAGTTGTTGCCGTTCTAATTGCCACTGTAACTTTTGCTGCTATTTTCACCTTGCCTGGCCAGTATGTTGATACTCCTGAAAATATTCCACCCGGGTTCTCTTTGGGAGAGGCAAATACGGCTCAAAAACCCGAGTTCATAATTTTCTTGTTATCTGACTCAATGGCCCTTTTCATATCTTTGGCGGTTGTGGTGGTTCAGACATCAATTGTTGTTGTGGAGAGGCGGGCGAAGAAACAAGTGATGGCAATTATTAACAAACTAATGTGGTTGGCCTGTGTGTTTGTTTCGGTGGCTTTTCTTGCACTGTCTTTTATCGTTGTGGGAAATGAGAGGTGGTTGGCTGTCGGAGTAACTGTTATAGGGACTGTAACTTTAGCGTCTACCCTTGGGACACTGTGTTATTGGGTTATTATGCACCGAATTGAGGCTTCAAATTTGAGGAGCAATCGCAGGTCAGCAAGGAGTAGTTTGTCACATTCGTGGTCCGTTTCAGTGATGTCAGATTCAGAGAATGATGATTATAAGAATCTCTATGCAATCTGACCGTGATTTAGTATGTATCCCTTTTTTCTCAATGTCTCTTAGACTTTCCTCAATATATGGCTACCCTTCCCGCCAACACGTGTATATATCGATGTATAATATCACCTATTCCTTTTGAGGAAGTAGCAGAATAATTTCAGATCTATGTCCTGAGTTCAGGTAATATTGAATAATCTTGAGGTCCTAAAAATGGAATTGTTATGTCAATATATTTTATTTTACCATCCTGCCCTTAAGTCGTCTTTATTTGCATTAGCATCACAACAAGCTTGATGCATCTGTGAAGCAGAGTAAGTATAGAAGACCGCATCATTCATTGATATATGAGGTAGTTAATGTTTCCCACTTCATGCTCAAGTCTTCTGGCATACAAACTTAGTAATCAGGGGGATGCTCCAGTAGAATTCGGCGTTATCAACTAGATGAACTACTAAGGGTAAAGGAGTGAGAGAGAAAGCGAGGACTGACTGAGATACTGGAGAGAGAGCATGTACTACGAGTGTGCACGAGCTAGTTACATAAAGACAACATATACGCCCAGAATCACATCCGAATTATTGGCAAAATCCTTCCTTAAAATCATTCTCCCTAAAGACTGATATTATTTTCCTTAGCTTTTCTCATTACATTCACCTTCAATATATACAAGAACAATACAACTTGGAATGGGACTCTAATCATGCTAACTGATCCCATGATTTTCGAATTCTATCTAGAGAAATAATATCCCTACCAACTATACATTCTAAGATATATACAAGGATATTTACTGAATATTATTCTAAAGGAATAATATTTACTAACACTCCCCCGCAGTCGAAACGGGAGGAAGTCGAACATTGAGACTGTCTCGAAATTCATCAAACAAAATAGGTGGTAGTCCCTTTGTAAATATGTCGGCTATCTGATGGCGAGATGGAACATGACGAACTCTAACTCACCTCGAGCCACTTTTTCACGGACAAAGTGAATGTCCATTTCAATATGCTTGGTACGTTGGTGTTGGAACGGGTTTCCCGACAAATAAATTGCACTAATATTGTCACAAAACACCAACGTAGCTTGTTTAATAGGACAATGAAGCTCTAAAAGCAGGTTGCGAAGCCAACACGACTCCGACACAACATTAGCAACACCCCTATACTCAGCCTCCGCGCTTGAGCGAGAAATTGTAGCTTGTCGTTTAGCAGACCACGAGATAAGATTATCTCCCAAGAACACACAATATCCTGATGTTGACCTGCGCGTGTCAGGGCAACCTCCCCGATCGGCATCTGTGAATGCAACAAGCGAGGAAAGGGTCGATGTAAATAGGCATAATCCAAGATGAGCCGTACCTTGAACATATCAAAGGATCCGTTTCAATGCCTGCATGTGAATATCCCGTGGGTCATACATAAATAGGCAGACTTGTTGCACTGCATATGTAATATCCGGTCGCATAAATGTGAGATACTGAAGAGCACCTGCCAAACTACGATACAAGGAAGGATCGGAACATGAAGGGGTCGTGACTGCACTTAACTTGGCCTTAGTGTCCACCGGAGTCAGTGAAGACTTACAATTAGTCATGCCGGCACGATCAATAATTTCCATGGCATATTTTCGTTGAGATAAAAATAATCCACCTTTGTGAGAAGTCACGGCAATGCCAAGAAAATAGCTAAGAGTGCCCAAATCTTTCATTGCAAACTCGGTATTAAGAGCATATATAAAAGATGCACATAATTCAGTAGACGAGGCTGTCAAGATCAACATACACCAAAAGATATGCCATATGACCATTTGCCTTATAGACAAAAAGTGAGTGATCGGAACGGCTCTGAATAAATCCCAAGGAAGAGACATAAGATGAGAACCGAGTGGACCATGCCCGAGGTGCTTGCTTAAGTCCATACAATGACTTCTTTAGCAAACATACATAATCCGGAAACTCTTTGCTCCGAAAACCTATCGGCTGATGCATATATACCGTCTCATTGAGCTCCCCATGCAAGAAAGCGTTCTTAACATCAAGTTGATGTAACGGCCATTTTCTTGAAATAGAGAGACTTAGCACTGTCCGAATAGTGGCCGGTTTGACAACCGGACTAAACGTTTCCCCGCAATCAATGCCAACCCGTTGTGTTTTTCCATCACACACAAGTCGAGCTTTGTGCCGATCAAATGAACCATCTGCCCTGTCTTTATGAGTAAAAATCCACATACACCGAATAATATTAGCTTGAGGTGGGCGGGGCACCAACTCCCACGTCCTATTTTCAATAAGAGCATTATATTCGTCATGCATTGCCATTTTCCAATTATGATCATTTAGAGCAAGAATGGGTGTTTTGGGAATGGGGGACTTTGAGACGGCAGTGTGAAGATTAAAGAGAGTTTTCGGTTTAAAAATTCCTCTCTGACTCCTAGTGACGGGCCCAGGTGTGGCAGCTGGTTGGCGGACCACGGGAATAGAGGCAGGGGGCTCCCTAGACACAACAGGCTCGGCCACTATGGAAGAAGTGTGGGCTGGCCCATAAATTGATGGCTCAACAGGTTGTGGAGAAACAGGCGAAGAGGCTGCCCGTGAGCCGTAGTGGCGATGGCCGGATTATGAACAGGTGATGTGAGGTGATCAAGCAAAATGGGAGATAACCCTTCATCCAAAAAATCATATGAAGAAGTCGAAATCTTATGTGTATAACTAAACGGAAATCTAATTTCATCAAAGATGACATGACGACAAGTGACAATTTTACGGGATTGGATATCATAACACTTGTATCCTCTATGGTTTGGAGGATAACCCAAAAATACACAAGGAGAAGAGCGAGCCTGAAGTTTATTGATTGTGGGCAAAGGTATCAATGGATAACACAAGCAACCGAACACTCGGAGATGAGTGAACGTAGGGGTTTTACAGTAAAGGACTTGAAGCGGAGACACAAATCCAAGGGACGAATTTGGAAGAATATTTAAGATATACGCTGTCATTTGTATCGCATGATGCCAGAAATTGGGAGGAAGATTGGCATGGGTTAGCAACGTACGAACCATGTCATTTATTGTACGAATTTTTCGCTCGGCTTTTCCATTTTGGGGGGAAGTGTAAGGACAAGATAAACGAAACGAAAGTCCATAACTCCATATTGCTTACAAAATTTCCAAAATTGTTGATTATCAAATTCACGACCATTATCACATTGAAATGTTTTAATGTTTCTTTCAAATTGAGTTTTGATATAAGTACGAAAAGCCAAAAATGTGGAATACACATCTGATTTGCGAGCTAAAGGAAAAACCCACAAGAAACGAGAAAAATCATCCAAAAATAATAAATAATATCTATGGCCCGAAGAGCTTAAAACTGGGGATGACCATTACCAGACCGATTACCACCCTTGCTCTTGCCTGACCCAGACCCAGAACCCTTCTTCCTTGCATTGCGATTCTTCTGGTGATTGGTATTTGGCACACTTGGCAGCGGTGGTGGAGCCACATGGAGCGGGCTGGCTGTCTCACGTGCCACCATGGCTGATGCCATAGACGCCTTCTTCTGAAGACCCGACTCCTCAAGAGTCAACATAGAGTGGGCTTGGTGGAACTTGGGTAAAGGATTGCTTTGACGAATAAGCGTACCTACACCGTTATAGGCTTCGGTTAATCCAGCAACCATCTGTAACACCATACGATCGTTGCCTACCGGAGACCCAACATTCTTCAACTGGTCTGCAATCTCTTTCAAGTGTTGAAGACCTCGGCCCATGTCGCGTATTGCACATTCTCAAGTTCAAGAACAACAGAGATGTTGTTCCTGATATTCGTCACAGCCATAGCTGGGTGTAGGGACGAGCGAGAAGAAGACATGCTTGTGTACAGAGGTGAGAAAAGAAACGAGGAAGAAGAATATCGTGTAGTTCACAGAGGGAGGCGCAGCGGAAGAAAAGAAGCCCTGGACCTCTCGTGATACCATAAAGACTGATATTATTTTCCTTAGCTTTTCTCACTACATTCACCTTCAATATATACAAGAACAATACAACTTGGAATGGGACTCTAATCATGCTAACTGATCCCATGATTTCCGAATTCTATCTAGAGAAATAATATCCCTACCAACTATACATTCTAAGATATATACAAGGATATTTACTGAATATTATTCTAAAGGAATAATATTTACTAACACTCCCTTTATCATGTCGTTATTACTTATAAGAACCGTCTCTTTGTGTGGTATATTTAACAACTTTTCAATAGTGGGAGCCTCTTTCATCAACTAGTCGATTGTTTCTATTCATGTACTTGTTTGTGGGGGATCTATAGTTTTATGAAACATACTTGACTTGGCTGCTACTTTATATTTAGATATTTGGTTTCATCTAGTACAAATAATATTGAAAATTATGTTTCACGTGAAATAAATGCTTTCTGATTCATGTTTAGAATGCTGGCCTGCTTCCAACTTGGAGATTTTACTTAAAATGTTTCGGACCAACAACCATAAAATGATGAACATCTGTAGGATTCCATCATTCTTATCAGTTAGTTCTCTGTTAAGTCATGCTAGCCTAATTAGCTGATATTTTTCTCACTGTCCATGCCAAAAATCTGAAGAACACGTTTTTGTTCGTTGATATTTTTCTGCTAAGGTGGTTTGGACATGTGAGAAGGAGACCGAGAGATGCACCGGTTAGGAGGCCGGAACAGTGGAGAAATGATAAAAGGGCGAGGGGTAGGGGAAGACCCAAATAAACTTGGATTAGAGTGATTGAAAATGATATGAGTTTACTTGAATTGGATGAAAGTATGGTGTTGAAGAGGCCGGAGTGGAGGGCAAAAACCCATGTGGGGGGTTGATTTTTTTTTTCAACCTTTTTACACGATGACATATGAGGATTCATGTTAGCCGACCCCAAATTATTTTGGGACTAAGGCTTTGTTGTTGTTGTTTGGTCAGATCACTGGAAACAGGAAATTATTCACTTATCAGGTTCCTTTTTGTTTCCTTTTTCTGATACGGATAGTCTGCCAACAATAAACCTTTATTTTACCAACAAACTTATGACATTGTTGATATTTTACATTTTTCAACCGAGTTTATTGGTCTTCTATGTACTGACTAGACATACCACTTAAAAATATAATTGGTTTATAATATTTGAATTATTTATCTATGCCTCTGTGTTGAATAGTTGCATAATTAATCATGTATTTGCCACCTAAATTTAACAGTTGCATCAGCAATATTGTTTACTTTTCAGGATACGGGTATTGCTGGTTCTAATGATAGTCTCCGGTAGATTTATTTCGGCTGATCAAGTTTTCAGGTATGGACAACAGCTAGTTAGTTTGTTTTGAACTCGAAGCATAGCCGATTCTCATATTTGAATTTCCGTTCGCATTTAACAATCTCAGATTTTATCTTTACTTGTGTCCTTTGATAAGTTTAAAAGGTAGAAATTTGAATGTTTTACTTGCTTTTATTAACCCTTTTGATTTTTCTTATTATATTGTTTATTCTCTGTCAATGTCAAAGATTATCATGTTATTGCTACCCTTAAATGTTAAGAAATCACCATGATCACTTTATTCTTTCCTATCTTTTATGTAAAATAAGTCTGAATAGATTCCTTACTTTCACTCACCATAAAAAAAAAAAAGAGAGAGAGAAAACTGAAAAATAAGAATTAAAAAATTAAAAATCATCCTTTTTGGATAGTATATAAAGCCTGACACAGTCAAGTGGAGTTTTGTAAGTGAGTGAAAAGGATTAATAATAAATTATTTTTCGCAACCGAGGTAGTTTTTACAGTAACTAGAAAGTGTAAGGTCATTGTTTGACATGTTGCTTTTTTATTCTTTCTCCCCGGCCCCTCCGTCCCGTAATAAGTTTTGCAGTTGACTTGTCAAACTTTATAAGGAATGTTCTTTTACTTATTTGTACATTGCTTGTACCATGTTAAAATTTCACTTTTTGGGACAGTTCAAAAAGGAAAGTGCGACACTTATTATGGGAGGGGAGGGAGTATATGTAGACTCATGATTGGCTCCACATCTAGAGCTAGAGTGTCAGCTGGCTTAAAGAAATGTAAAGAAAGCTAGATTTAGAAAAGGCAGGACCTTTATCTTTCTAAAAGGGATGCCTTTGACTACTCACCAGAGATTTTTTTTGCTGAACTTTACATGTGCTCTCTTTATACTTTGCATTGCAGAAGATAATTTTTATTTTTCTCGAACTGTAAATATTTTAAAAAATAAAATACAATAAGGGAAATAAAAGACATGTACGTCGCTTACATACGTTAGATCTTTTCTAGATTTTACAATTAATGACGGGCCCTCATGAACATAGTTATCCATAATTATATTGTGAAGGCAGGGTCTTGATTGTAATGTCGATGGCTTGATGCTTATGTTTGGTTCATGAATTTCCGAGCAAGAAGGAGAACTGTGTTGGTTATAACACGCATTTGAAATGAGCAATGAATTCTTTGCCCACCGAAATTCATGAACCAGAGCCAGTTTGTCGATCATATGATATAAATGTTCAATGCACGAGACTTTCGTCATTTGCAGGAGAACGTAAAGTATGTAATACTCGGCAAGGGTAGAAACGGAAATGAAGAAAAGTGACATGTACTAAAGAGATTAATCAGAGCCCCACAAGAAAGACTGGAAAGCTTTTTGCATATATACTTTACATGATAGCCTAGCCTAATTGAGCCATCTGTTAGGTACCCCCTCTTAGTTTCATTTCTGTACAGCTAAAATAGGAAAAATTTACTCCCTTTTCTTGGAAAAGGTAGATAAAAGTATAACCTGACTTTATTTACTTTCTCTATTATATGTAAGGAAAAGAGTTATTCTAGGGAAAAAAGCAGGCACAAAATCCTAATTACCAACCAAAATCCTAAATGACTGATGATTGATTCCCACGCTGGGAGGCGAGGAGAGGGATCGAACTCTAGCATTCATCGAGGGTGAGGTCCCCATTATTTAGTTACGAGATGTAACGGCATAATCAATCAGCAGATACAGATGGAAATTCTGTGCCCATTTTTTGGCCTAGCATTATTCGAATGAAAACGAACTAGACGAATTTTACAACTAAAATGCATAAATAAGCAAATTATATATTTTTTTTTGTATAAACATAAATTTCAAACACAGTAAATGATTAACATCATAGTAATATGTGTTTGCCTTTGGGGGAAAAGAGAAAATTCATCAAATGCTAGAAACACTTGGCCTCTCTTGAATCTTGATCCCTACTAGATGCAGCCCTTGAAACAGATTGTGAACACAAGCCAGCTTCCTTCACTCTGGTCCTCGTAAAAATATGCTGAGAATTCTTACAATGAGCAATGGCTGCCTCAATTGAACCTTCAAGCTCTGAACTGGCACTACAGCTCCTCTTGAAGAACTGCAACTCATAGAAACCAGTCGAATTGAAAGAAAACGAAGAAGACGAAGATGAGGAAGAAGAAGTGCCAGCTGACAATAACTTTGTTCTCGAAGAATGCCGTTTTATTGCGCCCGAAAAAGACTTCCTATGACTAGTATGATCAACAAGACTTTCCTCAAACTCGTCTTTTTCGATGCTCTTCATAACATTAGCAAGAGTTGGTGGGTATTTTCTTTTTTCAATTTGCTCAATTGGGTTTTTCTTTATCACATTTATGCACTTGCTCAATAAATCTTTATCACCATCTGAAGCTGTTTGACTTTGTCCCACTTGGGCCACTTCTACATTGCAGGTTGCTGCTGGCTTAGCACAAGCTTGATCATCTGAACAACCAGACTTGCTGAATAGAGATTTCAGATAAGTTCTTGAAGCTCTTAACTTCTGACTCAGTGACATGTGCTTAATTTGCTTGAGTTTCTTGGACCATGACTTTTTGGGATTATCAGTTATGAATCCTCGAATCTCCGTTGACCATTCGAAGAAATAATCATCAGGGTTGAGTTCACTGCTGACTCTGCAAGATTCAGATGGGGATATATTGCAAGAAGCCAATGGGGTTGTGGTACTAGTTGAAGGTGTGGTGGAAATGGTGATAAAATGTGCATCTTCTTCAAAGCGTTGTAGTTTTTTGGTGTTTTGGCAGAGTTTTTCGACCATTTGGATACGAGGAGGGAGGTGGAGAGGGAGGAGTTTGCCTTTGTAGAAGAGTTCATCAGCAGGAGAAGGGGTGGTTTCTTTTTGTTGGGAGATTGAAGATGACATTTGGAATTCAAATTCTCTGGATTGAGGTGGTGAAGTTAGGGAGGAGAGGGAAAAGAATGTGGAAGAGGAGGAAGAAGAAGAAGAAGATGATGAGCTTACTTCCATGTCTATGTAGTCTTCATCTTCTTGGTTTGGTGATGTTGGACTGGTTGTTGCTGCCATTTCTCTCTCTCTCTCTCTCTCTCTCTCTCTCTCTCTCTCTCTTTCTCTTTCTCTTTCTCTTTCTCTCAGTATGGTAATGGTCTTATATAGGGAGGAGGGTTTGTGTGTGTGCCTAAATGCCTATGGTAATTGTGAAATGTGCGAGTGAATTGCTATGGGAAGATGGTTTTTGGTAACCTCTATGTGGATGGACTATCTTTGACTGGTTTAAAGAGATGGACTTGTAGATGTTAAATTAAGCTCTACAAAGGATTGTTATAGGAAATGGGGTGCGTGCAGTTGAACATTACTGCAAGATTCAATCTTTTTCAAATGAACGGCCCTTGGTGGAAGTAGGATAAAAAGACAATTCTACCATTACATATGGTCATAGTGAATGGGGTGTGTGCAGTTGGACATCATTGCAGTTGTGTTGCACCAATGGCTCAGATCTATTCTCTTTCAAATAGACGGTCTTGATGAAAGTAAAAGACAATTTTACCCTTAATAATGAGCAATATAACGGCCATCTTTCTAATTGCTAAGCAGTCGGATGACAAACACCGGAATCGAATCCAGAGAAATGGTTAAGGGGGGGGGGGTGGTGGTGGTTATAGGGAAATGAGATAATTGGAGCTCTGCAGAGGGAGGGGGCAGAGCATCCATTAAAGCACAGATGGTGCCAAGATAGAAAAGAATAAAAAAATGTGGTGAGGAATTGTCAGTTGTTTTTTAAAATTTCATAGTTGAAATATTTAGAATGGTTCCAAAGAATAGGGTGCAGTAAAAAATCTATGGTCCCTTTTCCATTTTAATGCAATTGTTTGTCCTTGTTGCTTTATACTCTTTCAAAATATTTGTCCCATTTGACTTTTTTGTTGAACTTTGACAACAAATTTATGAGAGGTTAATCATGTTCATGAAATTCTAAAAGTTATTGTTGATAATATTATTAATGGTGAATCAACAGGAATTTTTAGAATTTCATGAACATAATTAAATTGTCATATATTTGTGATCAAAGTTCAACAAAAAAGTCAATTGGGACAAACATTTTGGGACGGAGGGAGTAAATCATAATTTCTTGATATTTCTTCATTAAAGCATAGTTGCCTAACCTAGTATTCAAATTCATAGCATCTTAGGATCCAAGATTTTAGGTTTAAATAATGTCAAAGACTTAGGCTCCGTTTGTTTCGCGTAAAACATTTTCCGGAAAATGTTTTCATGTAAAATGATTTCATGTAAAAAGGTTTCCTTGTAAAATGTTTTCATGTAAAAAGATTTCCATGTAAAATGTTTTCTTGTAAAATATCATGGTCTTGTTTTCAGTTGTTTGGCAAATTTGACGAAAATGTTTTCCGAAAATGTCACTTTTTTTTATTAATTTAAATCAACTTTGGAAACCGCCCCACCCACCCTCTGCCTACCCCACCCCCCTAGCCACCCCCCCAATTTTTTTTTTAATTTTTTAATAAAAAATAAAAAAAAATATTTTTGGGGGGTGGGTAGAGTGTAAAATAAAAAAAATTGGGGGGGGGTGGGTGGGCGGTTTCCAAAAAAATTTTTTTTGGGGGGGTGGGGTAGGCGGGGTGGGTGGGCGGTTTCCAAAAAAAAAAATTTTTTTGGGTGGGGGTGGGGGTGGGTAGGGGTGGGGTAGGCGGGGGTGGGTGGGGCGGTTTCCAAAAAATAAAAAACAAATTGGGGGGTGGGTGGGTGGGGGGTGGGGTAGGCGGGGGTGAGTGGGGCGGTTTCCAAAAAAAATAAAAAAATTATTTTTTTTTGGGGGGTGGGAGTAGGCGGGGATGGGTGGGGCGATTTCCAAAAAAATTGGGGGAGGGTGGGGGTGGGTGGGGCGGTTTCAAAAAATTAAAAATTTTTTTTTTTTTTTTGGGAGAATTGGGGGTGGGTAGGGGTGGGATAGGCGGGGGTGGGTGGGGCGGTTTCCAAAAAATAAAAAATAAAAAAAAATTTGGGGGAGGGTGGGGTAGGCGGGGTGGGTGGGGCGATTTCCAAAAAAAAAATAAAAAAAAAATTTTTTGGGGGTGGGGGGTAGGGTAGGGGGTGGGGTAGGCAGGGGGCGGGTGGGGCGGTTTCCAAAAAAAAAAAATTTTGGGGGGTGGGGGTGGGGTAGGCGGGGTGGGTGGGGCGGTTTCCAAAAAAAATAAAAAATTTTTTTTTTTTTTTGAGAGAAGTGGGGGTGGGGTAGGCGGGGGTGGGTGGGCGGTTTCCAAAAAAAAAATTTTTGGAGGGGGTGGGGTGGGGTGGGTGGGGGCAGTTAAATTTTTTTTTAATTATTATTATTATTATGTTGTACCGAGCGTAATATGAGTTGTACATTAAGGCCAAGAACAAGAGTTGTAAAATGATTTACGAATTTGAAATTGGTAAATCATTTTACAAAGAAAACCTCCTTTTTTTACATCCTTGTAAAATGTTTTACATTTGACTTTCTTTTACAAGTGGTTACCAAACACTCGAAAGTAGGTAAAACATTTTTCGGAAAACATTTTACTTGAAACAAACAACCGAAAACAAGGAAAACATTTTCCGGAAAATGTTTTACATGAAACAAACGGAGCCTTAAGTTTATAATTTCACCGTCCTAAAAAATAATCACTTTTCTTGTTGATTTATTCTAAAATTATATTTTATACTTCCCTCCGTGCTTAAATAAATGTCGAGCAAACTTAGAGACAGAGGGAGTATCTAATAAACAATAACTACATTGTAATTTTTATAAATACAAGCCAATAAAACTTGACCCATAAAATATTGACTTCTCGATATTTATTTGGAAGCATGAACACACACTTCTAAATAACCTAACCAAAATATTTGGGCCAACCCATAGGCGGCACCGAAGCTCGAATTGCTCCTCTCCTGTACCCTCTTCTAGGTCTCATCGGCTAAGAGACCTAGAAGAGGCAAGGATTCACTTTCCAAATGTGATTCTACTAGTTCAGGCCTACTATTCTTGGAGAGCGCTCCATCGAAATAGTATAAATAGGAATCCAACCCCCACAATTCATGTCTATTCACTTTTACCTTACTTTTGTATTAAAATTTTGATCATTAATCCCCATATACTTATTCTTGCACTCGAGGGTTTTAGCCGACGAGACTTTCGGCAAGCATCACGTTTATTCTTTGATTTCAGCTATGCAAGCTTTTCTATATATCTATATCTGATCTGTTGAACGGGTCTACCTGATTCACGCAATTTTTAACTCGATCAAGTATATTTTATTCTTAATCAATCAAGAATAAGAATAACCATTTATTTTGAAATGGAGGTGATGGTGCTCGTTGCCTTCTCTTTTGAAATACTCATCAAGTTCATATTTAGATCTAATTGTTAGGAAATGAAACAAGTTGCCGTCTTAGCTCAGCTGGTAGAGCGCGTGGCTTTTAACCACGTGGTCGTGGGTTCGATTCCCACAGACGGCGTCCTAATTTATTATAACCCATTTATTTACCAGACTAGTGGTCGTGGGTTCGATTCCCACAGGCGGCGTCCTAATTTATTATAACCCATTTATTTACCAGACTAGTTCATTCAACGTGAGTGGATAATGTCAAAAAAGGTAAAGTTTTTAATACTATTCATCTCAATAATTTTCTATCCACTTTACTTTAATACTCACACCATCAATCAACTTACTATTTCTCTCACTCATCTTATCTCCTATTTTATTTTTCATATTTACAAACACATCATCCCACTAATTCTCTCTTCTACTTTTCCGTAATTATTATGCCCAACTTTTTTTGGCCTACACTCGCGTAGGACGGAGGTATCATATGTCAATTTCCAAAGTCCTTCCTTTTTTTATTTTTGAATCTCCTCACTAACTATCCACTTTTTGCAATGTCACTACTCTGTACATTATATTGTTAAAAATGAACCCATTAAAAAGTAACATAAGTTAGTCAAGTAACCTCATGTAACTAGCTTTCGTTTAATTTCATTAACTCATTTATATAATTCATACAAAATTCCCGTATGTATCGATTGTTTAACTGATAAATTACATTTATCAGTTGTTTAACTAAACAATAAGAACAAAAATTCTTCAAAATAACTGATAAATTACATTTATCAATTGTTTAACCATAGCAACTGAAAAATGTAATTTATCAGTTAAACAATTGATAAATGTAACTTATAACTGATAAATATGGAGACTTCGGAGGAGTTATGAAAGTTATAATCCATTCGTTACTAGCGCGTATACGAGGGCTTCAAATGAATTATAAAAAGTTATAATTCCTTTGCTGATATCACGTGTATTTTGTATCTTTTTGAATAAATTTCGTTACCGCTCCTATTAGTATCGAGTTTAGAAAATTTAGTTATTTTGGCAAATACTTTCAAAGTTTGTTATTTCGAAAATACTTTATTAAAAAAAGGAATTAAATGAGAAAAAAAAACCCCCCCAAAGTTGTCACCTTTAGTGAATAGGGGAAAATAAAATTATCAATTATAATGAGGATGAAGAATAAATATTCTGCCATTTTATCTGCAACACCCACAACCCTAAATTCAAAATATGGACACAAACCCATTTCCCAATACCCCTAGTTTTTGCCCCCTTATCATTTTAAATAATTAGTAGTTCCAAAACTGGACAAAAAAACAAGTCACTATGGGTCTCCACATTTGACTTGGTCAATGCATGGCTATTTTATTTACTGTTTTTTGAGATGATATTTGGCTCACCTTGATTAATTACTACCATGAAAACTGAACCCTAATATACTAATTTTGTCTAGTTTTTGCCCCCTTGTCATTTTACTTTCCTCGGTACCTCAGTGGTAGAGCGATCGACTATTAACTTATTGGTCAGGTGGAGAGATGTAAATAGAAAAGGATGGATGTTCATTGAAACCGCTTCAATGGCTTATCTTGCCCCACCGAAAAATCTTTTAAAAATACCAAAAGATTGTCGATTTTCGAAAATAGAAATCATTTTAATGCTATATAATTTTATAACGGTAAGAATAAAGTATAAGCAATACTTGTTGGAACTTGTGTGGTAAAAGATGAAAGTTAAATGTGTTTATTGAAAAAAATAGAGCATTTAGTGAAATTTATGTGTGTGAGCTAAAATGAGTATAACTTTTGATTCCGGATGAACCACGGAACGCACCGCATATCACATTGAAGCTCTTTTCGAGACGGACAAAAGTCATGGGGCATAGCCCCATGATACAGGTTTTTGTAGTCATAAAGCTTGAATCTTGGCAACCAACCGAGCAACTGAATTCTTATAAATTAATATTAAATTTTTTAATATTATTTATAATTGTTAATTTTGATTTTCTAAAGACAATATGACTGTTTAGACAGTTTTTAACTGCCATAACAGTTATTGTCTGAAAAGATGTGTCATTTGAAAATCAAATTTTAAGAGTTGTGATTGGTCAAATTTGAATAAACATTCCTATATAAACAATGGTTCAGATTGTGTTCAAAATACAGAACATTCTTCATCTTCTTCCTTCCTTCTATTTCTTAAGAAAGCATTTAGACATTCGTCAGGGACAAGTTCTTGTGCAAGAACTTGTTTTGAAGAGTTGTATCCTCTAGATAGACGTCCGAATCTATAGCACAGGCGGGGACGTAATTCTGTCTTAGGACACTGCTAAAGGCAGGCCTCTCTTCAAACAGTTTGCAACGTTCTACAGTTTTTTGAATTTGTAGTTTGATTTTGATTTAAATTACTAATTTTATTATTATTATTATTATTATTATTATTATTATTATTATTATTATTATTATTATTATTATTATTATTATTATTATTATTATTATTATAATAGTAGTTTGATCCTAACAATACTATTATTTGGGATGAGAAGCGGTATCTTTCAATGATAACCTAAACTTTACTATGCTAATATATAAAGGGTCAATTGGACTGCGTAACAACAAAGTCATACTTGTAAGACGTTAAATTCATTTTGAAGGGCTTGGTTGTCTTTTAGCTTCTTTCAGTTCAGAACATTCATTTGAAAAATATTTAATTTTACCCGACTGCAGTACAGTACAGTCAAATATCATATAGAGACCAGACCACCCAAGGCTACAAAACCGTTACGCGTCCATATTCCGCCCACACAATCACACACAATGCCCTTTGGGATTCTACTCAAATCTTTCTCTCATTACACAAAGAAACACAATCATACACAATATCTAGGGATGTCATACAAATGTTTTGGAACTATTGTTGACCCCATCACAAGTCTCATTAACATCTATGACCCATAATACCAAAACAATGATTTTTCTTCATTTGTACCTTGATTGTACATCCACTCATTCATCACCAATTTCATGAGACAACAAAATAGAAAATGATATATGAGTTGGTTGGTTGTTACAATCACTTAATTGAATTGTTTTTGTGCCTATCAAGTTAAAGTAAAAATGTGACATTTATTATGAGCCGGAGTGAGCAGTGGCGAAGAAGTCAGAATTTTACAAGAAGGGGTCAATTTATAAATAAAGCAAAAATTTATTTTGTATCAAGGGGTCAGATTGTATAAATATATATTTTTACCTTACATTCAAAATATATTTACAATAATAACACTATTAATTTTTTAATTTTTTTAAAACATGGGGGTCGGCCGACCCCCTTCGGCTCTACTAGACGTGTCCAAGGTTAAGCGTTAACCGGCTAACCGTAAGGTTAATAACCGGATTTTAACCGCCTAAACCGTTAACCGTCTAACCGACTTAACCGCCTAACCGATAACCGTGTAACCGAGGTTAACAAAGGTTAAGAAATTTTTACTCCGGTTAACCGCCGGTTAATTAACCGGTTAACTTAACCGTTAATTAACCGTCGGTTAACCGGTTAAAACACAACTTTTTATTCAAAAAAAAATATTTCAAAGTTATATTTTAATATTAACTTTAATTAAAAATCTGAAATTCTGTAAAAAGTTAAGTTTTTTCTTTATATACTTCCGTTTCTTTTAAATCCGTTAAGTTTTCATTTCTTTAAAAATTCATACCTATTTTTCTATAACTTTTTGCAAAAAATATTAGTCTTAACAACTATTTAAAATAGTTTTATTTATCCAAAAAAAAAAAACTAGTTCATATACAGTTACATATTTAACGTAAGCTGTTAAATATTTAAGCTGTTTTTTCAAAAAAAGTGTTAAAAACTTAACTTTTTATTCAAAAAACTATTAAAAAGTTATATTTTTTTTAACTTTAGATAAAAATCTGACATTCTTGAAAAAAAAAAAAAAATTAACCGTTTATTAACCGGGTTAACCGGGTTAACCGGATTAACCGTTAACCGGTTAACCGTAACCGTGACTTAACGGTTAACGGTTAAGTCCGGTTAATGATTTTAACCTTCGTTAACCGCCGGTTATTAACCGGTTAACCGCGGTTAATTAACCGTGGTCACGTCTAGGCTCTACTACCTAGCCTCGCCAGCGCCACTGGGAGTGAGACTTGATTTTTAAAGGACATTAAAAAAAAATTACATTAGCATTTGCTAATAAGATTTGATCCCATCACCACTGGAGACTACAATAATACTGGGTAGTAACAGCTCTGGCCTATCCATGTCAGATTTCTGTAAGGCCAACACATGCCTCTTATTCTGACAAACATAAAACAATGTACCTACAGTACAAAGATAAAATCTTCAGTACGTGTTGTACCTTTACGGTTGTTAGTTGTACCTTTACGAGTGTTAGTACAGAAGATCTCACAGGTTCTTTTTCTAATGCAATTACATCTTTTTTCCTCCCCATTTTTCAGTGAAAGAGCAAGTTCAATTTTTACTCCCTCCGTCCCAAAATAAATGTTCAGAAAATGTTCAGACTTGCTCTCGAACAAGAGCAAATATGAAATATTGGACATTCTTTTGGGACGATGGGTGTACACTTTTCACTGAACTTAATGTTCATTTCCAGGAACTTCAGTTCTCTTCAAGGCACTGACTTTCCTGTTAGAACATGGATTAATTAATATGTGTTATTTAATTCCATTTGTTATAATCATTTAATAATGTTAAAGTATAGACAAAATGTGTAGAATTCCATTAGGTGTAAGTTTCATTAAATGATGGGCATAATTGTAACTTCACACCACCATCTTTATGAAAGGGTGTAGTCCCTAAATGAAGTGCCCCTTCTCTATCTATATAAAGGCTATCCATCAGCCATTTAGAGACACTTATTCATTTACAAAATTCAGTCACAAATCTTCTCTTTAATTCACTAAGAAGATCAAGTGTGGGCACTATCATTTAGAAGATCTACTCTTCCCTACTTTGAAGAATATCTTCATACTTCGTTTTACTCAAGAACAAGACTAAGAACAATCATGGAATCACAAGGTACACGCTTCCGTATTATTCTTCTTCTTCTTCTCCTTCTCTTCTTAATCTAGTTGTGAGTCGGTTCATGGTTAATGGATTGTTTATGTTCCAACAATTGGTATCAGAGCCTACTCATATACTAGATTGAGTTTGAAATTCTTATAAAGCCTTATGCTTTAATTCTTGTATGATTTCATTTAGTTTTTGTTCTTGTTCATGATACTCATCTTGTCTAAGAGTATTATATTCATAAACTTCATTCTATTTCTGATTTTGGTTTATTCAAGGCTTTCAATTCTTAATGTAAGATTATCCTATTTTGGACATAGCCACCATCATTTGATGCATTGTGAGTTTGTTCAAATGTATAGCCACACATTTAAAAATGTGATGTGAGTATAAGGATCTACTTGCTTTGGTTGAATAATCATTCACCATTAAGTTAAAAATTGATAGCTTAAAGGGTATTGGATGTTATGACTCTCTCTATTTGGTTCAAAACTGTTCATAAAAGGGTTCAAAACTGTTCATAAAAGGGTGTTAAAAATGGTGACTTTTCGTCAAATCTGGGCACTGGGCACATGGGCGGTCGCCCATCTTGATCTGGGCGGTCGCCCATGTGTACAACAACTTCAATGACTGTGAAATGCAGCTTGGGCGGTCGCCCATCTTGACCTGGGCGGTCGCCCATGTGTACAGCGACTTCAAAATTTGTGGAATTGAAGCTTGGGCGGTCGCCCACCTTGACCTGCGCGGCCGCCCATGTGTGCAGAAGCTTCAATGTTTATAGAACTGCAATTTTTTGGTCATTCATACCCTTTTGGTCTTTTGTGATAATTTGTTAGTAAATTATAGTATCTGGACACCAGTCGCGCTTCGACGGTTCTTAGAGTTATCGAACTTTAAGAATGGACGGGTAGAACAAAAGGATACTATCTTTTAATGATAAATTTCACTTATTTATTTACCCTTTAAATTTTCAGAAATAACCTTAAGGCCTTTTGTTTCCGATTAATTATATCCTTAACATTTTTGGATATAATTAACATGCTTGTTTCCCAAAGGAGACCTTGTTGATTAAATTCAAACTTGTTAAAAGATGAATGTAAATATTGATATGTGATAACATGCTTGTTTCTCAAAGGAGACCTTGTTGTTGACTAAGTATTTACATTCATGGGGTAATAATTGAACTAAACTTTTGGTCATTTTAAATGCTGTGAACCATCCCAAAGGAAGGCGGGTGTTTAAGTGAATTGTTTATATTCTTTGTTGCCGGGGAACAAGTACCTTAAACTTTAGGACACCTTTTGTACTTGATCCGGTCCAAAGGAAGGCAAGTATTTAAAGTGTGTTGTTTAAGCTATTTGTTTACCTTAAGATAAATCAAATTGTGAGTCAATTCGTAATCCAAAAATTAGTCTTGATGTCATGTTGATTATCTTTTATTTTGATGGAATTCTTTTGATATAATTAATCATTATGTAGTTTCTTATATATGTTTTATTTCATTCTTGTTCTTCTCCTTCAGATTTGATTAATGCTTCATCCGTAACTACTGCTATAAATGATGTACCTTTGCTTACTGGGACTAAACTTAAAACTTGAAAAAATAATATAACGATGATCTTAGGCAATATGAACATCGATCACGCATTTGGGGAATCAAGTCCTGCTGCTCTCACTAAAGGAAATACCGTTATAGAACGGAAAAATGTTGAGCAATGGGAACGGTCCAACCGCGTGAGTCTAATGATCATGGAAAATGCAGTTTCAGAGACATTTTTGGACAATGTCTACGAAATCGAAAATCTTGAGTTTTTTCTTGAATTCTTGTGGAAACTTGTTTCCATTCGGTACAAGGGTGACGAAAATCTTCGGGAGTACATTATCGAATTATTTCATCTTTCGATCAAACTAAAAGCACTTAAGTTAGAGATTTCGGAAGATTTGCTCGTGCACTTAGTTTTGATCTATCTTCCTCCTCAATTTGGTCCTTTTGAAGTGACCTATAAATGTCAAAAGAAAAAGTGGAATATTAATGGATTACTTTCACATATGACATTAGAGGAAGATAGGATGAAATATCTCAAATTAGAAAGTACTCACTCATCATTTACTTCTTCTCGTGGGATTAAGAGAAGAGGGAAGGAAATTGCGGTTGCAAGTAAGAAGCATAAGGGATCATTTAAAGATCATAAAGTCAAGAAATGCTTCTTTTGCAAGGACCTTACTTGCATGAAGAACAACTACCATAAGTATCGCAAATGGCGAATTCAGGATGGTATGTCATTTGGTCTTGTTTGTACTAAGGCAAATTTGGTTTCAATTCCTTAATATACATAGTGGTTGTATTTGGTGCAACAACTCACATTAGTTCATGTATGCAGGGTTGCCTGAAATTTCGAATTCCCAGTGAAGATGAGAAATACATCTATATGGAAGCTGGAAATCCGGTTGAAGTTATAGGCATAGGGACTTTTAGATTATTGATAAGTACTGGCTATTATTTTGTATTAAATAATACATTCACTGTACCATCTTTTTGATGGAGTTTAATATCTATCACAATTTTGACAAGGAAGGTTACTCTTGTTCTTTGGTAATAATAAATGTGATCTTTATTTTAAATTCCAAACTTGTCGGTACTAGTACTTTGTCATATATCGATAATCTTAATTTACTTGACACGGTCAAGAAAATGAATGGGTCCCATAATAATGAAACCAAAACTAAAGGCACTAAGCAAAAGTTATCAAGTGAAAATTCTTGTATTCTATGGCATAGGCGTTTGGGTCATATCTCCAAAGGGAGAATTGATAAAGCTTATGTCGGAGGGAATCCTAAAATTAACTTGATACTTCGGATAAAACTTTTGCATTAAGTGTTTTAAAGAATAAATTTACAAACATTAAAGGAAATAAAATTTTGAGAATATCAAACGTCTTGGAACTAATTCATATGGACATTTGTGGACCATTCATTAATCCTTCATGGAATGGTCAACAATATTTCATTACGTTCATGGATGATTACTCTCATTATGGATACATTATTTTCTTCATGTAAAGTTTCAATCATTAGACGTTTTCAAGTCTTTTAAGGTATAAGAAAGACTATTAAGAACGTTAAATCCGATCATAGTAGTGAAAACTACGGAAGGTATAACGTATTGGGTGAATAACGTCCGGGTCTTTTATACTCGCTATTTTTTTGAAGAGTGTAGGATTGTCCCTCACTACACCATGCCGGGAAAACCTAGCATAGTATATTGGAGAGACATAATAGACTCCTTAAAGATATGAAAAGAAGTATATTTTCTTGTACTTCTTTACCTCACTCATTATGGGCGAAGCATTAAAAACCGCAGCTTATATTCTCAATAGAGCACCTTCAAAAAGCTACCGACAAAACCCCTTATGAGTTATGGACGAATAAGAAACCGTCCTTAAATCATCTTCATGTATAGGGGTGTCCAGCAGAAGCTAGACCTTATAGGCCTAATGAGGGCAAACTGGACCTTAATACTGTTAGTAGCTATTTTGTAGGGTATCTTAGATCTAGGGGATATAAATTTTATGACCCGAAAACTAGAACATTTTTCGAGACTGACAATGTTAGGTTCCTTGAGGATGTTGAATTTAATGGGAGAAATATTAATGATTTTGAATTTGAAGAGTTAGAGGAACCACTCTTTATTCCTCAAACTTTAGTTCCTGTTGGAAATCAAGTAATTGTACCTGAAATTCAACAAAGAACATACAATTCAAAATAATATAGAGACTCCCGTAAATAACGGATAACATGAAAATGTTGGACATAATGAAATTCAACAACCTCAAAATGAGGATGAACCAGTGCCCTTAAGGAGATCTACTAGAGAAAGAAGAAATATTATTCCGGATATTTATAATATGTATCTTGCGGAGAATGAGGACACCTTAGGTTTAGTGGGAGATGATCTAATCACCTTCCATGAAGCCATTAATAGTTCTAATTCTCATAAGTGGATCAATGTCATTAATGAGGAGTTAAAATCAATGAAAGACGATGACATTTGGGATCTTGTCCCATTACCTGAAGGTGTAAAACCTATTGGTTATAAATTGATATTTAAAACCAAAAGGGATTAGCAAGGTAATATGAAAAGATATAAGGCACGTCTTGTTACTAAATGATTTACTCAAAAGGAAGGAATTGATTATAAAGAAATATTTTTCCGGTATCTTCTAAAACCTCTTTTATGATCATTATGGCATTAGTGGCACATTATGATCTTGAGCTTCATCAAATGGATGTTAAGACAGCTTTTCTCAATGGCAACATTGAGGAAACTATCTATATGAAGAAACCGAAATGGTGACTAATTCGGATCAAACTAGTCAAGCTGGTTTGTAAACTTAAGAAATCCATTTATGGGCTTAAGCAAGCATCTCGTCAATGGTACTTAAAATTTAACCAAGTTATTCTTTCATTTGGCTTTGAAATGAATCTTGGTGAAGATTGTGTGTACCATAAGTTCAGTGGGAGTAGATTTATTATTTTGGTCTTATATGTGGATTTGGATGATATTTTTCTTGCTAGTAATGATAAGGACCTTCTAAAAGAAACTAAGAAATTTCTCAAACAAATTTGAGATGAAAGATCTTGGTAAGGCATCTTTTGTATTGGGAATCCAAATTCATCGTGATCATTCACGAGGTATTTTAGGATTATCACAAAAGAGCTATATAGAGAAGGTATTACAAAGGTTTAGCATGGAAAATTGTAAACCATATGACACTCATGTCTCTAAGGGAGATAAATTCAGTTTAAAGTAAATGTCCTAAAGATTAATTTTAAATCCAAGTATATGGAAAATATCCCTTATGCACCGGCAGTAGGAAACTTAATGTATGCGCAAGTCTGTACTCGTACAGACCTTGTATTTATTATTGGGATGCTTGGTCAATACCAAAGCAATTCGGAAAGAAGAACATTAAGTCGCATCCAAAAGAATGATATAAAACATTAAACTACATGCTTATGTATATAAAATCGGATCATTTTGAGATCATTAAGTATTCCGATTATGTTTTAGTGGATGCAAAGATGTCGAAAGACATCATATGGTTATGTCTCTTGTTGAAGAGAAATAAGTATAAAATGAACAAATAGATATACAACTTATAGGATCAAACTCTATGTTATTGGATCCATTTTGTAAAGCGTAATCTCTTTTGATGTTTCACGAGCATACTGCTCATATGGGTGAAACGACTTTTGATAATGCTTAAATCAGTGGGAGTTTGTGTTGTTTTCTATTTATTTGTGTTGTTATTATTTATATTGATCTCATTTGGTTAAGTAGGACTAGTTGGAGAATATATATATGCGTTCTTCATATATATTCATTAATATTCCATGCTACATATCTATACTTAATCTATGTTGTTTAGTTGGATATATATATATGTGATTAATGTGGGTTTAGTTGCGAATCAATTACAACGACTGCTCCTTTAGTCCCTATACTTATAAGACTAATGGACGGGATTGTGTTGGATGACAATAAACGTGCACATAAGAGTTGTCATTCATGTTATAAATGATTAAGGAATTTATTTAGTAAAAGATACATATTAATATTAATCCAAGTGGGAGATTGTTAGAACATGGATTAATTAATATGTGTTATTTAATTCCATTTGTTATAATCATTTAATAATGTTAAAGTATAGACAAAATGTGTAGAATTCCATTAGGTGTAAGTTTTATTAAATGATGGGCATAATGGTAACTTCACACCACCATCTTTATGAAAGGGTGTAGTCCCTAAATGAAGTGCCCCTTCTCTATCTATATAAAGGCTATCCATCAGCCATTTAGAGACACTTATTCATTTACAAAATTCAGTCACAAATCTTCTCTTTTATTCACTAAGAAGATCAAGTGTGGGCACTATCATTTAGAAGATCTACTCTTCCCTACTTTGAAGAATATCTTCATACTTCGTTTTACTCAAGAACAAGACTAAGAACAATCATGGAATCACAAGGTACACGCTTCCGTATTATTCTTCTTCTTCTTCTCCTTCTCTTCTTAATCTAGTTGTGAGTCGGTTCATGGTTAATGGATTGTTTATGTTCCAACATTTCCACCTTCAAGTACAAACCGTAATGCACACTTTCAAAGAAAGAAGAAGTCCAGTACATAACCAGGCTTCCAAATTCATGGAAGTAAATCTTTAGCATGATAACTTGTCAGGGTCGGTCCTGACATTTTAGGGCCCTGTTCGAAAGTAAAACTTAGGCCCTAAATATAACTACAAAAATAATAGTGTATATATTTGCTCGTCAATTTTTTTTAATCGTATTTCATGACCAGATTTATATTTTCTAATTTTAGAATTAGTAATTGAAAATTTTAAGTTTGAAAATATTAAAGAATATGGTGGTGTGGCTGCCAAAAGTTATGGAAGATGATTATAATTCTGTCATTGCAATCGTCTCCGAAATTCTGCTCGCAGTGGCCATTGAAATGGCAAAAGTTGAAATCTTAGAGGACAATCGAAAGTTAGATGAAAAATGGGCTATTTAAATTTTAGTAGTTTAGAAAGAAAAAAACGTTGAAATGAGAAAGGTGAGGGATGCGTTATGGAGAATAATGGAAGAATGATGACTAAACGTACGGAGTTGTTGATATAAATAATTTAAAACAATTTAGGTTTTGATTTTATTTTTTAAGAAAAATATTATTTAGGTTTGTTGAAAAAATAAAATTGTAGATTCCAAATACAACCTTATTACCCAATTGAATTGAAGTTGCATATACAACATACAATACTACTCCTCCGTTCCAAAATAAATGTAATTTTTTTTCAAATATACTCCTAATCAAAAAATTTTTTTTTTCTTTTTACACTTATTTTGGAAACGAAAGTAGTAATATAACTCAAAAAAAATTGGGGCCCTTCAAATTTTGAGGCCCGGAGCGACCGCTCACCCGGCACACCTTAACCTTAAGAGCCGACCCTGTAACTTGTAATCATTTTAAGTTATTTTCATGCCCAAACTTTTTTTTCTTGGGAAAATTTCTCGAAATTTATCATCATTCGTAATGGCAGCTTTCTCAGATCTGGTAAAAGCCAGAAACTGTAAGTGCAATTCAAATCTGAGGTAAACAATTGAGGTGGGACGGAGGGAGTATCACAGTGGCGAAACCAGAAATATTTGGGAAGGGGTTCAAGATTGCTTGAGAAAAAATAAATTATACTCCCTCCTTCCCAAAATGTTTGTCCCATTTGATTTTTTTGTTGAACTTTGACCACAAATTTATGAGAGATTAATCATGTTCATGAAATTCTAAAAGTTGTTGTTGATAATATTATTAATGGTGAATCAATAGGAATTTTTAGAATTTCATGAACATAATTAAATTGTCATATATTTGTGGTCAAAGTTCAACAAAAAAGTCAAATGAGACAAACATTTTGGGACGGAGGGAGCATGTATTATATAGAAAATTGGAATAATAGGGTCAAAATGATATCATAGTACAAATTTAACAAAAAATAAAGGGGGCTGAAATAGACAAAAACAATATTTTTAGTGTATTTTTCCTAAGAGGGTATGTAGATGTTCTGCCAATAAGAAGAACAAAGAATAAATAACATAAAAAAGGGTTGGTAACCTAAAAGTTACAAATGCAAACTTTGAGTCAAGAAGCAGTTGCATACATACCTTGTAAGAAGATAAAGAAGTGCCAAATTCATAAACTTCTATTCTTGCCACTCCAAGCACCACTTGAAGTCTTGAACATGCAAAGTTATAATCATCAGATTCATCTCATATCATATCATAGTCATTAAGTAGTTACTCACTTCGTCCCAAAATGAATTTCCAAAAAAAAAAAAAAAAAATCAAATTTGCTCTTGATCTTGATCAAGAGCAAATTTGAAAGTTTTGGACATTCATTTTTGGGATGGAGGGAGCATAATTTTCAAGGTCTCTGAAAGTCTTGTAGCTAGGACTGTTCACAGTTGTGGACAGACTTGTGTGTACAGTTGTGCACACAAGTGTCAACACAACAGACTTAACAGCTAATTTTCAGAAATTGTAAATAAAACTAACAAAATGTAAATTGCAGCGGAATTAAAACTTCAGCAAGAAACTTCTTGCTGAAAACTTTTCATAAAACTACAACTTGTTTTGAATACAAGTTGTATAACAAACATATATAATGAAAAGGAAACGAAATACAAAATAGGGTTAATGACAATTTAGGGCCTGTAGTATAGGGGCATTACCACATTGGGGCCCGAAGTCCAAAAACTATCAATTTGGGGTCCGAATTTATAATTTTGATCAATTTGGGGCTTTTTGACGGAAAACGTTAAAAAACTCCGTTAAGTGACCATGTGCGAGGCATGTGACATTCAGTGAGGGCATTTTGGTCATTTCCTGTTCAGCCCAGACTTCAGGCCCTAAATTGACATTTTTTCTATAAAATAATAAATAAAAATATTTATTTTTTTTTACAAAAAAACATAAATTGGGTTAATTGATATTATTTGAAAGCTTCTCAATCTCTCTCTAATCTCTCTCTAGCCGTTTCTGAAACTCTCCGCCATATTTCTCGGCGATCAACCACTGTTCGGTCTCTCCCTTCCTTGCCTCCCTCCCTTCTGCACTCTCCGACACTTTCTCTCTTCCTCTCCCCAAATTTGGCGCATCTCTGCTAGAGGGAAATCTTGCAACATCCGTCTAGGTCTGGCCGATTTGGTTCAGCCTATTCAAGCAGCAAGGAAAACTGAGGCTTGGTGTTTAACTGTAGGCGCTGAGGTAGGAGTCTCATGCAAACTCTGGTCGTCTTCTTCCTCGTGTCCAGACATCACAAAATTGTTGAGAAAGGCTACTATTTCTTCATATCTCCCCTGGATTCCATGGCCCTGAGAGAGAAATCGATGGCGGAGCGGTCAAAATTGGCATCGTTGACTAGATATTTGATGGATTTCGACACCTTCTTTAGTAAACTGCCATGAACAAATCAGAGTTTGATGGTTTTGGGTGTTGTTTATTGGGGGCGGCGGCGGCGGTTGTGGTGGTGGGTTTGCTGTGTTTTTGGTGGGGGAATAAATTCATTGTTTTTTTCAATTTAGGGTGTTGGGTGTTGTTTATTGCTGGGTTTGCCATGAACAAGTCGGAGTTTGATGGTTTTGGGTGTTGTTTATTGGGGGCGGCGGCAGTGGTTGTGATGATTTTGGTGGTGATGGGTGGTGGATGGTAGGTTTATTGGTAGTGTGGTGAGTGATGGCTGATTGGGGGAAACTGGGAGGGATGAGGGGAGATGAAGATGGACAGATTTTTCTTTTATTTTTTATTTTTTGATAATAGTAGTTGTCATTTAATTTTAGATGATAATTTTTTTTTTAATTCTCACTTTTTTTTATTATTTGTGTATTTATGAAATAACACTTACTACATTATTCCATCTTTAAATCTATGATTAGTATTTTTTTTGTAAATATTTATTTTATTTAAGTATATTTTTATTTATATATTTTATAAATTATCCAATCTAAAATAATTAATAATTTTTTTTGAAGCAAAATAATTAGTAATTTAAATTATTAGAAAAAAGGATAATAGTTAATATCTTAAATTATTTTAAATCATATTAACTATTATCTTTATTTTTTTCAATATTTTAAATTTACTAATCATTTTTTGTAAAAAAAAAAACTAAATATTTTTATTTATTATTTTATAGGAAAAATGTCAATTTAGGGCCTGAAGTCTGGGCTAAACGCGAAATGACCAAAATGCCCTCACTGAATGTCACATGCCTCGCACATGGTCACTTAACGGAGTTTTTTAACGTTTTCCGTCAAAAAGCCCCAAATTGATCAAAATTGTAAATTCGGGCCCCAAATTGATAGTTTTTGGACTTCGGGCCCCAATGTGGTAATGCCCCTATACTACAGGCCCTAAATTGTCATTAACCCTACAAAATATCAAACTAGGTTCAAAACTATGATCCCTATCAAACACTAAACAACCTTGAATAAAACACTCTCGATTTTTCAAGGAACAAACACAGTTCACTCAAAGATAAATCTCTCAAATAAACTTGGTGTGATATCTTGAAAATCGGTAAAGACTAAAGGAGGAGCCGTCTTCTTTTATAAGCCATTGACTCCTAGTTTGGCAAGGAGTCAATCATTCCTTGATATCTGAAATCCTAAGTGCCATCCTTTATCTTCTCAATCAGTCCATCATTAATAGATTACCTAAAATAACTCAAACACTAACTAAACAAAGCAACGTTAATTGTTAGTAAAATGTTCATAATTATTTCTAATCTATTTATTTACAAAAATTATATTTATAACTTAAATATTCGAGACACAAAGATATTAGGAAAAAACAAAGAGTATTTTCATACTCTTTCAATCTCCCCCTATCTTTGTGGTTCGGATCAAAACCTGCAAAACAAATGGTTAATAATATAATTCAAAAAAATACCCAAAATTCTACCACTAAGAAATTCAGATTTTAAAGGTTATTACAGACCAAAACAGTAAACCAAATGTTTTCAAATATCTCAAATATCACCAAAAGTATCCTCTCCAACTGTATCCAACTCAAAGTCCAAACGAGTCGCAGAGTTTACTGCGTCTTCAGCATCTTCTTCTATGTCAAACTGCAGATCATCATCTCCAAGCTTTGCAGCAGCTGTAACTCCCCCTGTATCAGCTCCCCCTGCATCTGTAGCATCTCCCCCATTTTGAGAGGAACCACCAAGAACTGATTCTAACTCAACAATGCTCTTCTCCAATCCAGCTATAAGAAGCTATTTTCCTTCAATCTCAGCCTTGCAGGATAAGGACCTGTTTACTTTCAATATCAGCTCTGTGAGAGATAATCTGAGCCTTGAACAGAGCAATTTGCCCATGGATTGTATTGGAACCAGCTGGAGCAGCAGAAGAGACAGAAGTTGTGTGCCCAGTTGTGTGCACAACAGGAGGCACAGAAGATTGCACAGCAGCAGAAGGAGGCTAGATAATACCAAATTTGGCCAGATCATCAACCCTGGAAGGGTCATTCATGGTCCTGGGGATTTTAAACTGTTCAGAGATAATAGAAAGGTTTTCCCTTGGGATATCCTCCACTCCTTGATCCTTTAACATCCCATAGAATAAGCTGGGGTGTGGAAGTGAATAAGATGTGTTGATGTTCTCTGCAAAGCTTAACACAGTATCAAAGATATCCTGCCCCAAATTAAATTTATCCTCACCAACCCTAAACAAAAACAGTATATGATTCTTGGTAACAGAAGAGGAGTTTGAAGTAGGCAACCAATTTGTTCGCATAACATGGTGCAAGAACCTGAAACAGGTTTGGACGACGGGGGTAGTCCTAAACCCGGCCAATGATCCACTTTGATATTTTACCCCCAGTAACAGTCCTCACGGTCTCATCTATATTGGTAGGAAGTTCCTCAAGAGGGTAATCCGGGTTACACAGAAAAGCATTAATCCTAGTAGGACTAAAATCAACCACAACACCCCTTACAAACACTCTCCCAAAGTTTGGGGATCTCTCAAGAGCAATGTCTCGGGTTAGGTTTGCATAAAACTCTAGCACAAGAGACCTAGAATAAGGAGCAGGGAAGTCTAAAGAATTATCCAAATATCTCTTTGTAAAGAAATCAACTACCCCAAGAGAATCAAACACCTCCATATTCCTATTATTTTTCAACCACAAAACCCCTATGAAAATTTATCGAAAAACGGCTCTCAGCCTCAGATGAGTAAAACAATGAGCTGTATTTAGCATTCAGATCATAAGGAGAATTCGGGACATGAATAGAAGACTTACGCCTTTTGGAAACTGATTTAGAGATGGACCTGCTGCCACTTGCATGATCAGTTGTGTGCACAACAGAGAGTGCAGCAGGTTGCACAGGAGAGGACATTCGTGGTTTCTTGTGGCTGCAATTCTCAGAGTTACTGAGAATATCTTCCGACCCTAGGGATGTAGTGGCATCACTGGAATCATCAAACTGAGATGACGATCCTTCCTCGGTCAAAACGAGTGCGGCTTCAGCCTTTGATAAACTTCTAATTTTTCGCTTCAAATTCAACTCCCCCTGAAAACTAGCCGTAGGGGATGACTGAACCCTAGCCGGAACTTTGGCATGAACCCTAGCCGAAGGTTGCTTTTTTTGCTGGGGATTTCTTTTTGATCAGCGTGATGAGCGGCTGATCATCTTCATTGAACCCATCAGTTGGTGATGCATCTTGAGAGAGATCCTCCTCTTCAGAGGAGTCATGCAGAACAAGCTTTCTCCTTGCTCTGGCGGCATTTTGGAGGGCTCGAAACCCTAGAGCTCTTTTTTGAAGAGGCAGCACGTTTCCCCCTTTGAAATAGTGTTGATTTACCAGAGTCAATCAGCCAGTTAGAGCGGCGAGTGCCCGACAATGGAGGGAGACGAGCCGACTGAACAGCTGAGATTACTTCTTGATTGTCAACATCAATGGTCATTGACTGAGTACCCAGAGAGCCAACGTCGATTGTCCGAACTGGTTGAGGCTCATTAGCATGTTCCGCAATGGTGGCTTTTAGCAGAGATTTCGCCGGAGAAGAAGAGGACGACGCCATGACTTTTCTGAAAAAGAACGGTTAGAGAGAAAGAAAACTGGAAAAAGAGATGAGAGTTGTGAGGGTGGTTGTGAAAAGACTTGTACGAACAAATACCAATATCCCACACTTAATGAGAAATAATGATCACAAACATTGGGAATGGAAAAATAGGATGAATAAGGAAGGTCAAACCGAGATGCTTGGTGTAGATTGCCCCTTTGAAATTCCAAAATAAAAAATTAAGGAATGAAAAGCAAAAACACTATACTATATTTTGTGACACGATTTGCTTACCATAATCCAAGATGGAAACTTTCCATTGATTGCTCAACCTCCCATACTGTCACCTTTGACAACTTAGACCAGATCAAACACCATGGCATGAAAGAATTATTGAACACAATATATTAGAGAATATATTGACAAAACGTGAACACCAAGAAATCGATGACAAAAAGTGGAATACTTTAGGGTCATCTTGATACCTAGCACAAATACACACACTGAATATTATGTCAGGTCTGGTAGCTGTAAGGTACAGCAAGCTCCCTATCATACTCCTGTAGAGGGTGTGATCAACACTTTCTCCCTCTTCATCTTAACAAAGCTTTTGGGATGATCCCATAGGAGTTTTCAGGTGTGAGGCATTTTCAAGACCAAACTTCTTTACCAAATTTTTGGCATACTTTAATTGTGAAACTGACATTCCTTCTTTTGTTTGAGAAATTTGAAGACCAAGAAAGAATTTCAGTTCCCCAACTATGCTCATTTCGAATGTGGATGTCATACTTTTAACAAACATTTCAATTAAGTCATTAGTAGTAGCACCAAAAACGATGTCATCCACATAGATTTGAGCAACAAGCATACCTTTTTTTTTTAAAAAACAAACAAAGTCTTATCAACCTCTCCTCTTTTAAAACCAAGTTAAATTAGGTGCTCCGTTAGTCTACCATACCAAGCTCGTGGGCCTTGTTTAAGACCATAGAGTGCCTTTTTCAACTTATACACATGATTGGGTTTGGAAGGCTCCTCAAACCCTTTAGGTTGCTCAACAAAAGCTTCCTCATTCAAAACACCATTTAGGAACGCACTCTTGACATCCATCTGATGTAGAGTGATTTTCAAGTAGCATGCAATAGCTAGCAACAATCTGATGGACTCAATGCGGGCTACGGGGGCAAATGTTTCATCAAAGTCCACCCCTTCCATTTGAGTGTAGCCCTGAGCCACTAAACGTGCTTTGTTCCTTATTATATTGCCTTGTTCATCAGATTTATTCTTAAATATCCATTTGGTCTCAATCACATTGACGTGAGAAGGCCTAGGAACTAAGAACCAAACGTCATTTTTCTCAAACTGAATTAGTTTCTTTTGCATTGCATTAATCCAGTTTTCATCTTTCAAGGCTTCCATGACATTCTTTGGCTCATAATTAGCAACAAAACAACAAGATCTCACCTGAGTGTACACATATTGTACACTTAACAAACCTACAAGTTCACGATAATTGACCTTTTTCCCTCGTGTTTTCATTCCTTCATCCACTCCCCCAATGACCTAGGAAGTAGGATGATTACCCTGTATTCTGGAGGATATGTCACCTTCTCTGCTCACATCTTCTTCATCAGTTTCAGAATCTGAACATTGGTCATCAGCTGTTTGACCACTTATGTTGTCAGTTGTGTGAACAACTGGCTGTACAACCGTTTGCACAGCAGGCGTTTCTGCAGTTTCTTTCACCTCTACTGGTTGAGATTCGTCATTAACTGGTTCTGGCTCTCAGGTACAACCTGTAATTTCATCCTCAACAGTTTTGACATTAAGATCAGTAGCATCATCAAAAACAACATTTATGGATTCCATGACTATTTTGGTTTTGAGATTATACACCCTAAATGCCCTACTATTTGTTGAGTATCCAAAAAAAATAGCTTTGTCACTTTTGGAGTCAAACTTAGAAAGATACTCACTGTCATTTAAGATGTAACAAATACATCCAAAAACATGAAAATATTTTACCGTGGGTTTCTTCCCAAGAAAAATCTCATAGGGAGTCATGGTACTTCCAATCCTTAGAAAGACACGATTCCCCACATGACATGCTGTGTTCACAGCTTCTGCCCAAAACCTCTTGGACAGATTTTTAGAGCTCAACATCACTCTAGCCATTTCTTGTAATGTGCGATTTTTCCTTTCCGCTACCCCATTTTGTTGAGGGGTTTTGGGGGCTGAGAACCCATGAGTAATCCCCTTTGAATCGCAAAAAGCTGAAAAAGTGGCATTTTCAAATTCGGTACCATGATCTGATCTGACTCTAATGGCTATTAGGCCATATAAGTTTTTCACCTTTTTGTACCAAATTTTAAATTCATCAATGGTGTTGGACTTTTCCCTTAAAAAAATGACCCAAGTATATCTAGAAAAATTGTCCACACACACAAAACAATATTTTTTCCAAGACAAACTCTCCACCTCTATAGGACCCATAAGGTCAGTGTGGATCAATTCAAGACATCTTGATGTCCCACAGTTTTGGACCTTTTTGTGACTTGCTTTGATTTGTTTCACCTTTTGACATGACCCACACACGTTTAAATTTTTCAAATCCAGTTTGGGCAAGTCTCTTGCAGCCCCAAAATTGATTAAATCTCTGATTTTTCTTTCACTAGCATGACCAAGTTTTTGGTGCCAGATGGTAGTCTCATCCAGTTTAGTGGAAAAGCATGACACTGTGCTACTAACTTTGTAGCAGTTATCAGAGGATCGAACATCAGTTAAAATGTACACATTTTGATTATCAAAGACTTCACAACTGGACTTGTCAAATTTAACAAATAAGTCATCATCACACAATTGACTTATACTTGCCTTGAGTCCTTCAACATGAAGGACATTGTGGAGATGAGGCAAATCAGATACATTCAACGTACCTTTGCCAATCACTTTACCTTGAGCTCCTCCACCAAAATTTACCTTTCCTCCTTTGAATGGAGTGTACTCGTTGAAATTTTCACGAGTTCCTGTCATGTGGCGAGAACAGCCACTGTCAAAGTACCAAGACCCTTCCACACCGCTCTTCAGAGAGGTGAAGGCAACCTGACAGTTCATAGTATCCTTTCTTACCCAGGCAGTTTTCCTCCCAGCTTTGGGCTGTGAGTGCTGTTGTGTGTTGGGTTGTGCACACAAATGTCTGCCCATGTGACCACGCACTTTTCCAAAACCCAGTTCCTGTTTCAATTTGTAACAGTACGGTCGAATGTGACCTGGAGCGAAGCAATGATGACATATATACCTTCTCTTACTGTTTTGTTTGCTTGCACCATTATGAACAGATTTACCAGAGGGATACGTTTTTGCCTTTTGAACTTTCGATGTGCTTGCCCCTTCTTTCACAAAACTAGAATCTCCACAGCCAATTTCTACTTTTCCTTGATTTCCCATTTTTAAAACTTCGTCTAACTTGGCTTTACTAGAGTTTAGCCTTGTTAGGGTTTCAATTTCTTTTTCAAGATTTGTTTTAAAATATTCACATTCCATATCTTTCATTGTGAGTAAAACTTCTAACTTGGCTATGGAGTCCTTTTGAGAGTCACATTCTTTTGACAAACTCTCAACTTCTGATTTTAATTTAATATTTTCAGATGTTAATTTCTTGTTTACCTGTTTAAATACTTTGAGTTACTCCATTCGTTTAGACCATTCTGAGTGGAGCTCAACATAAGTATTGTGCAAATCCTCATAGGTGGCACACTCCTCTTCTGACGGATCATTTTTATTTTCATCAGTAGTAGAGGAGTTCAAACAGGTGTACACACTATTTTCAGTTGTGTAGTCAGTTGTGAGGTAAGTTGTGTGATCAGCATGTTGCACAACTTCCTCATCAGAATCACTATCCGATAGAGTGACCTGAGACGAATGCCATATAGACATATTTGCAGTCTGTTCATCATCGTCAGAGTCACTTAAGGTCGCTGAGAAACTCATTCCACGCTTTTTGAGTGTATTAGCACACTCATTGGTGTAATGTCTGAATCCTTTGCAAGCCCTGCATTGAATAGAATCAATGGTTTTTTTACCTTCAGATGCAGGCTTTTTAGGACCAAATTCCTTCTTTGATGAATCAACCGTGAGTGGAGTAGAGTGTGCAGAATTTGGAAACTTAGTGAATTGTTTCTTTTTCAACATGCTATTGAACTTTTGGGTGATCAAAGCACACTCATCATCTCCTAGGTTTGATTCATCAATGTCTTTGGACAATTGCACAAGGTCCTGAGATACCTTGAGAGCACTCGCAAGAGCCATTGAGTTTGCTCTGCTAGCCTCTTGTACCCCAAGATTCAATTCAAAATTTGTCAAAATACCCAGAATGATATCAAGTCCAACAGTTTGGACATCCTGAGTCTCCTCAATCACAGAGATTTTCATGTTAAACTTTTCAGGGAGGGTTCTGAGTACTTTACTAATAAGTCTCGAATTGGATATAGATTCACCCAATGAAAAAGATTCGTTAGAGATGTCCAATAGCTTAGCAGAGTACTCTTTTATTGTTTCATTTTCTCCCATCCTTAAAGTTTCAAATTTAGACATCAAAGTTCTTAACTTAGTTTTTCTAACACTAGCCGGTCCTTCACAATGAAGTTGAAGTATGTCCCATGCGATTTTGGCAACCGTTTGAGTTGAGAACAAACTGTACATATGAGGATCCACATGGTCTGAGATTGCTCCCATTGCCTTAGCATTATAATTAGTCAGTGCGATTTCCTCAAGAGTCGAGGTATCTATTGGTTTAGGACCATAGTTTTTCTCTTCCTTGCCATCAGATGTGGATGGGGTAAGTTCAATTACGGGTGCAGTATAGCCATTAACAAGACTTACCCACGCACGATGATCAATGTACTTTATATGCATAATCATTTTCGATTTCCACAGGGCCGACCATTAGGGAGAGCAAGGTGAGCGCTCGCTCAGGGCACCAGAATTTTTAGGGGCACCAAAAAAAAATCCATTATATATATTTCTTTCTCCATTGATTGAGTCAATAGATCGGCTCCTCGTCTTCCTCAATCGACAATCCTCCTCCTCCATTAAGCTGATCGGCTCTCCAATTCACCCTCCGGACCAAAAGCAAAATGAAACACTCCAGAATGCAATTCACCCTCCGATAAGATCCTTCCAGGCTTCCAGCGTTGTTCGATACTCTGTCTCTCTCCCGCCATCAAACCCTAGCCCAGCGGCCGCCGGCCAGCACCTCCGGCTCCAATCCATTGTCGTACCAACCACAAAAACCAAAATCGTAGCTTGAAGCTTTGAATTACAGTGCACAATCAGGTGGGTAACTCAAATTTAGGCCTTGTTGGTTTCGAATTCCACCTCCCACTCAGCAAACAAGAGCAAGTTTGGTTATTGAGTCAATCGTATTGTTTCAACCTCGATATAATCGTCTCTCTCTCCTCTTTCCGTGTCTCTTCTCTCTTCTTAGCAATCTGGTCTCTCTCTCTTTCTTTAAGAGTTGTGTGTGTGTGAATGTGTGTGTGTTTAGTACATACTATTTTGCCCTTTTATTTAGCAAAATTTGTGAAATTTTACTATGTTGATGGTTGCGAGATGGAGGAGCAATCCACAGGTCTCCGGGCTCCAGCTGTGGTAAATTTTCCCTAGATTCTAATCAAACATTTTTTTCTGATCTTTATTTAGTTTCAATTTCTTGAAATTTAATTTATATGTGATTTCTATAGATGCCCATGTTTCGGTTGTTGGCTTGGATCAATTTATATGGTTTATTAAAATTTAATATTAGTTTCCTTACTCTTGCCAACAAACTCATTTATCATAAAAGTTTGACTTGTCCCATTAAATTGTAATTGTTTTGCTGAAAATGGCCATCTTATATAAAACTTCACATTTCCATATACTCCCTCTGTCCCATTTGAAGCTTTAAATTTTATCCAAATCCCTCAATCCCATTTGAAGCTTCATGTTTTTACCCAAATGGATGTTCCATATAAAATTCACATTTCTTATAAAATTTCAAAAGATTATTATTATAGTACACATATCCTACTTGTCATACTATTTTTAAGGCTTTATTAATAGGTACTCTGGACTCACTCAGAAAAATTCCTGCTGTGAATCAGATCAATGACCAACATGCTTTTATTTAGGCGGTAGGGTTCCAATCCCTCGAATTCAAACTCAAAACAAAAGTTTCTTTGAAGTTGAGTGTTCTAATCAAACACTTTTGTAAGAGTTTTTGGGGCCTCATTTTGAACTTTGCACAGGGCCTCCAAATTATGAGAACCGGCCCTGGATTTCCAAATGGTATAGTTAGAACCATTCAGAGTTGGCGGTTTATTACGATTATGTTGACAGTCCATCTTGGCTACTTTCAATGATCGATCTCAGTTGAGTCGAGAGCAGGCTCTGATACCAATTGAAAGTCTTGTAGCTAGGACTGTTCACAGTTGTGGACAGACTTGTGTGTACAGTTGTGCACACAAGTGTCAACACAACACTTAACAGCTAATTTCCAGAAATTGTAAATAAAAATAACAGAATGTAAATTGCAGCGGAATTAAAACTTCAGCAAGAAACTTCTTGCTGAAAACTTTTCATAAAACTACAACTTGTTTTGAATACAAGTTGTATAACAAACACATACAATGAAAAGGAAACGAAATACAAAATATCAAACTAGGTTCAAAACTATGAACCCTATCAAACACTAAACAACCTTGAATAAAACACTCTCGGTTTTTTCAAGAAACAAACACAGTTCACTCAAAGATAAATCTCTCAAATAAACTTGGTGTGATATCTTGAAAATCGGTGAAGACTGAAGGAGAAGCCGTCTTCTTTTATAAGCCATTGACTCCTAGTTTGGCAAGGAGTCAATCATTCCTTGATATCCGAAATCCTAGGTGCCATCCTTTATCTTCTCAATCAGTCCATCATTGATAGATTACCTAAAATAACTCAAACACTAACTAAACAAAATAACGTTAGTTAATTGTTAGTAAAATATTCACAATTATTCCTAATCTATTTATTTACAAAAATTATATTTATAACTTAAATATCTATCTGAGACACAAAGATAGTAGGAAAAATCAAAGAGTATTATCATACTCTTTCGGTCTCTAAGAGACATAATCATGTTCTAATATAAAGAGAGACAAAACTACAGGAAAACAATAGGCCTAAACAGTATTGAAGTACATACTTGACCAGCTTATCGGCATGCACCGTGACAATAACTGAAAACTCCATGTAGCTTCCATAAGATTAATCATATACTCCCTCCGTCCCGCTGATAACTTCACTTTTTGCCATTTTGGGTGTCCCATTGAAAGCTTCACCTTTCCTTTTTTGGCAAAGGAATCTTTACTATTCCCTCCACTCATTCTCTCTCCTACATTATTTTAATACTCACAACACCATTATAATTTACTATTCCCTCCACTCATTCTCTCTCCTATTTTCAAATTACACTCACAACATTTTCTCCACCTTAATTTGCGCGCCGGAGCCAAAATGGTGAAGTAATAAGCGGGACGGAGGGAGTATAATATAAAAAACAAAACTATTTAGAGGCTCCAGAAAAGGCCACGTCAAAGGCCACGTCAGCAATTTCATTTCCAACTCATTTTTATTCCAGATTTTAGTTAAAAAATATAGGCTTTAAAATAAAAATTCCCTCTAAAAGTCTGATAATGCAATTGAAATTTAGACAAAATTTAAAATTTTGATAAGGTATATCTAACTTTAAATTTCTAGATTATATTTAACTGTAACAATTTTTCAAATGTGGATAATATATTTCGATAAATCTCAAATTTTTGAAATATAACTAAGATGTCATCTGAGCATAACAAATCATTTTCAGTTATATATATTTCGAATAATATAACTTTAAATTTCTAGATTATATCTAAGTGTTTTTTTTTTTCATAAATTTGGGATAGTGGGAGTACTTTTTGGTTGAGCAAAGAATGCTGAAATGTGATTAGCCTTATGGCAAGACTGCCAAGACATCAGTTAAAAGTGTATAGTGGTCTCTGATTCATTGCCTTGTGTTACTCTTTTATTTCATTGATGAGTGTTTAATATAAACGCTCTTATGCAAGTTATCTCTGCCTTTGCAAACATGGACATGTTAGATAACCTGACGCTCAAAGCCTTATGTTCTATTTTCATTCACCTTCCATGAGTTGTTGATGGGTGCATCGGATTTTATTTATTCAAAGTGATTGTTATGGAGTGTGATTGTGGAAGCTCTCAATATGGATAGTTTGCAGAATAAATTTAATTTAAGCACAATTTTTGAAATTTAAAATAAAAATTTCCTCTTAATTAGAAGTTGATTGATTTAATCAGTTTTGAAATTTTGAAAACTAATGGTTACCTAAATTTAAGCACAATTTTTGAATAATTCAAACTCTTTAGGTGATAATTGTGGAGATATAATTATTAGTAATTTTCGAAATTTAAAATAATTAGTAATTTTTGAAATTAAAAATAGATACCAGACTAAATTTCAATTTAATCATAAATTTCAATTTAAAATAATTAATAATTTTCGAAATTTAAAAGACATGCCAGAATAAATTTCAATTTAACCATAAATTTCGTATACAGTTTCTAGAAATCAATAGAAATTCAAAATTTAAATTAATTAGTAATTTTCGAAAATTTAAAATAATTAGTAATTTTCGAAATTTAAAAGAGATGCCAGAATAAATTACAATTTAACCATAAATTTCGTATACAGTTTCTAGAAATCAATAGAAAATCGAATTATTTGAAAATAAAAAGTATTATTCATTTAACTTCTATCTAAAATTCAAACTTGGATGGATAAGTGATGATTTTAAATTCATCTATCTTAAAAACTGATAAGAGATAATTTGACAATGTATTATCGGTTAAGGATACAATTCATATCCTACTAAATATACATAAATATTCGAAATTCATGTGGATATTCATATTTCAAAAAGTAGTTTTTGGTAAATGCCCCTTCAATATTTCACATCACCTCAAAAGGTCATTAATGATATTTCACATCAAATATTTACTGATATGTTACATAGTAGTGTATATATATATATATATATATATTATAGTTGGTGAAAAGAGATATAGTGATTACATGTGGATAATTTTTTGTTAAAACTCTCATTTGTAAAGCCACATCACTATAGACATAAAATATGTACATACAACCTCTATATAGATAAATACATCATACATAGTATTATCTTTAATACATTAGTACATTTTAATACTTTGTGTATTGTTTTTAGATTAAATGGAGTGTTAGCAAATATCCCATTCCACTATTTCATTTTTATGTTTTATATTTTTATTTTAATTTTTTGCAAAAGTTATATTTATACAACGTAAAATTTCGTCTTAAATTTTTTTAATAAATAAAATTTATAACTTATTTTTCTATATATTATACTCCCTCCGTTTCAGCTCAGTGGAGACCAAAAATTTGGGCATATCGATTAAGGAATAATGAAAGTGTTGTGAGTAGGATATACTCCCTCCGTCCCACGATAATCTATAAAATTTTCTTTTTGGGCGTCCCACAATAATCTATAACTTTCCTAAAATGAAAAAGAATCTTTACTATTCCCTCCACTCATTCTCTCTCCTACATTATTTTAATACTCACATCACCATTATAATTTACTATTCTCTCCATTCATTCTCTCTCCTATTTTATTTTCACACTCACAACACTTTCAATATAATACCTCCTCCTTAATATCCGCGTCGGGCCAAAAATTCTACTCCCTCCGTCCCGCTAATATTAGCACACTTTCCTTTTTGGGCGTCCCGCTAATATTCGCACACTCCTAAAAAGGAAACTTTATATTAATAAAATATTCACTCAACCCCACTCATTCTCTCTCCTACATTATTTTAATACTCACATCACCATTATAATTTATTACACCCTCCACTCATTCTCTCTCCACTCATTCTTTTACACTCACAACATTTTATTAAAATATCATATTCCTTAATTCCCGCGCAAACAGTGTTTGTGCTAATACTAATGGGACGGAGGGAGTATATTTCTATGGGACGGAGGGAGTATTAAATAGGAGAGATGATGAGTGGGAGGAATAGTGATTTGATTGGTGTTGTGAGTGTAAAAATGGAGTAGATGGAGTTGGAGAGAGACTGAGTGGGGAGAATAGTGAAGATTTCTTTCCATTTTAGGTAGTCTCCACTGAGCTGGGACAAATCAAAACGGAAATAAGTCTCATTTGAGACGGAGGAGTATATGATTTATTATTTTAATTTTATTTATTTTTAGACTGTTGTTAAATTATTAACATTATCTAAATATATATCCATTAATATTTGAGTTTTTTTAGATTATACAAATGTATAGATCATCTATGAAAAGAAAAACGCATCTTACTGATGTGGACAACGATTCCATTAATTTATCGCAACGATCTTCTCAACGATTATCATTGGCGGATATTTCTAATGGTAATTTTATTATTTACTTTATTATTATTTTAGCATATCCATTAATATCATGTGTATAAAATTAAATTATAAGAATGCATGATTTTATATTTATTTTTTTACTATCATTTTAAATGAATTTATTTTTATTTTTAGTGGACTTATCATCGGGTAGTCATTTGATTTCACCGAGTAATCATCAAAGTTGTATTACGGCTCAAGGTAATATGTTATTGAATTTTGTCAATTTTGAAGTATTTTCATTATAAAGACAAATTCTAAAAAAAAATTGTTTATATATATACATATATATATATATATATATATATATATATATATATATATATATATATATATATATATATATATATATATATATATATATATATAATGTGATTTTTTTATATAAATTTGTTAATTAATTTAGATCTAAGATAATAATACTTGATATACAGGTGTTGGTGTGAACCATACAAATGAAAATCTTACTCATAATTCAAGTCACGACCGTGGATCTATATGTATGATTTTCTTTGTTAATTTACAATATTTTTCCTATTTTATTTTTATTTTTAATTTCTAAATAATCTTTTATTAAAGAAAAATTATTTTTCTTATTCAGCTAAATTTACGAGCATAGCATCAAGTGTACATAACACTTTCCACGGCACGCTCCTTGAGCTAAAAAAATTGGACGACCGAGAAAAACTATTTCTTCTTCTTTGGATTCTATTACGACAAATTTGTTAAAAGACGGTGAGAAAAGAAAAATCAGGAGATCAAGAAAGGTAGCTGCTTCTATTTTAGAATCTTCAAAGATAAATTTGGATGTTGATTGATTCAGTTCTGCAATTGAAGTTGAATTAATGAAAAACAGTCCTATATCTGGTAAGTTATATGTTTGATTTATTAGTCAGCTATATATTTTAAAGAGCTAAAATAAATATATTAATCGTTCTCAATATTCTTTTGACATTGTAGGAATAGATAATGTAACAGTAGCAAATAATACAACATTATTATCTCCTGCTGTGAATTTAGGTAATGATTTTTTTAAGGGAATTTTCCCATCAAGTTCCCTTTTTGACATACTCCTTCCCACTAAGTTCCTTATTTTATTGAAATGACTAGGAAATTTCTTTTTCACGTAAACTTCCTATATTACCCCTGTTATATTCCTCCCATCTTTCCCGTTTCTTCTCTGCGATGCAACCCCCCGTTCATTTTTCAAATATCTCTTACCGTTTGCTCTTTCTCTCTCTCTCTCTCTCTCTCACGGCGACGGTGTGTATCTCGTGTGAAAAATCCACCGTGCAATCGCAGATCGTATCTATTTCTCTGTTATTCTCGATCTGCTGTAGGCGCGTTGGATCAATTAATCTTGGGCATCTTGAATTTCTCTCGCTTTTTTTTCCTGAGCTCATTTCAATAAGTGTGCTCTTCTTATTGTTTTCTTTTGAATTTAATTTCTTAGGTATTTGATTGTTGAAGCGAAGGTGGAGAACAGTTTCTTGGAAAATGGATGAATCAGTAGTCGGCAGCAAAAAAAGTTACATTTTTTCTTGAAAATTTGAAATTAGGGATATTGATTGTGGGGGTTTTAATTTATACTACTGTGCTTTATAATACTGAATCAATAATACTGCATGAGAAATGTTGTATTATATTACTGCTCTTTATAATACTGCATCATAAATGTTGTATTATACTGTTCTTTATAATACTGCATCAATAATACTGTATCAGAAATGTTGTATTATATTACTCTTCTTTATAATACTGCATCAGAATGTTATATTATATTTTCAAAATGTTGTATTATATTCAGAATGTTGTATTTATATTGCTTGTTACAAAATATTTCAAAATGTTGTATTATATTCAGAATGTTGTATTTATACAACATTTCTGATGCAGTATTATAAAGAACAATATAATACAATATTATTGATGCAGTATTATTAATGCAGTATTTTAAGATATTGTATTATTTTTAAACATAATACAACATCCTAGACATAATACAATATCCTAAACATAATACAACATCTTAAAATAATACAATATCTTAAAATAAAATAATACAACATCCTAAAATAAAAATGATACAACATTTCTGATGCAATATTCTGATGCAGTATTATAAACAACAATAGTATAATACAACCTTGTTAGAAAATATGATACAACATCATGAAAATTAAATACAACATCCTAAATATACAACATCTTTAAAATAAAACACAATATCCGTTAAACCAAATACAACATCCTTAAAAAAAAAACTAATACAACATTTTTTGAAAATATGATACATCTTTAAAATAAAACACAACATTATTAAAACCAAATACAACATTCTTAAAAAAAACTAATACAACATTCTTGAAAATATGATACAACATCAATAAATACAACATTCTTAAAAAAAACTAATATAACATTCTTGAAAATTGTAGAACTATAGTTGCTGGGAAAGAGACCAAATGAGAGCAAGCTTTGCCAGCACAACAAGGGCCAAAACCTCAATGAATCTTAAGGGCTACCAAATGCTAACACAAGCAAAGACAAGGTAGAATCAGTTAACAAGATTTCCTCCTCTGTACCAAAAAAAAACCGACAAATTAGTCGTGATATTACCAAAGTTTACAATTATATATCAAAAGGTTAGAAGAGTATTGGTGATTACTCATAAGTAAGAAATTGTGATCCTTCTTTCAGTTGTGAAAGTCAACAGATTTCCTCCTCTGTACAAAAAAAAAAAAAAAAAAAAAAATTGAAGAAATAACTTGTGGTACCTAAACAATCATCCATACTCAAATTGGAAATGATAAATCCCAAATTTTAGTTGAGACATTTCAACAAACATGTGGCGTGCTACTATGAAGAATACGATCCCAAACTCAAATGGAATGGAGAAATTATCAAAATAAAGTTATGTTTACTGGTGATCAAATTAACGATACAACATTTTCACATCAAATTACTACAATATCCTGCATTTCAGAATACTACATCCTCCAAATAATACAATATTCATAAACTATTTAAAAAATAATACAACATCCTCAAAATGCAACATTCATAAACTATTTTGAAAATGATACATAATACAACATTTCAAATATGATACAATATCCTCAATATGCATACAATATTATATTATACAACATGATACATAATCCTCAAAAATGATACAATATTGTGTGATACAGCATAATATATCAAATAATACCACACAATCCCGCATGTAATACCACATTCATAAACTAATGCATTTCAGGATACTACATAATATACATAATCCTCAAAAATGATACAACATCCTCAAAATGATACTGCATTTATAAACTAATATTTTAATTTCATAAGTTTTAAACTACTTCATTTCAAAATACTTTCATAACTGACTAATTGATACAACATGATACAACATTTATAAAATACTGCATTTAATTTCAAAATGATACAACATTTTCACATCAAAATACTACAACATCTATTGAACTACAACATCAAAACCTCTTGATTTCGAGATTTAAGAAATCTCGAAACCTAGGGTTTGGAAATTTCGAAACTATAACATCTCAAAACCTAGGGTTTGAGATTTCGAAACTAAAACATCTATTGAACTAGAAATTGCATGTTGCAAGTTGATAAAAATACCTTGATTCGTTATTTGGTGATGCAGTATTGTCAATTGCAAAGAATTGAGATCTTCGAAACTACAACATCGCATCCAATGAATCAAATCAGTGAATGAATTTTGAGATGTTGTAGTGTTGAATCGTAGAAGAGATCTGAGAAATTTGGGGGGGAATTGATGTAGTGTTGTAGATTTCGACTTTGGGAACTCAATCTGATTTGGAAACAATGAGAAACTCAAATTGAAGGATGTGCTTTACAGAATGTTGTGTTCGTTATTTTTCAACCGATAGATGGCACGATGTAATTTGTTATGTTTAGAGGGGCATTTTCGTACATAACGGCCAAAAAATAATGAAAATAACAAAAAGAACTTGATGGTCACTAATTTGTAAAAGAGGCTTTGACCAATTAGTCCCTCACCCAAATAAAAACTACCTTTAAGGACTAACATTATCAAAACAGCCAAAAAGTCCCTCAATTTTTTTCTAGACCAAATTGCCCTCAAACCCTTCTTCTCTCTCACGCACGGTCTCTCACGGTCGTTCCTTTCTCTCTCTCTCTCTCTCTCTCTCTCTCTCTTCTTTTCTTTTTTTTGTACGTTTTCTTCTTATTTTTTTTTTCTTTTCCTTTTTTTTTTTTGACTTTACTTTTCTCTCTCTCTTCCTTTTTTTTTCCTCTTAAATTTTTAAAATGCAATATCTCAAAATCTAAAAGTCGAAAAAATAATTCGAAACCACTGTTTTAATCACATCGCCAAGACGAATCAAACAAGTTTACTCATCATATATTTCAAAATTTATAAATAAAATAATTATTTTTCACTTGTAAAAATCTGAAAAAATCATTTATCATTTGTTCACACATGAGTATAACTGTACAATGATTTTCACATTTATAAACTAAGAAGTCTATTTCACAGTTTTGATGAAAATAACTGTATAAACAAATGTGAAATTGACCTCAACAATCATAACTGAGAAATTTTGACCTCAACACTCATAACTATAACTGAGAAATTGACCTCACAGTTGTGCACAAACATAATTCTCAGCTTAGAAATGTGCAAATCATTACACAGTTATGCACAATAACTGTGAAAATCATTACACAGTTATTTACATCAAACCTAACAACCGTGAAATAGACCTCACTGTTGTGCACAAACAATCATAATAACTGTGAAATAGACCTCACTATTGTGCACAAACAATCATAATAACTGTGAAATAGACCTCACTGTTATGCACAATAACTGAGAAAGTGACCTCAACAATCATAACTGAGAAATTGACCTCACAGTTGTGCAAAAATAATCATCAACAACTGATAAATAACAGGTAAACCATTTCACATTCATAAATAACCGTGAAACCGACCTCACAGTTTTAGAAGTGTGAAAAATATTTCACAGATTATTCACATCTCAACCAACAACTGTGAAATAGACCTCACCGTTGTGCACAAACAATTATAATAAGCGAGAAATTGACCGCACAGTTGTGCACAAACAATCAACAACGGATAAATAACGGATAATTTTGCCCACACAGATTGGGATGAAAATTGGCCTAGGAAATGAGATCCTAACATTACTCGGATGTAAGCGTAAAAGCAAAAGAGTGACCAGGGGATCATCATCACGACTCGAAGCCAATTCAACCAACAATTTATGAGGCCCCCAGAGCCAAACCGCAACCAAATCATATAAAGCCAAAGCGACCAACAAACTCCAAGTGGACCATTCGAGGCAATTTAGTAAACCAAGCGGCCAAAAAATCCCCAACAAAACCATATAGACACCTGCCTCAACATTATTGGAATTGCGGCCCCATCCGAAAACACAGAAATCACACCCACCGCAGTGAAATTCAAAAGTAGCACAAAGCAAGTAATCGAATCAACTGGTAAAGAGAAATGTTGAATCACAGACAAAACACCGACCCACCCATGGCTCCAAGAACGAAAAAAGCCGAAAACCACATGTAATTCTTCAAGAAATTGGTGAAATTGTAGTAATAGAGTAGAACGAGCGGGGAAGGTTACCGCAGCAATAAGGCCGACGAATCTGAGGGCATTGAGGAGAGCACCTTCGAGCTTCTGACCAGTTGAATCGGAGGAGGAGATTGGCCGGTGAGGGAGAGCTAGGTTAGGGAGGAGATTGTTTGGGGAGGAAGAACTGGGCGAAGGCGGAGATTGGAGGTCGCCGGTTGAAGGTAATTGGGGCCAAGGGAAGTCGCCGGTTGGATTTGGAAGGGAAGGAGGATTGGTCTTGGTCTTTGCCGGAGAGGGAGGAGGTTAAGGAGATGGCAATGGCGGAGTTCTGGTGAAATGCGGATAGAGAGATAAAGTGGATCTGTTTTGCGCATAGAGAGAGAAAGAGAACGAGGGCTGAGGGGCTGTTTCGCCATTTAAGTTTATTAAAAATAGGGACAGGGACTCTACGGGGGTTTTGATTTCCAATTTAGGATCCTAAGGTAAAATTTAAAATGTATTGTTTTTATTGATAAATTCCCCCCTATCTAAAGGTCTTATTGGTAAAAATCCCTTTGTAAAAAAGGAACTTATGGGTCACTAACTCTTTTTTTAATTGTTCAACATTCGATATTTTTAAATAAAACTATTTATTATTACAAATTATTATTCAATAGTTTATGATAAAATATTTCATTAATACTAAGTCATATATTCTATTTGTATACAGAATCCGCGTTAATAAATAATTCTCGCATGCATGCGACAACAAGTGAGTCGTTAATAAATCAGAAGGAAAAATTCAAGAAAGCGCGCGTTGGTAGAATGCAAAAAGATTCGGACGAACAATATAATACAGGTGTTTATTATTATTTTTTTCTCAAGTATATATTATATTATTTTCTCTGTATAGCCAATGAATTACTAACATAATTTAAATATTTATCAATATATTGTAGTTTATGGGGATATAGGCGATCCGGAGTACGAATGTGCGAAATGTCGTGCGATGTTCTGGTATGATGAAAGGTTAAAAAGTACGTAAGCATCAACACAGCCTAAATTTTCATTATGATGCATGAATAGAAAAGTTCAGATTGACCCATTAATGTAGCCACCTAAGTTACTGAGTGATCTCTTAGAGAACAAGCATGAAAAGAGTAAAAATTATAAAGACAATATTCGAGCGTACAATTCTATGTTCGCATTCACTTCAATGACCGGTGCAGTTGACCATGGCATAAACAATGGTCGTGGTCCTTATTCGTTTAAATTGAAAGGAAAGAATGATCATATGATAGGTTCTTTATTGCCTAATGATGGCCATCCCCCCCCCCCTCCCCCCGTTTTTCTCAGCTTTATATCTATGACACGGATAATGAAGTTAAAAATAGAATTAATGCTTTCAGGTACGTTTTTATTTAATTATTCGAGAATTATAATGTATATTACATATATTGTATGACTATCTTCTATTTATATGTCTGATTCTTTCACACAAGCAGGAAAGATAAAGATAAGTCTTCTCCATTCGATGAGTCAATTGTTGTTGATTTGAAAAATATGATAGATGTGCATAACCCTTATGCACAGACGTACAGAATGGCCAGAGCACATATTGGAATGAATAAAGATATTAAATTGAGGCTTATAGGAAATCGGGGTAGTGATGGAAAACCGTTTAATATGCCGACAGCCTCAGAGGTCGCTGCTATAATTGAAGGTGATATTGATGATTCGGGTGATGTCAGGGACATTGTTATTGAAAAGCAGAATGGGGATCTGAAACATATTCATGAATTTGATAAATCTTACCTTCCTCTACATTATCCTCTGTTATTTGTATACGGTGAAGATGGATATTTCACAGACATTCCGAGAAATAAATCTCCCGGGGCAAAGAGATCAAGTTTGTCAATAAAAGAGTTTTTATCTTTTCGACTTCAGGAGATGATAAGAGAAGAATCACAGCTTATGAGAAGTGGTCGATTGCTGCAGCAATTTGTGATTGATGCATATGTTATGATGGATACACAGAGGCTTCAATGGATACGTTATAATCAGCCTACTCTTCGGATGTAAACTTATAAAAATCTGTCAGATGCATCGGTAAGGGGAGATACCGGCGAAGCATCTGGGAGACGAGTTATATTGTCATCCTCTTATACCGGCGGGCAGCGGTGGATGACTCAAAATTACCAGGATTCTCTCGCTATATGTAAATGGACTGGGTATCCGTCACTTTTCATAACATTTACGTGTAATCCTAAATGACCAGAGATTACGAGATTCTGTAAAAAATATGGTATTAGGCATGAGGATTGGCCTGATGTATTAAACAGGGTATTTAGAATGAAGCTTAATCAGATGATTGTTGATTTCAAGGAAGGCAAAGTATTTGGCACCCCAAAAACAAGTAAGTAAATCTTTAAATATTATTTGTTTTCCTCTTATTGTTTTGTCATTTATATTTTTTTTATTAGCATGTTCCTCTTATTTTGTTAATTGATTCATGCAGTTATATACACGATGGAGTTTCAGAAGAGGGACCTTTCGCATGCTCATATTCTTCTCTTTCTTAACCGCCAGAATCAGGGTCATAATCCTGAAGATATTGACAAGTGGATTATTGCTGAGATTCCTGACAAGGAAAATGTTCTAGATTATACGAGGCAGTTGCTGAATATATGTTGCATGGACCATATGGTGCTGCTAATCCTAAATCTCCGTGTATGGATCACAACAGGTGCTCAAAGAAATTCCTTAAATCATTCAATGATCGTACTCGTGTAGACGAGAATGGGTATCATGTATATAAGCGAAGAGACACGGGTTTCATAATTGATAAGGGTGGAGTTGCTCTCGACAATTGTTCAGTTGTCCCATTCAATCCATATCTTTTGCTAAATTACGAAGCTCACATAAATGTCGAGTACTGCAATCAGAGCAAGGCAATCAAGTATTTGTTCAAGTATATAAACAAGGGAACCGACAGGATATGCCTTGCAATCGAAAATGATGAGGTGAAAAAGCAAATTGATTGTCGATATGTCTCTGCGTGTGAAGCTATGTGGAGGATTTTAGGATTCGACATACATTATCGGACCCCTCCCGTTGAGCGCTTGGATTTTCACTTGGAGGGTGACCATATTACCCCCTTCAATGACGGAGACTTTCTTCCTAATGTTTTGGATAAAGCGACAGTTAAAGAATCTCAATTTATGAAGTGGATGGAGTATAACAGTATTCATTTAGAGGCTCGGAAATATAAATACTGTGAATTTTCCCATCATTTCGTATGGGATAAAACTAAACGTGAATGGCGTCCGAGGAAAGATAAACGTTTTGCAGTGGGGCGTATTTATCATGTTCCAATGAATTGCGGAGAATTGTATTACCTCAGGATAATGTTGAATCATGTAGCAGATCCCATGGAATTCAAGGATTTGAGAACCAGAATCGTGTTGTTCATCCCGATTTCAAATCTGCATGTTACGCTCTGGGATTATTAGATGATGACAAGGAATATGTTGATGGAATTATAGAAGCGAGTCATTGGAGGTTTCTCGATAGTCTGAGAAGACTATTTTCTATGTTGCTACTATCTAATAGTATGTCGAATCCGGGAGAGGTATGGGAGAAGACTTGGCACTTATTATCTGATGATATAGAGTACAAGTATCGGAGGATGCACGATAATCCGGGTATTCCGTCCCATGTTTACATATTTGTTTTACAATAAATATCAATTATGATTTTATTTCTAATTTACAGTTATACAATATGATTCTATATATTTATCTATATTAATATATTTATTTTGTTTTTTATAATTTCAGGTTTGAAATTAATTAATGAAAAGGTCCAGAATCTTGCTTTGGCGAAAATTGAGAAGTTACTGATCGAGAATTGCAAATAGCCTCCATAAATCTAAAGACATGCCTAAACAGGTGGGCAATGTCATTGGTGATGCGATAAATAAGCTCATTCTAGATGAGACATATTATGACATTGATGAGATGAAAGCTGAGCACTTCAGATTACATCCTCGCCAATGTACCGAGCAAAAGAGTGTTTATGATAAGATTATGTCGGCTGTTGATCGAGGAAACGGTGGTGTGTTTTTCCTATATGGTTATGGTGGTACGGGAAAGACCTTCTTATGGAAAACAATGTGTTCTGCATTAAGGAGCAGGAGAGATATTGTTCTTCCTGTTGCTTCCAGTGGCATAGCTTCATTGCTCCTTTCGAAAGGTAGGACCGCGCATTCTAGGTTCGGTATCCCGATACAGGTAAACGAGAGCTCAACTTGTAGTAAACTAAAGTCGGGTACGGATGAGGCAGCACTTCTACAGAAAACCAAACTAATTATATGGGACGAAGCTCCAATGGCTCATAAACATTGTTTTGAGGCTTTCGATCGTAGCCTCCGAGATATTATTCGTACACCCGAGGGGAGATATTCCAATAAACCATTTGGTGGTTTAGTTATTATATTCGGTGGTGACTTCGCATGCATTTTACCTCGTTGTTCCTAAAGGGAGTAGGCATGATATTGTGCATGTTGCACTCTGTTCATCCAAAATATGGAATGACTGTGAGGTTCTCAGATTGACGCATAATATGAGATTGCAGGTAATTCTTAAATAGCCTTTATTCATCTACTTAAATATTTTTATTTCAATTTAAGTAATTTGTATATATTTAACTTAATGTAGGGTGATTCTACTTCTCATAATTCCGAAGAGATAAGATATTTCGCTCAGTGGCTCTTGATTGTCGGAGATGGGATTGCCGGTGGAGATAATGACGGGGAAATTGACATTAACCTTCCTGATGATATATTGATTCGTGAGGCTTCAGATCCTATTGCAAAAATAGTCAAATCTATATATCCTGACTTATTGCAAAATAAGGATGTCGAAGGATTCTTCCAGACTAGAGCTGTGCTTGCTCCAACAAATGAGATTGTCGATAACATAAATGATTACGTCATGTCACTCTTTCCCCGGAGACGAAGTTGAATATATGAGTTCGATGCCATTTGTAAGGATGAGGATGATGAAAATGGTGTCAAGATATATTCTCACTCGAATTTCTAAACACTATCAAGTGTTCTGGATTGGCAAATCACATTATTAAGTCAAGGTTGGGTGCATAGTAATGCTTTTGAGAAATCTTGATCAAGTCTGAATTGTGTAACGACACCGTAATGATTGTCACTCAATTAGGTAAATACAAGAATTTTTTATTTTTTATATACATATAATTTAATACTTAATTTTGTTACATATATGTAAGGTAAGCACGTAGTCGAAGCCAAGATGCTTTCGGGAAAGAATGCTGGCATGAAGGTGCTTATTCCTAGAATGATAATGTCTCCGTCAGATGTGATAAAATTTCCGGTTAGATTCCAAAGAAGGCAATTTCCACTTGCCGTTTCTTTGCTATGACAATCAACAAGAGTCGTGGACAATCTCTTTCCCATGTAGGCTATATCTTTCACAACCTCGTTTTCGATCACGGACAACTTTATGTAGTATTTTCCAGAGTAACCAGCAAGAGAGGACTTCAAGTTATTATTTGTGATTCAGATGCTCAAACATATGACAAGACGTTGAATGTAGTCTACAAGAAAGTTTTCGACAGACTCTGAGAATTTATGTCGCACAATTTGTGGTTAAACAAAAGTATTGCAATTTCTTATTATTTTCTTTGTTTTTATTTTGTTTTTCTTTAAATATATATGAGATGGAAGAGATTATGTTGACACTTAGGCACACACTATTAAACTCACGCTATTGTAACCATATCTCTTAATCTTCCAAAGTTGTAACGCTAAAATCTTAATAATGTTTTTGGGTTAGGCAGGGACCTAACCTCCCGTGGTTTTGTGCCGGCGAGATAGTTGGCTCAAGGGCTTTCCACGTTACATCATGTGTCAACATCTTTTTTCTGTATTAATTATACTCCTAATATCCGCTACATTGATTATCAATTTCGATTTATATTGTTACTTAAAAATCAATTAAAACACATAAATAATTATTTACTTAATCAAAAAAATTATTCACCGTCGGGTACCGACGGGTACTGACTAGTTATAACAAAAATAATACTCCCTTCGTCCCTGACTGAATATCAAAATTATGACATCACGCTATTCTTTCTTCTAACCGTCCCCTGAAACTTGAAATGCATAAAAAGGAGAATATGTAAATACTCCCTCCGTTCTGGAAAGTTAGTCCCACTTTTTGATTGTTAACTTAGATCAACTTTGAGCAATAATTTAGGTTGGTATTAACTATCCTAATGAAAATCTATAACTTGTTGTTGATACACCATTATAAATACTATCAATAGCAAGTTTTAGATTTTCATTACGATAATTAAAACTATCCTAAATTACTCCTCAAAACTGACTCAAGTTAACAGCAAAAAAAGTGGGACTAGCTTTCAGGGACAGAGGGAGTACCAAGAAATAACATGCCCAAAAAAGAAGTAAAAAATGATAACGAGTTTTATTAGAAGAAAATTCTATATGATCTACTATAGAGATACAACAGTTGTTATATATTTTCATCATAAGGCTAACTTTGACTAACAGAAAGTCCACCATGTATCGATCTTTTGGCTAAGAAGATGGGAGATCGTTAGATTGAAGCGCGTTTAAAATTGGCTGACACCTCAGAATACACCACAGGATATCTCATCTTGACTTTTCAGTGTGAAGGATTTTCTACAATTCGACGTCTGGTAATGGCACCTTCCAATAATTCCATTGATTATAGTCTTCCTGCAAATATATAGAATTTCATCATTAAAAAAATTAGAAGTACACATTCTCAGTTTTACTTGTATACTCCCTCCGTCCCGGAGAAATACGCAAAAATATAGATGGCACGAGAATTAAGGAGAAAAGTGAAAAAGGTGATGTGTTGTGAGTATAGATGGTTGGGTAGGAGAGAGAAAGTGGAGTAAGTGGGTAATGGTTGTGAGTAGAGAAAAGTGAGTCTCATTTCCATTTTGAGAAAGTGCAGATTATTGTGGGACGCCCGAAAGGTGTCTTTTTGAAGATTATCGTGGGACGGAGGGAGTATTCTCTTTATGCTCTTAGGTTAAGTCAGATATTTAACAATGGTTAGATTACCTGCTCAACCATAGAAGTTGGTGGGAACATGTCATTGACTAAAGTATGCAGAGAGGTGTATGATTTTCCCTTCATGTCAATCCGATGATTAATAGCCACCTCCCCCTGCCATTGCAAATGTCAATAACAGGTTAAAAAATAGGAACGGGAAAGAGAGATGGGTGAAGGGTTAAGTAGTAATCGCTTGAATACCTTGGGGTTAATGATAAAGATTTTGCCTTTTGGTATCCCCATTTTCCTATAACTGAGCTCATCAGTGTCTCTGTTACCGAATCCCGCATAGAACGGATTGTAATCGGGCGGAAAAAGTGCTTTAATGTCCTGCAGATGAATCAATCTCTTAGTAAAAAAAGTGCATTGCAGCCATTTCAGAAGCATGTTGACTTTCAGGAATGGTTTGACCACTAACCTGTAAACAGGCAATCTTGAACTCATGAGGCGCTCTTCTTATAACTATCAAAGGCAAGGGGAGAAAGAACTAAAATAATCAGGACATGTTGTTTGCCTCTCAACCTTCAAATATAAAATGAAATAAAAATATAGGCCATCTTTTAGAAATATGATTACAATCACTTATAGTACGCTTTGCACCAGTCGTTTACAGAATCAAAGTAATAATAGTTGGCTAAAACCTTCTTAGACCAAGAAATGAGATCTTACCTTCTCGATACAGTGAGGGAAATAAGCCATCGGGTGAAATGACAACAGGTCCATTGGGTAAAGCTTTCCCATCCTGCAAGAAACGTACGGGTTTCTAGCTCAGCCCATAAGAAAGAGACTAATTACACTTAATGCCATCAATAACATGCTTAGAGACATACTTCCTCTCCTCCATTCAAAGATTTGCACTTTCTGCTTTAGGATATCCCCGAGCCGAGGACTATTTTGTGCTTCTAAAAGACACTTATTACATTGAATATAAAAGTGGTAGGACTCCCTTTCCCTATGTTTGAGGGTATTAATCAAAACAATATTAATCCGTAGCATGTTTTACTCTGAAAATGGACTATTTGAGTTGAAAACGTGTATATTGCACAGAAATTTATATGATAGCTTACCAACATCAAAGTGCAAGGGAATAAGTAACATGTACTCTCAATCTTTTTTTTTTTTTTTGAAAAGAAATGAAAATGAACTACGAGCGCAGTCAGCCACTACTCTATTCACTTATCTAGAATTTATTGAATTTATTAACTTAACGTTCATTAACTAGAGACAGATTGCCACTCGTAATCAAAAGGCAACAATTCTCAGAAACAGAAGAAGCATGCTAGTACCTGCTTAAGATTGAGGAGAAAGCTTCTAGTCAAGTATGCTTGAACAATTGCACGAGCACTCAGAAACAGCAGCTGATAGCCATTCTCCTGTAATGAGGAGAAAGAGTTAATTGCACAATCCCAATATAACCAAGTAACTGAAGACAAGTCGAATTCGACAAAAAATGCAACTCGGAAAATAAGAATTTAGAACTCTTCAAGTATGCAAAACATATCTTTAATGAATAATAACTGCACTGCTTAAAAATCTTTTCAACATTATACTGAAATTAGAACTCTTCAAGTACGCAAAACATACATGGGCTCAAATGGAATTTACATATCATAGTCATATAGAAGTAGTGATCAACTTTTTATAACCATTATTATTACTCGTACTATCATACAGTATACTTTTGTGTACTTATTTAGTCATTTGGGTATTATATGGTTGGTCGTTAGGTAATATTTATCAATTACCACAAAACATGGCCTCTTAATAACATCTACTTGGAGACCTAAACGCTTGAGGATAAGCTCATGAAAAAGCATACCTTAATCGCAGAGAAAAGCCGTGCAACCCCGGATTGTGTCCAGTCCTTCCCAACCAACGGCATGAACTGACCAAGAACATCAGACCTACAAGAATTTCATGATAGATTTAGTTACTAATGTGGCACAATGCTATCAAAAAGGGAATTCGTGTTGGTTCCAAAACTAACGGCATGAACTGACCAAGAACATCAGACCTACAAGAACTTGTCTCTCATTACAGGATTCTAAGTTCAATGATCAATGTTGTCTGGCACTCTCTGGCCTTAAGTTTAAAAAATATCCTTGAATCTTACTTGGTGATTGTCCCATCAACATCTGAAATAACGATTCGTGCATTCCACTTCCACAAGTAAATATGAGCGTCAACCTGTTAAAAGAACTGTAGTTTATAAACACAAAAATATTGAATCCAATCTTGAAAACAATTAAAAGAGATAAACAAAAAAAAAAAACAAATCTTTTGAATCCAATCTTGAAAACAATTAAAAGAGATAAACAAAAAAACAAACCTTTTGCACTCCTAAGACCCTGGTAGAAAAAATAAAAGACACCATATTTTGCCCATCTTTCAGATTCAAAGATGCTATCTGCTCCGTAGTGGGGACATTCGTCCTAACCAATTGCTTGTGAGGAGACTCGCTGCCACCACCAGCTATTGAAGTTGTTTCGGAAGGCTGGTTCAATGAGTCAGATTCAAAGTCAACAAAAACATCTTCACCAGATAAGTTACTATCACTATGCTCTAGGGTCTTAACCCTTCTGAATGGAATGGGCCAGAACCTCCATCTCCGTCCCGAAGGAGTTCTACTAACTTCAGAGTCTCCCAAAAGTTTTGGTGTCTCATCTTTTTCAACAGCAATTGCATCAGTTGGCTCAATGGGTAAATCTAAATCATATGCAGCCACTCCAAGAACAAACTGAGCAGCTTTATCCCATGTCAAGTATTTGTCCTGAAATCTCACTATTAAGTTCTCGTTCTTAATTATGGATGCTGCTGAAAGTTTAAAGTCCTCAATGGATATCCGATGCTTGTCAAAGGCTTCTGCAGCTGCTGTCAAACCCATTCCAGCACGAAGTTCAGTACCACACAGAGATATTTCTAACCCTGTAAACATCATAGAAACGAAAAGTCAGTCAATATTTCATTCTGACCAAACAACAAGAAATAAAATTGACTTTTAAACTTGACAGCATTTACTTGTTCTTGAGTCACTTTTCTGGTATTCATTGGAAGAAGACGATTGAGGTTCCTCAGTTACACTTGTGCTGCATTCATCTGTAGAGGAAGGAATTTTCGGGCTACTTTCAACTCCTTCATCCGGATCTTGATCTTTAGTCAGTGAAGTTACTGCAGTAGTACCTTCGGGTACAACATGAAAATCAGAGTAGGTCAAACCGCTTGGTGATTCAGAGTTTGAAGGAGACTGTTCTTCTGACCCTTTAACTTCGACATCTTGACCACCATCTTCCTTGTTCTTGCCCAACTCTTGTAGCTCCAAACAGCTCTTAAAAAGATCCTCCCTCTTTACATTATAAGGTTCATCTTCGATATTGCTCCTCAAAGATAGCTCTCTTTCCAGTGTCGCTACATTATGAGTTTCACAAACTTCTAACTCGTGCTCAACCTCATTATTATCAATTTTCACGTCACAAACACTTTCAGAAACCGATTTTGTTGTACACGTATTCAGATAATCAGCAGCCCATGTTTCTTCGAAATCGGGACCTTCAACTGGACCCAAATGGAATTGAGGTGTGCTAAGTTGCATATTTTCAGTATTCACTTTCTCAGAGGACGTTATGGGTGCAGTCAAGATTTGACCATCCACACTTACCAAAACCACTTCTAAGTTTGAATCTCGTGATTTTAAATCCCCATTTTCATATCCGTTTGACCCATATTCTGACAATTCAAGTGAATCGTCAGAATCCTGAAATTCATAAAACCTTCTTTCACTATCAGAATCCCCATTTTCTACATGATCATCTTCATGATGAACCTCCTCACCATTAAGTGATTGTCTATTACTCTCATTTCGATCATTGTTGGAATAATCAACACTAATATCTTCTTTGCCGTCTTTATTTTCCAAATCCTTTGGATCTGTATTTGCATCACCATCTTTTCGGGAGCTAACTTCCTTGATGAAATAAGCTTCGCCCGAATTATCAAGATACATATGAAAATCAGATTCAACCCCATTAACCTCTATTTTAACAATCTTTTCTGCACCTTTAAGTACACCCTGAAACTTTCCGAATCTAACATACCAAGGTGTGCTTCGAAAAGAGCCGTCCTGCTGCTGAACCACAATTATGTCAACAGCCCCACCAAAAGGATGGAATGGAGTGACAACAGAATATACCCTTTCTGATATATAACTCCCGAATTTACCCACCACGCTCATCTGGAAAGTATAACAAATTTCCTAAAGGACTCAATTTTTTTTGCAAAACTCTGATGATATCTCAGTTTTACAACCTAACTTTAAAACTTACAAACTTAACCACCACTACCAACCAGTCTATCTACTAACAACCACCGCAAAATTTCAATTGCTCCTACAACAACCCAATGGAATCGAAGAATCTAATCAAATAATCCCAAATACCAAATAAATTATTTCAGTTATTTGCTGCTCCAGCATTCAAGAATCTGCATGAAACGTAAAATCCAAAAAAGATACAAAATAAAGATAGATTCCCAAACTAAGACAAAAACCTTTTTTTTTTTTTTATGCCCAAAATAGTCAGGGTGGCAGCACCCCTTATACTCCTGGCCCCAAGGGAGCCCTCCTACAAGGCATGTTGCTTCCTTTACTGCTCGGATGTGCCCCGGGGGACTCAACTAAGACAAAACCCAGTAATACAAAACCAAGACCAAGATAATAGTTCTTTAAACTGCTTACTGTTCACACATTCAAGCATTGATAATTCAACATGCAACACAAAAGGCTAAATAAGTAGATAAATCAAACGCATAGAATATTCCAAATCAAAAATAGAAACCCAAGAATATTCCAGTCCTAATCAAACAATCCCAACATAACAAGTGGAATATCATTACTTCTACTTCTTGCTGCTCTTTTATTCTGCATGCAATGTGAAAATCCCAAATTGAAATACAAAATTAAGCAGAGATTACTCAAATATCATTGAAGTAAGGAAATTCAGAAATTTTCAATAAACCCACATGAGAAATGATTCTAAAAATGAAAATTTGAATAATGAGTTGAAAATATAGTTATTTCAAGAACATATAAGAAAAGAAGCCAGCTTACACAAGATAAGAACTTGACCTCCGTTGATCGATCGAAAACGGTTTTCAGGCAACTTTCTCTCTCTAGAAAGTTGAGTGAGGCGATATGATCTAGACTCTTGTGCTCCTCCTAGTAGACGTTTCTTGAAAAAAAAACGTTTTTATAGTGGGTCAAAATTAAATGTTTTCTAGGTGTTGGGGGCGCTTTGAAATTTGAACTTTTCTGGAAGGATTGAATTGAATCAATCGGATGGCCACAGAGTCATCAATTCTTCCCATGGGAGTCAGAAGGATTATTGTTGTTACGTAAAGACCCTTGCTTTGCTTTGGGGGTTAAATTGCAAAATTACTTGGAGACTGGGGGTGAGATTTAACACATTTGAAGAGGGGTTTTGTGTGGGAAAATGTTGGGGGAAATTGAAGGTAAATGATTTTTTTGGAAATGGAAACTTGGAGAAGAAAGGGGCCTTTGGACTTCAAACCTGACGGTGAGAAGGTAGGTCGACAGGCGGATGATAGGTGCTCAAGTCGTGCCTATCAACTAGGTGCCTAAGCGGCAGAGCCGAAAAATTAGACAAATTTATAAATATATTACATTTAAAATAAATTTTTAGTTTCAATGTTACTAATAAAAAGAACATAAGTCAACAACAATACAACAATTTCATGTGTAAAAAATCATTGAACCATTACTTTACATTTTTTAAACAAAGCAATCAGATACCCAATTTCTTTGAAATGGGAAAGAGAGAGCTTACAATTTAATGAATTTATAGTCGATGATAGATATGGTGGAGTCGACTCGTGAATACGAGAAAAGAGAACGATGAAGATGATGGACAAATGGAGAGAGAACGGCGGAGAGTAGAGAGTAGAGAAACGATGTCGTCGAAAAATTGAGAGATAGAGCCCTAACGCAGATGTCAGAGAGGATAAAAAATAGAAAAAATACCAAAAAACCCCTCTTAAAAACTTTCATATCCAAAAAATCCTAAGAATCTATCTATATATAATAATAAGATTGTGATAAATAAAGGGGGTTTGAGGGGCATTTTAGTCTTTTCACGCCATGGCAAACTTGCAAAAAAATGGGCTGAATTAATATGTGGCAAGCTGTGATTGGATGGTTTTTTTTTTTTTTTGGAAATTTGGACATGTGTCATCCGTGTGGTGAAGGGCATTTTGGTCATATCACTGGCGCGTTCATTTCACGCGCGGACAAGGTCGCGTGAAGGCAGACGAATTTGGTTTTTTTTTTTTTTGGGTTTGGACACTTGGCATTCTGTTATTGGCGGATTGAATTTTTGTTTTTTTATTTTTAACCCATTTCTTTTACCTAAATTATTTTATAATAAATTAATTTAAAAAAAAATTACACCAAAATTCATAAATTTTTTTCCTCTTTAAATAGAGACTATTTTCATTTGATTTGGACACAGAAAAAAAAACATTTTTTTAATATAAATTTCTTAAGGACTTTTCTATTGTGTGCCCATGGGCACATGATAAGGAATAAAGATTCTCTTGTAATGTGTGTCAAATTATTATTTGACACACATTACAAGAGAATCTTTGAATAAATCTTTTAAAGATTCTCTTGTAATGTGTGTCAAATTAATACTTGACACACATTACAAGAGAATCTTTAAAAAAATTCTCTTGTAATGTGTGTCAAGTATTAATTTGACACACATTACTAGAGAATCTTTAATCCTTATCATGTGCCCATGGGCACACAATAGAAAAGTCCATTTCTTAATTATCCTTTGCTAATTTTTCTTTTTTATTTTTCAATATGTTTTGAGTCAAAATTATTTAAGTGTGAAGTATTTTTTTTTAATTATAAATGATAATGATAATAATATTAATTTTACCAATTATAAAAATAAAGAATATAAAATAAAATAAAATTGATGGGGTATGTGATAATGAGTTGGAATGGGTAATATGGTTATTGGATTTATTTTAATTTGATACATCAAACAATTTATTTATTTTATTTAAAAAAAATTGAAGCATAGTAAATAAATTATTAATGAAGACGAATATCGAGAAAGATCGTCATCATTTTTAAAATTTTGATTGAAGTGCATTTTAATATTCTAAGAAATATAGATAGTATAAATTGCTATTTTAAAAGAGGGTGACGAAGAAGTGGGTTGGGTTGGGTTTGATGAGGTAGTGGAGGGTTTGGGGAATTTTTTTTCATTTAACACAAGTGTTGAATTATTTTTTTGACATTTATTTGAGAAATGAGATAATTAGTATAATAAAATTTTAGTCCAAAATTAGATTAGTTTCTTGGTTTAATTTTTTTTTTAATTTAAGATGCATAATAGAAGTGAATATAATATATTTTTAAAAATAAGCATAAAATAATTAGTTATAACTCGCTATCTCTCTCTATAAATAAAAATACTAGCATAAGTTTTAAAATAAACGAGGGCACATTTGTAGTTACTTGGTTAGGATTGAAAATCTATGGAGGACAAAAAGATTACTAAAAATGAGTAGCTTATTTAAGAAGGTTTGTACATCATGTTAAACATACACATGTGCACACACACTAAAACACATTAGAACAAAATATCAAGTAATTAAATGAGTTATAATCTCATTTTTTTAAAAATAAATTAAATTATTTTTATTAACAATTACCCAAATAAAATGGTAAGTAAATGATTTATTTTGTTTCTTATTTTTTTATTGACTAAAATTATGAGAGCCGTAAATTACATGGGCCTAAAGAAGCGCGTGAATGCATTAGGTTTTTTTTTAACATTGGACATGTGTGTCGTCTATCTGTGGAAAGACAATTTTCACATTTCTCTGGGGCGTGTACTGCACGTGCCGACAATGGTGCGTTTATGGATGTTTTTTTCCCTTTTATTTTTAGAATTTTGACACGTGTTGCCCGTTGACCGGCTGGCTGAATTTTCGATTTTTTTTTACATCTGATTTATTTACCCTCAATTATTTTATAATAAATTAATTTTTCTTTAAATTTTTTTACACCAAAATTCATAAATTTTTTCCTCTTTAAATAGATACTTCTTTCATTTGATTTGGACAGAGAAAAAAATTCCTCTTTTTCAAATATGAATTTCTTAATTATCCTTTCTTAATTCGTTTTTTATTTTTCTATATATTTTTACTAAAAATTAAATAAGTGTGAAGTGTTTATTTTTAATTATAAATGATAATAATAGTAATAATAATAATTTTACTAATAATTAAAATAAAGAATATAAAATAAAATAAAAGTGTTGGATATAAGATGATGAGTTGGAATGGTGTTGAATTTTTATAAACAAAACCATTGTTATTGGTTATTTTTGTTTATTTTAGTTCGATATATCAAACAATTTATTTAATTTAAAAAAAATATTTGAAGCATTGTAAATAAAGTATTAATAAATTTGTCAATTTTTGTATTCGTCTCAAAAAATTGTGTACTTATAAAGACGAATATCGGGGAAGATGACCATCATTTATAAAAGTTTGATTGAACTGTATGTCAATATTAGAAGAAATAAAGATAGTATAAATTGGTAATTTAAAAGAGGGAGGGGAAGAAGTGGGTTGGAATTGATGAGGAAGTGGGGGGTTTGGCCAAATTTTTTTTTCATTTAACGAAATTGTTAGTATTTTAATTTTTCTTCTAAGAATTAAATGAGTTAATTGAAAATAAATATCATAATTATGTTCATAATAACTTAATGTAAATAAATATGCCATAATTGTTTAGATGTACGAGCATGAGTTAATGAAAAATTTTCATTTGAAAAAGAATGATATTAATTTTTATTAGATAACTGTATTATCCTTTTGGTATGATCAAATCTTTTGTTTTTACTTAAAAAATTCTCTTTATCAAAAATAAATAAAATATCACCCTTTTTTTATTAGATTTCTAATCTTAACTTTATTTTACTGATTTCAATAACTTATTTCGTATGTGATAAAAATGTTCGTCTGTTTTATTTAATTTTTTTAAATGATAAAATACTACATAATTGTATATAGAGAAATGCATATTCCTTATGATTTTTGTTTTATTTCTATTTTATTGATTTCTAATTTTTATGTACTGACAATGTAGTCTTTAAGGGCGTTTTAGACATTTTCCAGGCGAGTGGACGACAAGCCCCGACAACGGTGCGTGAAGAAGGAAGTGAAGAAGGAAACTGATTTTTTTTTCCTGATTATAAAAATAAAGAATATAAAATAATAATAATAATTTTACTGATCATAAAAATAAAGAATATAAAATAAATTAAAATAAAAGTGGTGGGATATAGGATGATGAATTGGAATGGTGTTGAATTTGGATTTTTGTAATGAATGTGGATTTTGGTTTCTATTTAATAAGTGAGATGGGGTAATATGGTTATTGTGTTTACTTTAGATCGATTTATAAAACAATTTATTTAATTTTTTTAAAAAAAAATCTTTGAAGCATAGTAAATAAAGTATTAATAAATTTATCAATTTTTCTATTTGTCTCAAAATATTGTGTATTTATAAAGACGAATATCGGGAAAGATGGCCATCATTTTTAAAATTTTGATTGAAGTGTATGTCAATATTATAAGAAATAAAGATAGTATAAATTTGTATTTTAAAAGAGAGAGAGGAAGAAGTGGGTTGGGTTTGATTAGGAAGTGGGGGTTTGGGGAAATTTCTTTTCATTTAACGAAATTGTTAGTATTTTTAGAATTTTTATTTTTCTCCTAAAAATTAAATAAGCTACATTGAAAATAAATATCATAATTATGTTCATAATGAGTTAATGTAAATAAATATGACATAATTTTTTAGATGTACGAGCATGACTTAATGGAAAGTTTTCATTTGAAAAAGAATGATATTAATTTTTATTAGATAACTGTACTATCATTTTGGTATGAACAAATCTTTTGTTTTTATTTAAAAAATTCTCTTTATCAAAAAGAAATAAAATATCATCTTTTTTTAACTAGATTTTCAATCTTCACATTTTTTTACTAATTTCAATAAATTATTTCGTATGTGATTCGTGTGTTTTATTTACTTTTTTAAATAATAAAATACTACAAAATTGTATATGGAGAAATGCATATTCCTTATGATTTTTGTTTTATTTCTATTTTATTGTTTTCTAATTTTTATGTATTGACAATGTAGTCTTTAAGGAATTATTTCATAATGTATAAACGAATTGATTTTTTTATTTATTTTAGTTCAATTTTTGTCTTTTGAATATATAGCAATGCCCCGTGCATCGCACGGGAGTCAATCTAGTAATAATTCAATCTAAAAAGTCACAAAATTCAATTTTCAAAGCCAAAAATTCCAAAAATTAACTATTTAGCAAATGTCGTTATATTTGAAACTTTTATAAAGATGAAAATTGGTTTTCTAAAAATCGTGAGGTGTCACATGCGCTTCTGACTCTTAGAATACAAGACTTCATTATATTCAGAAATAATAAAAACATAATAATTAAAAAAATATTATTATAAAAAGTAATAATAATAAGATATATTCTTAATCCCATTTCCAATAATAATTAGAAAAACAATTACATTGTCTTATTAAATTTAATTGTTATAACTTATAATTATAAAAAATATATATAATTATAGTAATCATGAATTATTTTCCATATATCATCACTATCAACATTATTTTAAATTATTACATTAATTTTTTTTACAATTATATTAATAATAGTAGTAATATAATTATTTGTAAATTATTATTACTATTATTGTTCAAGATGGATAAATTTTATCTTTGTAAAACTCGTAATTGAAAAGAAAATCAAGTTTTCATCATTTTAAATTCTTAAATTAATGAAATCAGTTAAATCGTTAAATTTTGGACTTTTTGATATTGAAAATCTAGTTCCAGAGCTTATTTGATAGAATAATTATTTGTAAAATTTTTGGATATGAAATTTCTTTAAAACTAATTTTTGGTATTTTTCCCTAAAAATATCTAAAATTAACTTGACTTTATTACAAAATAAATAAATAAATAAATGACTTGTTCCCACCAATACTCGCCCAACCCGCCTAACCCGCCCAAACCCACCTTGCTCGCCCAGTCCGCCTAGCCCACCCAGTGCCTAATCTCTCCCCCCCCCCTCGAAGGAAAGCGCGGCGCTCGACCATCGCATAGCGCCTAGACTGCTTTCTAGAACACTGTTTTTTTTAGTAGAGTTGTAAATAAGACAAAAAATAACAATGAATATATATGAAATTAAAAGCACATAATCTACCAAAAATATCGTAGGGAATCGGACATGGGAATTTCAACAGTCAAATCATCTATTTGACTGTTGAAAGGCTGTGATGGGTTGTGGTTAACTCAAATGAGAAGATGCTTATTATGCCAGTGTGTGATTCCCGGATTGAGCTTCAGGCTAAAGCTAAAGTCGTTATGCTTTTAGTTGATTATAGAGTTTGTAAATGAGAGGGGCCATTGATACCCACATATTCTCTAAATACATTCCACCTCCATAAAATACACCCACTATGCTTCCCAAAATACCCCCATACCATTTTTCCCATCCTACATCCTTCCACCAATCTTGCCACTTCCTCACCCCTCTCAAGTCTCGCTACCATCAACCACATTTTACGTGAAATCCTCTCCACCATCAATCACCCCATTAAGGGTGTTTTGAATTTGATTAAATTTTTATATAAATTAAATTATTGAAAAATGTAACTTTTTTAGTCAAAGAAAAATGTAACTGATACATCATAAAGTATACTATTCATATTTCTAAAATCTTATTAGAATAGTTAAAATTATGATTTTCTTTGTTATAATCTAATCAAGTTGGCCATCAATATTTTCAAGACAAATTGAGTATATCATAACCTCGTTTATAATTAGGAAAAAAATGCATAAAATATACCCAAACTATTGGTAGTTTGTAGATTTTACACCCCAATCTTATTTTTATAGCATCAAAATACAAACCTCAAACATGTCCCACCCCTACCCCATCTCTCCCACTCATATATTGTTTGTCACACCTACAAGGTGTCAAATTATATAAATATTTAAAACATAACTATGAGTTTAGATTCGCCTCCTGCGTATCTCTCATCCATGCAATAAACCCCTCTATCTTTCTCAACCCAACTCTCACCTTCGCCACTCCCCCTTGATCCCCTCCCTTCCCCATGCCGCCCCTCTGAGACAAGAAGATGGAAAGATCACTACCACCGCCCCCTCATCCTCTCAAACCCAAAAATAACCAAATCGTTTCACAAAATTGAATTTTCTGCCCATATCCCTTTCCTTCTTTTTGATATAGGGTAATATGTTAGAGATATTATTCCACATTGGGAATTGAAAAAACCTTGCCTATAATATATAAAGATCATGGGCCACTCCCTTTAGCACCAATTGGTTTTAAGGTGGAATCTCAGACTTTAAGATGGTATCAGAGCATTCTTTACACGTGTATGCCCAAAGGCCCACGATGTTACTCCGCGCCACCCGATTGATAAGTCCACGTTGTAAGCTTTGACAAAGCCCGCTACACGTGAGAAAACCCTCAGACTTTAAGATAATGAATTGTAAATTTTCGTTAAAAAGATGGGTAAGGCTTTTTTCCTCATGTGTTGTTTTTATTTTATCCTAAAAAATACTCCCTCCGTCCCAAAATGTTTGTCTCATTTGACTTTTTTGTTAAACTTTGATCACAAATTTATGAGAGATTAATCATGTTTATGAAATTCTAAAAGTTGTTGATAATATTATTAATTGTGAATCAATAAAAATTTTTAGAATTTCATGAACATAATTAAATTGTCATATATTTATGATAATGGTCAAAGTTTAACAAAAAAGTCAAATGGGACAAACATTTTGGGACGGAGGGAGTATGTAACATGCAATGTCATATACGTAATTAACAAAAATATGAACGTAATGAGTATGAGGTATCAGAGATGCATATATCGGGAGGAGATTTTTGATGCAACAAGAAATTATTTGGGACTGAGGGAGTATGTAACATTCACAATTATTTTTCCTCTACAAATAGAAACTAATTTTATTTGATTCAGACATAGAAAAAAAATTCTCTTTCTTGAATACAAATCAAATATTTTATAATAAATTATTTTTTTTCCACCTAAAATCATTAAAAAAATTCCTCCAAAAATAGATATTACTTTCACTTTATTCGAACAAAAAAAAAATCCTCCTCTTTGAAGTGCATGCCAATATTCTAAAAAATAAATGTCGTATAAATAGGTAGTTTGAAAGAGGGAGAGGAAGAAGTGGGTTGAGTTTGATGAGAGAGTGTAGAGTTTGGGGAAAAAATCATTTAATACATTGTTAGTTATTTTTGAATTTTTGATTTTTATTCTCAAAATTAAATAAGTTAAATTGAAAAAGAATATTATAATTTTGTTCATGATGAGTTAATGTAAACAAATATGATATTTATTTAAAAAATCCTCTTTTTTGAATATAAATCAAATATTTTATAATAATTTTTTTAAAATTTTTTCCACCAAAAATCATAAAAAAAAATTCTTCCAAAAAAAGTGACTACTTTCATTCGATTTGGATACAAAAAATAAATCCTTATCTTTGATGTGCATGTCAATATTCTATCTATATAATATATAAAAAGAGAAACATTTCATGCCATCACATTAAACCATGTCACTATTATGACATGGCATTATGCAATTCACCCATTGACCAAGTATTTTCCATATAAATCAAGTGGTTAAATTTGGAAATATATCAAGGGTATTTTAGTCATTTACGTTCATGGCATAAATGTAGATATTAGACATTAAAATCAACATCAAGTGCTTTTGATTGGATGCTTTAATTTACGAATTTTTCCCCCAAATTCTTTGACATCAATTATTTTATAATAAATTAATTTAAAAAAAATTGTTTACACCAAAATTCATAATTTTTTTCTCTACAAATAGAGACTAATTTCATTTGATTCGGACACAGAAAAAAATCCTCTTTCTTGAATATAAATCAAATATTTAATAATAAATTAATTTTTTAATTTTTTCCACCTAAAATCATTAATTAATTTCCTCCAAAAATAGATATTACTTTCATTTTATTCGGACAAAAAAAAAATCCTCTTCTTTGAAGTGCATGTCAATATTCTAAAAAATAAATGTAGTATAAATAGGTAGTTTGAAATAGGGAGAGAAAGAAGTGGGTTGGGTTTGATGAGGGAGTGTAGTTTTTGGAAAAAAAAAAAACTCTTTTAACACATTGTTAGTTATTTTTGGATTTTAATTTTTCTTCTCAAAATTAAATAAGTTAAATTGAAAAAGAATATTATAATTTTGTTCATGATGAGTTAATATAAATAAATATGATATTTATTTAAAAAAAAAATCCTCTTTTTTGAATATAAATCAAATATTTTATTATAATTTTTTTTAAAAAAAAAAATATTCACCAAAAATCATAAAAAAAATTCTTCCAAAAATAGAGACTACTTTCATTCGATTTGGATACAAAAAAGAAATCCTCTTCTTTGAAGTGCATGTCAATATTCTAAAAAATAAAGATAGTATGAATTGGTATTTTGAAAGAGGGAGAGGAAGAAGTGGGTTAGGTTTGATGAGGGAGTGGATTGTTTGGGGAAAAAAATTTCATTTAACACAAATGTTAGTTTTTTTAAGATTTTGATTTTTCTTCTCAAAATTAAATAAGTTAAATTGGAAATAAATATTATAATTACGTTCATGATGAGTTAATGTAAACAAATATGATATTTATTTATTATTACTATTATTCGTATACTAATAAAATGATACTCACTCCGTCCCACTTTAAGGGTCCTACTTTTCTTTTTGGTCTATCCCACTTCAAGAGTTTCTTCCATAAATGACATGTTTTGAATATATTTATACCCTTGTAATTTAAATATATCGATTCAATATTTCTCACAATATCAAACGTAACGATAGGGTTTCTTTTTTTTTTTGAAATAAAAAGAATCATAATATTAACGACAATAAATTCATTATACATTAAGTTTATGCATTTGAATGTGTACTTGATTTGCTAAACAATGTTACGCTCTCCTGATAAATAAAGTTTATGCATACAATAATGGAAAATACTCCCTCCGTCCCATAATGGAATGTCCAAAAAAAATTCAAATTTGCTCTTGATCAAAAGCAAATTTCAAAACTTTTTGGACATTCATTTCAAATATGCTCTTGACTAAGAATAATTTGATAATTGAATTGTTATCCTACTGTAAATTGATTACTATTGATTCATTCAATAAATGACTATATAATTGACAGACAAAATAGCCTACCAAACTACTGTTTGTCAAAGATAATTTTGTGAGCAAGTTTGTGTAAATTTTATAAGCTCAAATCATTACGCGAGTTTGTGTAAATTATATATTCTCCATCTCTTAAAAAATTGGTGATCAAGTGTACACAAATTTTTATTTTTATAATAAAAATAGATTTCTGTGACCAAAATATGTTTGGCCATCCCAACACATATAGGCTAAATGGAGTTAATTTGAGTGTAGTAATGTAATTTTCTGTGTGTACATGATACTCCCTTTATCCCAAAATGATCGTCTCACTTTTTTATTGTTGGATATAAACCTAACATATTGTTTTCGTTTATTTAAATGAAATTACAGATTATAACAATAAGTAATAATAAGCCTTAATATGTCCGTTGAATCTCGACGGGTTACTCACTAGTTTTTATCGCATCAAAATACAAACCTCAAACATGTCCCACCCCTACCCCATCTCTCCCACTCCTATATTGTTTGTCACACCTACAAGGTGTCAAATTATATAAATATTTAAAACATAACTATGAATTTAGATTCGCCTCCTGCGTATCTCTCATCCATGCAATAAACCCCTCTATCTTTCTCAACCCAACTCTCACCTTCGCCACTCCCCCTTGATCCCCTCCCTTCCCCATGCCGCCCCTCTGAGACAAGAAGATGGAAAGACCGCTACCACCGCCCCCTCATCCTCTCAAACCTGAAAATAACCAAATCGTTTCACAAAATTGAATTTTCTGCCCATATCCCTTTCCTTCTTTTTGATATAGGGTAATGTGTTAGAGATATTATTCCACATTGGGAATTGACAAACCTTGCCTATAATATATAAAGATCCTGGTGTGATGTACCCGATTTTTGAAATCAAACGGAGTCGCCACGCCATTTTTGTTTTAAGGGCCAAAACTTTGAAAAATGCCCGAGATTAGAGATTTGGGTTCGGAGGTCACGTTACACGCCGGGAAGGACGTTAGTGTGCACCCGGAATGCCTCGTAAAACGAGTCTTCCAAGCTAAAAACCATTTGTTTGTGTGTGTGTGTGTGTGTGTTACTTTGGCCAAAATAAGTTGAAACTGAGGAAAGTAAAAATTGGGAATCCTTTATTAGAATTAGGACAGATCCCATGATTTTTGGTGTGATTTTTGGGTTGAGTTTTGGTACTCAAAATATTTTTGGAAGTTGGAAACCATTTCTGCCAGAATGAAAAAGGCAGTGGACACTTGATTTTGAAATGGACTTTAGAGTTTGAAAACTCCAGAATCTGGGAAAAGTCCGAGAATGAAAAATGTTCAAAACACCTTAAATAAGGTTTCTATAAAATAACTTTTCATTTTGGAGATGATTTGAGGACCCAAAACCTTCTGGAAATCTCAGATGTGAAATCTGGACTTCCAGAGACTGATGAACTGACCTTTTAAAGGAAAATTTGAAAAATGGAGTTTTACTCACGCAAAAAATAAAGTAAAAATATTTCTGGAAAGCTCTGGATGTTGGCTACAAAAAGTATTTTGTAGTAAACACCAAATTCCAAGTTTATCTGTATTCAAAAATTGAGACAATGGACTGAGGTCATAGAAAATTGCTACTGGACAGCAACTTCTCAAGAAGGAAAATGTGATTTTAAAGGGGGTTTTGCATCCATGCTTGTCCCCATTTCCCTAGGTTTTGATTAGTAGCCACTAGACATTTTAGTGGTGATCTACTATATCAAACCATCCTTGGGGTACATTAGGACTTAAGCATTTCATTTGCTTGGGAAGGGGAATTTTGTAGAGATGAAATTAAAGAGAAAAATCAACTAGAGATTTAAAATGTGGACCATTTGAGATGGTCATTAATGAAGATGAACTTCAAGATGACCATCTTAGATCAAGATTTAAGTTAAACTAGACATAATGTAAATCAAAGTAAGAAGAACAAGATGAACAAGAAGTTAAAAGGGAGTTTTAGGGTTTAGAGAAGGAGGGCTTTACCAATGGTGACACCCTATCTTCCTAGGCTTGGAATTTGACTTGAGGAGTATCAAGATTTGGTGTTTGACTTGAGGAGTATCAAGATTTGGTGTTTGGATTTGTGTTTGGGTGGATTCAAGGCTTGAATGTGTTTAGGGTTTGATGATAGAGTTGGTCAAAGAGAAAACAAGTAGATAACACTTAAGTCCTCTATGTTTTCTCTCTAATCCTCCTCCTAAGGGGTGATTTGAGCTTTGATTGGTGTATGTATGAGAGTATGTATGAGAGTGTTTTGAAAGTATTTTGAGTGAGTGGGGTTTGGGAAAGATTGAAGAGAAAATGGTGGCAATTCTAGTGAATTCCCACAGTTTTCTCCCTATTTTTCGCCAGAATACAGCTTCTATGAGCCAATTGTGTTGTGTAAACTGAGAGAGGAGGGTTTAATTTATAGGCCTCTGGAAATGTCAATAGGATCCGCGCGGAGGGTATTGTAAACGTGCACTGTTCATTAAATGCAGCTCCAGGCTTTGGACAGGAAGAATAAAATTCAAAAATCCAGCAGTTTATGTTTTTCAACTTGCCAAATTCGAATTTTTCCAATTTCTTTTGCTTTTTGAGATTATTTCCTTGGTTTATCTTTAAATGGCAAACCCTAATCTACCCTTGGTTGGTTAGAAATGTTAGAAATGTTAGGAATGTTAAAACTTCCGTTAATTTTCTAACGAAAATGCTAACAACTCAAATTGGAGTACTTACAGTAGCCCCTCGGCGACGGCGCTTTCGAAGGAAGCGGGGTCGTCGATAAGAGTAAGGCTCCAAATTTGACAGGATGATCAAGTGATCGAGTGGCTGAACCTATTTAATAGGCTACCTACGTATCCCAATTGGGGAATCAAGCCAGTCGTAGTTCGGGTCTTTGACCCTGGAGATGATGGCGTTTTAGGTGCCTCGAACCTGATGAGCGAGTTCTGCAGTCGGTTGCTGGAAAGAAACTCTGCTGGGGATAAGAGATTACCATTTTCGGTCGGATGGCTGAAATTGTATATCCGCTCTGCTGGGGATAGGAATGACCATTTTCGGTCGGATGGCTATCCGCTCTGCTGGGGATAGGAATGACCATTTTCGGTCGGATGGCTGAACCTAATGATAGGCTACCTACTGTGAATGTGTGCCCAAATTTTTTGTGTTTGTTGGATTCACGCTAGTTTGAAGACATCCGGTTTAATTTGAAAAACGGAGTCGCCACGCCATTTTGATTACCTCAAAACTTTGAAAAAAAGGTTTTATGGGTTCGGAGGTTAAGTTACCCCTTGGGAAGAACGGATCGTCGTTCACCCAAGGTGCCTTGCCGGAGCAAGTCTCCCAAGATCCCATTAATCGTGCTTGCTTGCGTGCTTTCTTGTGTGCATGTGTTTGATAATAAGGAAGGGAATGTCCCAAGTCGTCTTCCGGACGTACAAACCATTTGTTGGTTGTCGCTCGGGATTTCTTGGATTTTATGTATTCGGGATTATGATCCCGCCCTCATCTTGGACTTGTGATCATCGCATTTTTTAGACCTTGGGACTTGCGTGATCGAGAGAATGACTCTCTTTGTAGTCAAAGATGAGATTCTTTAGAAAAGGAGGGTCCTTAGCCCATCAATCCTACACTTTAAGATGGTCGAGCTTGTGTAGATGCTTCATGCTCATCTTAAGTGATAATCGGAGATATAGGGTTCAAAGGTGTCCCTTTTCTAAAGAGATTATGAAACCTTTAATGGAAGAAACGATGTAAAGATAGGATATTTTACATCGGTCCGTTCCGAGGTTACTAATGGGGAATGGGGAAATGTATGTAAAAATGACATTTTTAATGAAAAGATGACATTTTTGGATTGCAAATGATGCATTTGATTCAAAGAAATGATCTTTATTGCAAATGATGCATAAAGATATGATTTTTATGCAAATGATGCATTTTTATGAAGAAATTGGCATTCATTATGCAAATGATGCATAAAGATTGCATTTTGAAAAGCATATGATGCTAGTTTATGGTAAAGACATGGTCTTTAAAGCAAATGATGCTTGGAAAAGGGATTTTGAATGCAAAGGATGCATTTTGATTGAAAAGATTTGATTTTTATATGCAAAGGATGCATAAAAATGACATTTTTATTGGAAAATGGGGGTTTTAGGTGCAAAGGATGCACCTTTATGGGGAAAGACTACATTTTTATGACAAATGATGTCTAATGCATGCAAAAGGGGAAGGGAGAATATAAAGATGTGATCTTTAATCTACCAAGTCCCAAGCAATATAAAGACAATGCAATGAGCAATTTATAAAGCAATTAGGATGCGAGGTTAGGGCGTGCGAGGTTACCAATGGCTTCCTTCTTCTTTGGATGGAGCTAGGAGGAGAGGTTGATCTTGGATCTTCAAGGAGGAGGGAGGGAGCTTCTTGGCCTTCTTCTTCACCTTCTTGGATCTTCAGCAGCCTCTTGGGAGTATTTCTTCGTATTATGGGAGTATTATGATTTTTGTGGGTTGATTTTGTTGTGTCTAAAATGGGTAGAGGAGGGCTCTATTTATAGGCAGTCTGGATAAGGCTAATGAGGCCGTGCGGCTAGGGACCGCGAGCTAATGCAGCCGTGCGGCATTATCCATTGTGACTCAGCATTTCTAGAACCATGCAAGGTGGCAAATTCTAGAAACTTCTTCCTAATTAAGAAAAACGTGTTTCTTAATTAGGAAGGCTCCTTTTCATCCTTTAATTAATTTGGGACTGTTCCGGAATATTTCCGGAACACTAGGAAGGTCCGGGGAATTACCGGAAAACTTACCGAAATTGTCGGGAAATTTAACCGGAAGGCATGAGCCAGATTTGGGTACTTACAGAAGCCCCTCGGCAACGTCACTTGCAAGGCGAGTGGGGTTGTCGATAGAAAAGGATCCGATCTGGCGAATGCCGAGACGGATTGGGTGACCAAGGTGGTCGAGTGGCTGAACCTCTGGAAGGCTACCTACGTATCCCGGAGGAATCAAGCCAGGCCGTAGTTCGGAGTAGGATCCGCTGAGGAATGAAGAAGAGAAAACTGGTCTCTTGCTGGGGAAATAGAAGAGAAAATGACCTAGGAGGTCAAGCAATTGATCCTACTGGGAATATGCTAGAAGTGACCGAGGTGGTCGGATAACAAAGTCTCTTATGAGGGACTACTTCATCACTGAGGAGCGACGGAGGAACAGGGTGACCAAAGTGGTCGGATGGCTGGACCTTTTATAAAAGGCTACCTACGTATCCCGGAGGAATCAAGCCTTGATCGTAGTTCAAGCATCACTAGATAGGTTAAGAACGGTGTCTAGGATCCTTGAGGGTTTTGACAATTAATGGAGGTTGTCACCTGAGGAAACTAGAGCTTACGTCACTATCGAGAAGATAGAGGTAGCTAAAGCTGGATGACGTTATTTCTTTATGACGGAAATAACGAAGACTAAAGCTTACGGCGCTATCTCTTTTTGACAGAGATAGAGGTAGCTAAAGCTAGAAGAACTTAAGTATACTTCACTATTCGTGATAGAGGTATCTTAAGTTAAGAAGAACTCGAGCATACGTCACTATCCGGGATAGAGGTAGCTTAAGTTTAGAGGAACTTGAGCATACGTCACTATTCGGAATAGAGGTAGCTTAAGTTGAGAGTAACTTGAGCATACGTCGCTATTCGGGATAGAGGTAACTTAAGTTAGGATAACTTAGCATACGTCGCTATCCGGGATAGAGGTAAGCTCAGTTTAGAGTTTTGACAATTCAGAGGTTGTCACCTAGCATTATTCCGTTATAACGGAATTAACGGAGGCGACTGGGAAAAAAGCTTAATTGCTTAAGAGATAAAGGATATCTTCTGAAAAAGAGGTTATCTTAGTTAAAAGATAACGAGAATTGCATACCCAAATGGAAGGTCCAGGGGCAGGATTGTAATTTTCTGCTCAGAGCGAATGAGGCCGCCCGGCATGAGATGGAGAAAAAGGAGCCGTACGGCTAGAAACCTGTTTTTTACAGATTATTTAAAATCAGATTTGAACGGGTCATTGGCATTGTGTTGCCGCCCAAGAACGCAGAGAGAGAGAGAGAGAGGAGGAAGAGAAAAATTCGAATTCCTTCAATTTCCTTCGCTTCCTTTTGATTGGAATGGATCCGGAGGGCAATCCTATACCGAGGCAAGCAAGAAGAAACATCTCCGCGGCTGCGAGAAGGAGGAGGAAAGAGCTCGTGCGAACGGAAAGAAAGTATGACTTTCTTACGCCTCCGTCGGAGCTTTACCCGGGGAGAAGAGAGCACAAATCGACGAACCCGCGTCCGGTTGGGGTAAGCATTCTTATTTGGCTCAATTCCGTCGATTTTGATTGAATTTTGAATGACTTGGGGCTTGACCCGAACTTAGGAATTTTCTAGGATTTTCCTAGGATTTTTGAATGATTTTGAGACATTGATGATGAACCTATGAGGCTAAGAACATGCAATGTGCAATTTGTTTGACAAAAACAGTGAGAATGACCCACTTTTTTCTCGCAAATAAAGTAAGAATGAAAATTTGTCTAAAGTGAGACGGAGTTCTTGCATGTGCTAGAACTAGGTCAAAATTTTGAGAAAACATGATTTTGGAAGATGAAAAGGATTCATGCATGCCATTTTTTGAAAGAATAATGCTTATGTGCAAAGAATTGTGAAAATTGTGATTTTGTGCTTTAGGAAAGCAATGGGACTTGACATGACGTGTTTCAAGTGATGAAAGACGTTTTTTTGATGCAAATGATGCTAGAAAAACTTTTGTGAATGATTTTCTTTTGAAAAATATGTGCACTTTTGTGAATATATGCATGCTTTTGAAAATGATGAATGGTTGACACACTTCTTTGTGCTTTGCTTGTCTACAGGAGAACAAGTCTAGAGGACCATCAGAGATTGCAGTCAAGCTTTGGCAGAGGATGCCGGATTTCGAGAAGAATGGGGTGAACCCCAAGGGTTTGGTGAGGGCTACCGGCCTGGATTCGTTCGTCGAGGCTATCGGCAGGGGTGTTCATATCACCTCTAAGAGCAAGGGCTTGATCCAGGCCCTTTCTGAGTTCTGGTGGGACAGCACCCATAGCTTTCATCTGAGCTGGGGAGAGTTGACAGTGACTCCTGCCGATTTCACAGCTATTACTGGCCTACAGTTCACCGGGAGGCCCGTGACTTGGAGAGACCACATTACTGCCGAGGAGTTCCAAGCTTTAGTTGGATTTGAGCTGATTCCCAAGGGGCTGGGTATGGAGACGCGGAACGTCGAGGTGGCAGTCCAGAACTGCATGCAGAACTTTGCTGCTAATGATGTGACCGCCCACCAGCTTGCTAGAGCATTTGTGTGGTTGATGCTGTCGGTTACCATTTTTGCTAATTCTGGGACACTGGCCATGACTTGCCTCCTCGATTCTTTGGTTGATGTTGATGGGATAGGGACGGTCTCTTGGGGAGAGGCCGGATTGGCGGAGCTCTACTTCTCTTTGGACATGTACAGCCGGAACAAGGCTGCTTCTATGGATTATTTCTCCTTTGCCCTCGAGGTAGTCTCTCTTTCTTTTCTCTTTCTTTTCCTGTATTGAGACTTTTATGAGAGAGAGAGAGAATGACCTTTTTGATGTTTTGAACATGCAGGTCTGGTTTTGTGAGGTGATCGGGTTCTTTCCTTGGAACCAGCAGAGTGATATCACCATTTTCCCTGCTATGGTTCGCTGGAGGGGAGATGCGAGGGATAAGTTCACGGGAAAGACCCGGATCACTTTTGATTACAAGATGGTGAGGCCGGTCATCAATAGGGATGGGCACGACGGAGTGGACTTCTACCCTTGGGGCAGGTATTCGGAGATTTTGCTGGGAGATGCCATTGAGGCGACTAGGCAGAGGAGATGGCTGACGGGGCTGACATGTGATGTCATTTACTTAGGGGACTGTTTCTCGAGGCAGCATGGCCATGTCCCTCCATTGGACGCCATTACTCCTCAGGATCCTCCGGCACGGATGCTGCAGCCCAGGGATTGGCCAGAGGATGAGATTGAGAGATACCAGGGAGGTATAGCTGCAGAGGAGTACTTTGACATGGATACCCCCTACGCCTCGTGTTTGTGGAGCGGCGGCGAGGGACGCCACAGAAGCTAGTGAAGCTGGCGGTGACTCGGGGATATGGGGAGGATGAGCCTACTGGCCCGCCGATCCCTCCTGCGCATCTGTCCTATGTGGTCTACGGAGTACCGAGGAGGATGAGGATTCCTGTCCCCGACACTAGGGAGCCCCAGTACACCTTGCCGCCTGACAGCACTGTAAGTATACTTTTAGGGTCTTTCCCTTTTGCAGCTTTCTTTGCTTTTGAGATTTTCCCGAGATTTTTCCGAGATTTTTCTTCTTCTTTTTCTCGGGTTCCGGCTCGCACTTATGATAGGGTCGGTCGGGCAATAGGGGCCTGGAAGGACATGTGTCGGTCCGCTTCGAGGAAGTTGGCTCCGCGCTTCAAAGGCGCAGCGGATGCACAGGAGCTCGGGCGCAAGAGACGGCATTTCGGGGCACGCGTCTACCTCATCGGCCTCGGAGTACTCTTCCCGGTGCCATGCCTCGGGGCGGGGACCCACGCCCGACATTCTGGAGCAAATGGCCGAGTACGGGCACGATAATGTCCATTTGTCTGACGTGAGCGACTAGGAGGACTTGATGAGGGAGGCTAGCGTTTATGAGCTGAGCAGTGATGAGGAGGAGGAAGAATCGGAGGCCTAGGAGATCTCTAGAATAGATTTAGGAACAGAACAAACAATGGACAAGATTTATGCACACTTTGTTTATTTTTTGCTTTATTCTGGCGCCGATGGGGCGAAGACATTGTATTTATGCTTTATTTACTTTTCTAATTCATGCTTTTTTAATTTGCATATTATCTGAGCCTTGGGGCGATTTTTTGCTTGGAATCGGGGCTGGCTCTAAATCGGGCCAAAATGATTTATAATGGTATATAAATGCTTGAATGGCTTGGATATGTTTTGTACGTGTTTTGGTTGAAAAAGTGGGGTGAAAACTCCCTTGGGCAGCAACTTGGTTCTTTGCAGAATTTTTCTCAGATGGCTAATGTAGCCGTGCGGTTTTGTCCGGAAGGGCAAATGAAGCCGTGCGGCTCGCGGTTCTCTCGAACTGCAGTTATTTTTTGAATAAAAGCAAGGCTTGGCCATTTCATTTCATTTTCAACTTAGACTTGTCCCAATTGTTCCTTAGCACATTTTGGACCTAAAAGCACCATCTTTGGTCATTTTGCAATGGAGAAGCCCGTTAGATTGCAAAGGGGAAGCGAGACCGCTTTCTACGTCCGATCTTCAATCTTGGGTGAGACATAACTTCCAATCTCATAGGGGGCTGCTTGATTCTTCCTTCAAGATCAAGTCTTTATGGCATTTGAGGGATCTCCGCCCGATTGGGACCTTTTGAGAGCCAAGACAAAGTTCTGGGACGTCCGGAGACATGTTTCTTGCTTTTCTTATAACGAGATTGTCCCGACGCATGAAGACTTCCGAGCCTTGATTGGGGTCCCGAGATTGAGGCTATATCTATTCCGCTGGTCGGAGACATGCCGGTGGCGGTAAAGCTTGCATCTTTTCTGCAGATTCCTTTGGGGAGGCTGAGAGGATGATGGTAGCCCGGACAGATTGACCTTTCGATATCCCGGGCAGGTTTGGGTCTCCAGATATGGCTGCGACCACGGTGGCTATGGACGCATTTATCCTTTGCGTATTCTCTCGCTCTGTTCACCGCCGAGTCCGTGGGGATCTGTCATAGTGGTCTCTTGGACATGGTTAGAGACTGCAAGGCCGGGAAGGATATTGTCCCGCCGGTTTTGGGAGAGACACTTCATGGGATTGACAGGATGGCTCGGGAGACCATTTCATGAGATCCGGGAGTCCGGCTGTGCGACCTTATAGGCTGCAGGAGAGGCTCGGGGCTTTGCCGGGGCTTTGCCGACTCGGTGCCCTTGGGTGATTTCTTGGAGAGGTGCACCGAGGCAGCAGGATCAGAATCGCTGGGAGCTGATGATGGCTAGGCTATCCACTTCGGACATCCGTTGGTGGATACCTCATTGGAGGTTGCGAGACTAGGAGGATATTTCAGAGTCCTATCTTGTGAGGGTTCCGTGGATTCTGTGGTCATCCTTCTACATACCACTGCTTAGTATCCGGGCGGTTTGGGGCTTTACAGGAGCCATTGAGTGATTGGGAGGACATCCGAACCATAGAGGTGGTGTCATTGGATATGAGGGATCTAGCCAGCTTCTCTTTCTTCTCGAGGGCTTGGACATACTACTTTCCCACCCAGGGCTATCTTCAGGAGCAGGAAGAGTATCATCTTGACCACTGTCTACTTGGGTGGTACGAGAGGGAGATGGGAGCGAATCGGGTCATCTTGGAGGAGAGACGTCAAGCTTTATTGGGGGCCGGCGTGACTCGAGTAGGACTACGAGGGAGGCGAGGCTAAGGCGAGTCGCCATAACCAGTCGGGTGACCTGATCAGGGACATGGAGGCTCGGTACAAGAGGTTGTCCGAGGTCGCTCCTTTGACTGAGGCTCAGAGGGAAGAGGTGCGGACTCGTGCTCGGGTAGAGAGAGCGCTTATTGACACGGGTTTGGTAGAGGCTCCAGTGAGGATACCGGAGGTCGGGATGAGGGATACCGACATCATAGATAAAAAGAGGAAGAAGACTCGACGGGGCCGAGGAAAAGGGAAGAAGACCAAAGAAGACTCAGCGAATGACGACTGACAAATCTTTTCTTAGGATCCTCTTATTGCCATTTTACAAACACATTAGTTTATTTAGGCATTTTATTGTATTTTAGATCTTTGTAGCAGGTTAGCAGAATCAAGAGGTAGACCATGCTTGAACTCATCAAGAAGTTTTTAACTTGTAATGAACAAGAAATATTATCTTAAAAATTAATCGAGACACATTTCATGAAAATTCAAATGTCTTATTGATTGGGACCCGTTTTATGAAAACTGAAATACCCTTTATTATTTAGGACACAGATATATTCAAATGAAATATCAAAAATTTCTTATAGATATACCGCAAGACTTGACAAAAGGGGTTTCAGAATACGGTTAATCAACATGTTAACTAATCGATTACGATAAATTGGATCGAATTTGGCAGTTTTTTTTTCTGCAGTGCCTCGACGTGATTACCAAATCAAGCCCCTATTGCCACAGCTGTTTTTTAGCGATGGGCCTAGCAAAATAAAAATTGGGATAGGATTCGATATGATCTTGCCCCCCCCGAAAAATCGGACGTGAAAGTTTCCTTTCACTCCCCAGGAGTTAGAGAAGTTTTTGGCCTTGGAAGCTTGATTGTCCCTTTTTTATTGTTTAGACCGAACCATATATGGCTGCCTACGTTCCCCTTTTACAAGAAAGACTAAGGGGCTCAGGTCTTCGTAGTTCATTCTGGTGAACTATATATATTTTTTTTATGTGCAGCCCTGTTTTTTGCCTAGACCGCTAGACCGCCCTTTTTGGGTTTTCAGCCTAGCTGGGCATTACTCTTTTTTGCACTAAGATTTTTTATGTGCAACCCTGTCTTTTGCCTAGACCGCCCTTTTTGGGGTTTTCAGCCTAGCTGGGTATTACTCTTTTTGCACTCTTTTTTTATTTATTTATTTTTTTCCTTTAGATATAGTATCTTTTGAGCTTATCACCGTTGACTGGGTGGACAAAGGGATTGCCGTCCAGGTCTGCAAGCTTCATGGCTTCTCCCAATAGTATCTTCTGCACCACATAAGGGCCGATCCAAACGGGTTCCCATTTTCCCAGGGGGTTGTCTCTGGTAGGGGGCTTCACTTTCAAAACTAAGTCACCCTCTTTTATGTCTCTGGCCTTGACCTTTTTATCAAACGCTCTGGCCATCCGCCTCTGGTAGGCTCGGGTGTGTTCCATGGCTTTTAGCCTTCTCTCGTCAAGCAGGGCTAACTCATCATGCCGGCTGCGCAACCATTCTACTTCATTGACACTGTTTTCCAGGAGGACCCTTAATGACGGGATTTTCAACTCCACTGGTAACACTGCTTCCATCCCGTAAGTTAGGGCAAAAGGAGTTTCTCCTGTAGCTGTTCTGACAGACGTTCTTGTGATGTACCCGATTTTTTTTTGAAAATCAAACGGAGTCGCCACGCCATTTTTGTTTTAAGGGCCAAAACTTTGAAAAAAGCCCGAGATCAGAAATTTAGGTTCGGAGGTCACGTTACGTGCCGGGAAGGACGTTAGTGTGCACCCGGAACGCCTCGTAAAAACGAGTCTTCCAATCATTCAAAATCCTTTGTTATGTGTGTGTGTGTGTGTGTTTTGGCCAAAATATGTTGAAACTGAGGTAAGTAAAAATTGGGAACTCTTTTTAAGGCTTTAAGCTGATCCCATGATTTTTTGGATGATTTTTGGGTTGAGATTTGGAACTCAAAAGATTTTTTGAAGTTGAAAACCATTTCTGCCAAAATGAAAAAAGCAGTTGACCCTTGACTTTGAAATGGACTTTAGGGCTTGAAAACTCCAGAATCTGGGAAAAGTCCGGGAATGAAAAATGTTCAAAACACCTTAAAAAAGGTTTCTGTAAAAGAACTTTTCATTTTGGAGATGATTTGAGGGGTCAAAACCTTCTGGATATCTCAGATCTGAAATCTGGATTTCCAGAGACTGATGAACTAGCCTCTGAAAGAAAATTTGAAAAGAGGAGTTTTACTCACCCAAAAAATAAAATAAAAATATGTATGGAAAGATCTGGATGTTGTCTACAAAAAGTATTTTGTAGTCAACACCAAATTCCAAGTTTATCTATGTCCAAAAAATTAGACCATGGACTGAGGTCTGAGAAAATTGCTACTGGACAGCAACTTCTCAAGAAAGAAAATATGATTTTAAAGGGGGTTTTGCATCCATGCTTGTCCCCATTTCCCTAGATTTTGATTAGTTATCACTTGAAATTTTAGTGGTGAATCAACTATATCAAACCATCCTTGGGGTACATTAGGACTAAGCACTTCATTTGCTTGGGAAGGAGAATTTTATCCTTTGAAAATGAGATTTGATGTATGAAAATGGTTTTTAGGGTTTTGAAAATGAGTTTTCTTTGCAAGAAAGTAAGAGAACTTGAAAATAATTTTGATCTTTGTAGAAGATCATCCATGGAGATGGTCTTCCATGGTGATCTTCTTAGATCTAAAGCAAGAAGATGAAAGAACTACATTTTGTAGCTTGAAAATGCATGCATGGATGAATTTAGGGTAAGGAGAGGGAGGTTATACCTATCTTCCTCAGTGTTTTCAGGTTTGAAGGCTTGAATGTGAGAGTGTTTAAGGCTTGAATATGAGAGTGTTTGAGGGTGTTTAGGGCTGATGATTTGAGTTGGTTAAAGAGAAAACAAGTAGATAACAATGAAGTCCTCTATGTTTTCTCTCTAATCCTCCTCCTATAGGGTGAGTTGAGCTTGGATTGGTGTATGTATGAGAGTATGTATGAGAGTGATTTGAAGTGTTTGTGAGTGAGTGAGATTTGGGAAAGATTGGAGAGGAAAATGGTGGCAATCTAAGGATTCCCACTCCGTTTCTCTCTATATTTCGCCGTAGTTTCGTTGTTTGTGATCAAATTGTGTTGTGTAACTGAGAGAGGAGGGTTCAATTTATAGCCCCTCGAAATTGACAAACATGTCCGCGCGGATATGATTGGCGTGCACCGTTCATTAATTACAACACTTTGGACAAGAAGAATAAAATTCAAAAATCCAAATAGCTTTATGTTTTTCAACTTGCCCAATTCGGATTTTTCTTATTTCTTTTGCTTTTTGAGATTCTTTTCTTGGTTTAACTTTAAATGGCAATGCCCATTTTACCCTTACTTTGTTAGAAAAGTTAGGAATGTTAGGAATGTTAGTAATGTTATAACTTTCGTTAATTTTCTAACGAAAATGCTAACAAGCTCAAATTGGAGCACTTACAAGTAGCCCCTGGCCGACGGCGCTTTCGAAGGAAGCGGGGTCTTCGATAAGAGTAAGGCTCCATATTTTGGCTGTGATGATCAAGTGATCGAGTGGTGAACCTATTTAATAGGCTACCTCACGTATCCTTAAGAGGAATCAAAGCTGCCGTAGTTCGGGTCTTTCGACTATCTTTAGTTGTCGACCCTGAGCGACTGTTTTAGGATGTCAACCGGCGAGCGAGTTCTACGATCGATTCTTGAAAAAGAAACTCTGTGGGATAAGAAATGACCCTCTTCATTACGATGGCTAGGGTTGTATATCCGCTCTGCGGGGATAGAATGACCATTTTGGTCCCGGTGGTGGAACCTAATGATAGGCTACCTACGTATCCTTAAGAGGAATCAAGCCGGCCGTAGTTCGGGTCTTTCGACTATCTTTAGTTGTCGACCCTACTGTTTTAGGAAAGTCATCCTAAGATTTGACTATTTTTGGGAAGTCACCCTATGGTCTGACTATTTTTGGGAAGTCGCCCTATGATCTGACTATTTTTTGGGAAGTCACCCTAAGGTTTTGACTGTTTTGGGGAAGTCGCCCTATGATCTGACTGTTTTTGGGAAGTCACCATAAGGTCTGACTATTTTTGGGAAGTCGCCCTATGGTTTGACTATTTTTTGGGAAGTCACCCTATGTTCTGACTATTTTGGGGAAGTCGCCCTATTACTTGACTATTTTTGGGAAGTCGCCCTACGACTATTTTTGGAAAGTCACCCTATAATCTGACTGTTTTTGGGAAGTCACCCTAAGGTTTTGACTGTTTCGGGGAAGTCACCCTATGGTTTGACTATTTTTGGGAAGTCACCCTAAGGGATGATTGCGATTTATCGCTTTCCTCGTGTTGTGTGTGATAGCGTTTTAGGTGCCTCAAACCTTGATGATGGCGTCTTAGGTGCCTCGAACCTCGGTGATGGCATCTCAGGTGCCTCGAACCTTGATGATGGCGTCTTAGGTGCCTCGAACCTTGATGATGGCGTCTTAGGTGCCTCGAACCTCGACGATGGCGTCTTAGGTGCCTCGAACCTTGATGATGGCGTCTTAGGTGCCTCGAACCTTGATGATGGCGTTTTAGGTGCCTCGAACCTTGATGATGGCGTCTTAGGTGCCTCGAACCTTGATGATGGCGTCTTAGGTGCCTCGAACCTCGATGATGGCGTCTTAGGTGCCTCGAACCTCGATGATGGCGTTTTAGGTGCCTCGAACCTCAATGATGGCGTCTTAGGTGCCTCGAACCTCAATGATGGCGTTTTAGGTGCCTCGAACCTTGATGATGGCGTCTTAGGTGCCTCGAACCTTGATAATGGCGTCTTAGGTGCCTCGAACCTCGATGATGGCAGTTTAGGTGCCTCGAACCTTGATGATGGCGTTTAGGTGCCTCGAACCTTGATGATGGCGTCTGTAGGTGCCTCGAACCTCGATGATGGCGTCTTAGGTGTGCCTCGAGCCTCGAACCTCGTATGATGGCGTTTTAGGTGCCTCGCTTGATGATGGCGTCTCGTGTGCCTCGAACCTTGATGATGGCGTTTTAGGTGCCTCGAACCTTGACGATGGCGCCTCAGTGTGCCTCGAACTCGACGATGGCGTTTTAGGTGCCTCGAACTCGATGACGGGCGCTTAGGTGCTTCAACCTTGATTTGAAATGATTTCCTTTGATGGTTTAGGATAGATGGTCCTCTAGTGGACTTTATTTGAAGGGATCGGTTTTACGTCCGCCGCCGAAGGAAAGGATGACCGTGGCCGGTCGAGTGGCCGGGACCTAATGATAGGCTACCTACGTATCCCAAGAGTGGAATCAAGCCTGGCCGTAGTTCGAAAATAGCCGGGATGGTCTTTGATGGTTTGACAAGCATTTGAGGTTTGACTTTTCGCTGGGAAGTCGCCCTAAGATTTGATGATAATGTTCTTTTAGAAAAGTAGTTGATTAAGATATGCTTTCATACCAGTGGCCGTGCTTACCCGTAGCCGAGGCTACTACCGGTGTTGATGAAGAGTTGTTAGGTCTGCCGTCGGGACGGTTTCGCCGACGATTTGTCAGTCTTTGGAGGCATTTTGACCGAAGGAGGAGTTTGGTCAGCCCGCATCTTGCTGGTGATCGTCAAACTTGTAGAGGTTTTTGAGCTTGTCTTCACATTGGGACTTCTTGCTTTTGAGAACTTGGTGTCTCTAACCGCATTGTATTTGAGAACTTGGCGTCCTTTACCGATTTGTATTGGAGAGCTTGGCGTCCTTGACCGATTTGTATTGGAGGACTTGGCGTCCTTGACCGATTTGTATTGGAGAACTTGGCATCCTTGACCTGATTGTATTGGAGAGCTTGGCGTCTCTGACCGGATTGTATTGGAGAACTTGGCGTCTCTGACCGAATTGTATTGGAGAAGTTGGCGTCTCTGACCGAATTGTATTGGAGGACTTGGCGTCCCGACCGATTCAGATTGAGGACTCGCGTCCTTCGACCGATTTGCGTTTTGAGAACTTGGCATCTCTGACCGATTTGTATTGGAGAACTTGGCGTCCTTGACCTGATTGTATTGGAGAACTCGGCGTCTCTGACCGGATTGGAGAACTTGGCGACCTCGATCAGACGGAGAACTCGCGTCTCTCGACCGAATTGTATTGGAGAACGCGTCCCCGACCGAATTGTATTGGAGAACTTGGCGTCTCTCGACCGAATCGTATTGGAGGGACTCGCGTCCTCGACCGATTTGTAGACACCGGAGGCGGTCTTCATATGTTTGTGGATGTTGGGGACTGTTTTCATCCATTTGAGGTCGTCTTGTGAAGATCATCCTCACGAAAAGGGGGATTACGTTTGAATTCCCGCATTTGTTAGTGAAGAGGAAGATGCATATATGGCATTCATGATGGCGGATGCATGCATAGAACCAAAATGATTATGATATGATGCGTTTATTTGCTTTCGAAGATGCACTTCGCCTAAGCTGGGCAGGAAATTACGATTTATGATTTTCAATCACTTAGGATTTTTCCTATTGATTCAAGTTTTCAGTGCATGCTACATGAGCCACGGGGAGATTTTTGTGGGGATGCATGGTTATGAGAGGGGATGTATGTGTTGTCGACTGCTTGGGACAAGCTTTGAGCCGGTGGGGTGATATCCTTTAGTCGCGGATCGAATTGCATGTTATTGATGAGGTCAATTTTTGATCTTGGAATGAAGTTGGATTTGAACCCCGGTCTCGATTGAAATTTCTTTTCGCCTCTGACATTTGAAGCCGACGCCGATGTGCTCTAGAATCAAAGTATGTCGACATGAATGAACCTTCTTTTGCTTGGGTTAGTTGTGATTTGACGAAATGCCGATATGAGGAGATTCCCAATTCTCAACTTTTGATGATGCAGTGAGTTGTCATATGCCAAGTTCTAAAGCCGAAACTCCAAGACAAGCTTGTCGAGGTGACCATACCTTTCTTCCGAAGATAGGGCGTGACTTGATAAAGCCCCATTCCATGGAAAAGACATGGCGAAAACCACGTAATCTTTCTCTCGAATGATTTGATGAAGCCCCAGTTTGACAAAGCGTCACTACAGAGGTCCAGCTTAAAGGTTCGACCGACATACCGATGAAGTACCGAGCCAATCGATCAACGTGAGAGCCTTCAAGGTGAAGTTGTCATGAAGGGAGAAACCCATCTTTGATACCGACTATGAAATTAGAATCCTCTCTTCGAAGAGTGTCTTCCATATGGGAACCGTTAGCCATAGTGGCACTTGGCTTGTTCGTGGCTTCAATCATATTCACCCTACTTTTTTTTAGTGGAATGGATTGTTGATTGTATTGGGTCCTCGGGGTCCCCTTTTCGATCGGGCTCTCACACCGCCCTTTTTCAGAGTCGTGTCGAGGTGGAAGAAACCCGGTATCCGTAAGGTGTGCGACAACTCGCCGATTGTAAGCCCTCTCAAATTTAGCCCCGGAATTGATCATTGCCCGTAGATCCTGGGATAGGGGAAATTGCTAAGCGAGATCCTCGATGTGGTTTCAGCGTGACTCGAAAGATGTCTAGTTGTTCCTCTTCAAAAGGAGGAGTTGCCATCTTGCTTGTAAAAGTCCCCGATGTTCTCGTCTGACGCCGCATTGTTGTCTCGCAGTCAAATCTATTTGCTTCCCACTCCAAGTTGGCTAGTAGTCCGGTCCCATGTAGCCCCGGCCTCGGATTTTAAGCGGAAGAACCATTTTAGAGCACCGGACTTCAAAGAGAGATCGAAATAGTCGCCCAACCGCTGATTGGCGCCCCTTTTGACCTTCATTGCCAAGGTGTACGTGTCCAGATGGGTTTTCGGGCATGTAGTGCCATCAAAGAGATCCAAATTAGGCATCACGAATTTGTGGGGAACAAAGGAGTCCGGGTTCGCTGGCCTAAAGCAGACTTCTTAGCAAATAATTCAAGAATCTGTGCTTTCATTTCCTCGTGTCGCTCCACGAATCAAGCCAAATGAGGGTCTTGTGGTGGAACCATGGCATTCAAACCAGCGATCGAGCTAGAGAGAGGAGCTACCACCGGCGGCATACAGTGGAGGGAACGGCCGATCTCGGGGACATAGGTGAAATCCTCGTCCTTGGCCCGAATCACCCCGGGAGCTTCGAGTAGGACCCCGGGCAAAGGGATAGAACCTCGGCTTGTTGTTGATTTTCAACCGGCAAAGTAGGGCGGAGGCGCCTCGATGTAGCCGGATAACTTGGATTTCCAGAGCGGGGCCCGTAAGTAGGCTTAAGTGCGGGCCGCCGTCCCGATTGTTGAATTGCATAGCCGAAGGTGCATGACCAGTGGGGTACTGCGGTCCCGGTGATTCTCGATGAAACCGGGATGGAGGCTTGGTAACCCATCGAAGCCTCGAGTGAGGAATGGATTTGTGAAAGCCGTGTGAGGAGCGGCCGAGCTAGCATCATTCCCGAGGAAGGGCTTCGACCGTTGCCCCGGGACTGCATCGCGGAAGCATTCCAAACCGTTGCCGCGAATGCCCCGATAGATTGGTTCTAAACCGAGGTGGGATTCCAATCACGTGGCATTCCGAGGTATCCCCAACCACGAGGAGACATTCCGTACCGATTTTGCCCCGCCGAGGAGCCGTGAACCGATCGGTTACGTTAGGGCCGTACGGGTCCAAGAAAGTCCGTATTTGGGGTTTGCCGTCCCGTTGAGACGGCCATGAAGGAATCTTGTGAGGCTTGTGCGGTGCCGGGGATTGGACATCTTGAACTGGGTTGGCCAAGGCATTTCAAACCGATGTAACCGAGAAGCTCCCGACCGATCTCGTACCGAACCGCCGAGGCATACCAAACCGCTCGTGACATACCGAGCCGACCCGACCGCTTGAGGCATACCATACTGCCCAAATCGGATCAAGTCAATTTGTTTCCCCAAACGACCGTCCTGCATCGAATCATGAATGTATATTAGACCGAGGCCGAAAGGATGGCCGATTCGCAAGCCGAGAAGAGTGTGAGGAAGGTGGCGGTAGTCCTGTCCGGCCAAGATAGTGGACGGGGATCCTTTTCCTCTTCTACCGTGAAAGTTCCATCGGGCCGAGGGCAATCGTCAAACCAAAATTCCCGACATCTTCCAAGGATGAACATCGAAACCTCATTCTCGATTGGCTCAAGGAGTTTTATGGACTCAGTTCCAATATTAGCCATAGGAATATGATGAATTTCTGGTCTTGGTTAAAATTCCGTCCTCGTCCTCGACATCAAAGAACCGCACTTCGACTAGCCCATGACCAACATGGCGATCAAATCTCATCTTGCTTGGTGGAGCCTTCGTCCGAAGAGATGTATTTGCGAAGTCTTGATTCGGAAGAAGTGACTTGGCAAAGCCTCGGTCTCATGACCGTGAATCGACACAATTAGAGAGGCTTCAACCCGGTAGGCACCGCAGATCGATACCGAACAGAGACCCAACCCATCTTGTAGCAAAGTGAAGAACCAACGTTCTTGAATTATCATGTAGCAAAAAGAGGCAACCCATCCTTCTATATTTACTTTATTATTTTCTTTATTCAATTAGTCAACCGAAAGAAAAGACAATTTAGAAATGTATACTCGCAGGGGCGTATTTTCGAAAAGTGGGGATTGAATCCCCGATTTGTATTATTTGATGGCCTCATTTGACGAAGGCACAAAAGAACTCGCTTGGGGTTTGACTCTTTTGAGAGAGCATAAGTTTAGAAAGGCTTTGTAAAAGTGTATGGAAGCCCCCGCCGATTTAAAAATTAGTGTTTAGCCTCTATTTTTCCTATAATGTAGAAAAAGAAGACTTGTCGAGACATCCGAAAATATGTTTTATTCAAAATGATCACAAGATTGCTTAAAACCCTTTATTAATGTTCGGGTTATTCAACCCCTAATCTCGATATGAACAAACATTTTGATTAATCATGAGGAGAAAGTCAACCGATACCAAGAGTCGAAGTTGGCGAATGGTGAAGAGGGATCGTGTATAGGAGAGGCTATCGCGAGGCCGGATTTTCCGGGATTTGAATGTGCTTATGACCGGACCATTTCGGTTGCCTACGTTCCTCATTGTGAGGAGCTCAGTCGCCGTAGTTCGGGTCCGAACCGTGTTTGGCTTTAGAAAAGGGGTATGAACATTTGTGGTACTTTTGGTGAAAAGGCTCGAATAGGAAGTTTGGGTGATAAGGTGCGTGGCCTTGAGGTGATTCCTTGACAAGTCATTTTGAGCGATTCCGTTGCTTCGATCGTCGTCCTTCATCGGGGAGAAAGATTTTGGATGCACTTAAGGGCTTATGATATGTTTTTGCCGTTGCTTTAATCGCTCCCTTGTTGTCGACAACTTCCGTTCTTCGGGCTTTAATTTTGCCCATATGTCAAACCTTCTGATCGGCGGTGCTAGGTCCTTGGCCTCATTTTTTTTTTTGAAGCTTTTTTTTTGAAGCTTTTGTTTTTTTTTTTTTTTTGCTTTTTTTTTTTTTTGAAGCTTTTGTTTTTTTTTTTTTGCTTTTGTTTTTTTTGAAGCTTTTGTTTTTTTTTTAAGCTTTTGTTTTTTTTTGAAGCTTTTTTTTTTTTTTTTTTTGAAGCTTTTTTTTTTTTTTTTTGAGCACTTGAGGACGAAGGCAAGCTTCTACTTGAACTTTCTTGATGCATGGGGGCGGAGGCAAGCCCCTCGTTTTTTTTTTCGATATGGGGTCGATCTCCCGATGCCGAGTGACCTTTTTGTTGTCCCTCGATGTTGCCGCCTTCGTTGACTTGATCAAGGTGATGATGGGGATATGTTTTGGAAAGTGTATGGCTTGATGGAGGCCTTTGTGAGGTGAGGAAAGTGTATAGGAGGGCATTAGTTGACTTTCTCGCACCAATTAATTAAAATCTTAATCATTTCCAGAGATTATTTGTTGAGCGATGCGAGTGATCATTTAAAATAAAACCATTTTATTAAATGTAATGTAGGTGTGCAAATAATGTCTCAAGTCTAGCGAGAAAAGAAAAAGACTCTTTTATAGAAAACTTAAGATTAACTACAATGTCCAAGGAGGACTTGATTGAACGAAGAAAGTACTAGAACCTACGAAGGTTGACTAAAAGACTGTTTTAATATTAAAGGACGGGTAGCCCCTAGTCTAGCTACTCTTTGTTGTTGGACTCGCCAAGACGCTTGAGCTTTCCATCTTTCTCGTTAACTTCGATTCCATTACCGTGCACCGAGGCAAATGATCGCTACGTGCCCATGATACCGGTGGGAGTGGAGGAGTTTGAGGCCATGGAGCAGCTGGGCGAGCACAAGTTGTCCAAAGAAACGGGTCGGAAAAGTCACGGGGACGAACTTTGTCGATCGAGCATATTGATGGAAGGAAGTGAACCCGAGAGGACCTTGAGGGGTATTGGGCTCGTTTGGGAGGATTCAAGGATGCGCCGGTTGTTTTGAGTGAAAGGGGTGATACTAGCCGATTGTGTCTTCGGGCCTTTCTCAAGCTTGAACCGGCATTAGACAAGTGTGCTCAAAGTTGTCCTATCGGATTCTCTCACTTCGGCACTTGGATTTTGCGCGACGTAATCATTTCTTTGCCCGGTTCGACATCTTGGGTCAAAGGAGTGCTAGTACTTATCATAAGATCAAGCTTCTCCCGCATTTGTTTCACTTGCTTCTATCAATATTGCCACATGGGGATCAACGGGAACATTCGAAGTTATCGAACTCGCAACAAGACTCTTATCACAGAGGGAAACACAAACACAGATCGGTGAAACCGACGGTGAATTCACTAAGTCCGGTAGACGACAACGGAAAACTTGTGGCATCCGGATTTTCTTTTAGCAACTCATGATCGCATTCAGGTGGGTGTAGAGGCTTTAACATAGCCACATAGCTCAAACCGATTATGTGAAGCCGGAGCATAAATTGGCGGTGTATTGGCCGAAATCGAGGAACAGTGTGATGGAGCCCAACTCGTTCGAGGAGCCGAGGGCGATGGAGCCCTAATGGCCCGAGGTGGCCGGAAAGGGCTGAAGAGGAATTGTCCTTGGCAAGGGATCATATGTGGATGGAGGGAGGTGTTGGCCGTGGATGGAGAGTTATAGGACGAAGGGACCGAAATCACTATTTCGAAGTCTCATCTTCGACCATGACTGTGGAACCATTCGCCTTAATCGTTACCCGAACTCCATGGCGGCGGAGAGCATTGATGAGCAGTGGTCACCTGTTCTTCATGAATCTTATGGGCGTTTTCAAAGCCAGACTAACTCTTCCTTCCTAATCATCGGATTTCTTGTATCCTTACCGTTTCGCCAAATCTCGCCATCGCATCATTATCATCCCATTTAACTCAAGGCGCGCCGTGAACTTATCTGAGGGCGAGAGTTCAAAGCATTTCACCAAATCCACTTTGCCATGGCCACATGCTTGTTGCACTCAAACCATCCATTCTCAACATTTGTTGCGACTAAATCATCTCGGCTTGTCGTAGTCCGTTGAATTCACGTAGTTTGAATCATAAAATTCAATCATGTTTACATTCGCGTTGTTTGGGAAATGATCATTGGCGGGGTTGAGATCACCGAGGAGCTCGAGTTTGCCCTTCTTAATTAATCCCCGAATCGCCTTTCTCAAAGCCGTAGCTTGTCGGTCGTATGACCGTGGTAATCGGTGGAAAGCACAATGCTTAGTGGTGTCAAAAGGGATTTTGGGATCCTTGGGCCGATAGTTTCTCATGGGTTCGAGGAGACCCCGCTCTAGCAAGCTATTTAAAACTTTTCTTATGGAACACCCAAATCCTCGTGGATTCGAGATTTCGTCATTGACTTGGTCACCATTCCGAATGTGGTTTGCCGGTTTTGGTCCATCGGGGCGCCAAGCTTGCCCGCTTCGATTAACCTTTCAACCGCTCTCTTCAAGACTATGCAGCTTGTCGGGCCGTGTGGCCATAATGATCATGGAAGGCGCAAAGGTTTACTCATGTCGAGAGGTGCATTTGAGCTCCTTGGATGGTAGTCCTCGAGAGGCTCCAAAAGGCCTACCCTTACTAAGCCCTTGAAAATTAAGCCCACGGGCATCCCAAGATCATCAAAACGTTCTCGTTGCCTTAAAGGACCACCATTTCTTGGTTGCTTTTGGGGGCCGTCAATTGTACACAATGCCTTCTTTCCTTTACCGGATGTCGGAGCCGTGTTGGAAGGGTAAGGTTTATAGCGGCGAGACATGTTCGTACTCGTAGTCTTTTCCCGTGCACGAACCCTTTTGATGTAATCATCAATGTAATCGTCGAGATTCGACCTTTGTAAACTTCATTCGTGTCGATACACAAGATTGATATATGGTGAGATGGCCCGAGTCGAGCGATCGTCGATACTCTCGTTGCTATGCTTTTCTTGTACCTTCTTAATTGGTTCTACCAATAATCCATTGGACGAGTCAATAGGAACATTAGGATTGCATGACCCCGCCACAAGATTGGCATTAGCAAACGAAACCACAAGAGAAGTACTCGGTGGGAGGAATGACAACCGAGCATTAAAAGCGTGACCGTAATCTTCCTCATAAGGCCCGGCAACTTGCCAAAGATGAAGATATATGGCTCGTAATGGGGTGGATACTGTGGAGCAAAGGAGTGCGGATCCGTAAGGCCGCCGAAACATGAGGCTCGAGGCATCGTAACAAAGAGGATTGAATGTGTCTTGACCGCACCGAGGAACATGACCGCAAGTGGAAATGTGTATACCGTACTTGATGAGCAGGAGCAGCTTGCGTAACTGGCCGGGTGGAGAATTTGATGAGCAGCATTTGACCTTGTCGGACTTCCCAACCTGAGGGGCGGGGTAGAGCCCGATGAAGTGGTGATAAAAGCCTGCGGCCCACGTGATCTTGCAGCATCATAGGGGCCAGTGTGCTTTGAGAATCGGGAGGAAGCAAGCCGGCCCTCTCGAACCATGGAGCCCGAGAAACGAACCGGTCCCATTCCGAGATGGTGACCCGAGCCGACCGATGTGGTGAAGTAGTAAACCGACCCCTTCCAAGCCGATGACCCGAACTGCATCATCGATGTTGTGAAGTAGTAAACCGACCCCTTCCAAGTCCGCGAGGCGAAAGCCAACCGACTCAATCCCGGTGGTGAGACCCGAGAGGCACCGAGGGCAAAGCTGACCTAGATCGGACCGTCGAGGAGTATCGAGCAAGAAGGGCCGAGATGTACCGAATCGACCACCCTGCATTGATGGCCCGGCGACCGAGGTTTTGGAGTAGCGAACCGACCCATTCCAAGCCGATTGAAACCCAAAGGTGAAAACCGGGAGGCGCCGGGGGAAATTGACCAAGATCGATACGATGGGGCCGAGAGGCAGGCTGAGTGATAGGCTTGGGGATGCTTGGCCCATTAGTAGTTCCACACGAAAGGGGACATGGCATTTGATGGTAGTTGGCATGCCCGGAGGGTAATTAGCTCCAACCTTCGCATCAACCGTAAAGGTTCCATTAGGGTGGTGAACAATTGCTAGCCCCCGGGTTCTCGATACTTTCCAATAACCGATCGATCTCGAGCCTCTTGATTTTGTCTTATCTCGTTCCAACATCCGATTCCACTGCTCGGCATTTTGCGATTTTCGGTGTGGAGTTGTACGTCCCCACCGTTCTCCTCTCGAGTTGGTCATTCTGAAACTTTGAGCTGAAGCGAAGGAGGAAACCGATGAAGTATCTCGACTTCGGAATGACTCGAGCCGAACAAACGATGACCCGGGGTCTCGATCCAAACTTTGCTTACCGTGGAAGGCACAAAAGGGTGTGGTTCGCACTGGGAAAGCGAAACAAAGTTGGTGTTCGGGCTTAGTGGCTCATGCAACATGCGCTATTTGTTCTTGTTTACTTAAAACATGTTTTATTAACCTAATCGGTTGGAAAAGATTGCTCTTCTTTTTCGCGAACTACTCGATTCCCGGATCACTGGGCCCCGTCACTACGTCTATAAGCCCCTCGTATTCCACCTCGTATTTCGACCTCCCAGGTGGATGCCCCGGCGAGGGTCCTATAGGGCAAGCGGTCCCACCGACCGAAAGAAAAACGATCCTAAAAGTCCGGCGGGTAATCGAGTCTTAACGAGTATTCGATGTAAATTACGGACAAAGCCGACGTCAAAAGTCAAGATCATATCCTGGGGCTCGACGAAAAGTCGGCATGATTTGGACCGATAAGCGTCCACAATTGATCTTGACTTGTCGTCGCTAAGCCGTAATTAGGCATGAAATAATCATTAATCCTTGATGACTCGTCAATGCCGGGAGTCAATGTATAATTTGTGCGCCGTAGCCGAAGTCAAGGCGCCTGGCCAATATCTTGGTCAAAGTCTCGCGGCGGAAAACCGCAGAACTTCGACCGATTAGTGGTCCCCGAAAGATATTGAGTCGGTATGCCGACAAAGGCTTGAAAGGAAAGGTCTATACACGTACAGGCATGACACAGCACTGCACTAAAAACCAACCGGGTCTCTGACAAAGTGTGTCACTGACAAGCGCATGGTCGACACGAGGCTCCACGGGATGTTTGGGTAGTCCCGTGCTCATCCGAGAGGCGTAATAAGACCAAACGGACCGCGACAAGGATTTCCCCGGGTTAGGGACGTAGTGTGCAGTGTAAGGTCACGTGCGCGTAGTGTGCAAGCAGTCTATCTTCTTTTTCTGAGAAAAATAGAAATTTTTTATGTGTCTTAAAAAGGCATGATGCATGATTTTTTTTTTTGAATTTTTTTTTTTTTGAAAATTTTTTTTTGAAAATTTTATGAACACATAAGCACATAAGCACAAAAATTCCGACAGTTAGGGACATTATTCCGACAGTCAAAATTTTGACTTTTCCGAGGCGGCCAAAAACAAACACGAAAACTGTGCAAAAATCAACACACACAAAGCAAAGGATTTTCAAATGTTGAGACGGAAGCTTGACCCTCAAAAGCTTTTCTTTTTTTTTTGAAAATAATGATACCGGTACGTGGGATTGTTAGACCACAATTTATCCCCGACTCGTGTTAGGAGGCGATAACGGGAAGTTTAATGGTTTCCACCAATATACCAAATATCATTTTTTTTAGAAAAAGCTTATTCATCCCCAGCGGAGTCGCCACTGTGATGTACCCGATTTTTTTTTGAAAATCAAACGGAGTCGCCATGCCATTTTTGTTTTAAGGGCCAAAACTTTGAAAAAAGCCCGAGATCAGAAATTTAGGTTCGGAGGTCACGTTACGTGCCGGGAAGGACGTTAGTGTGCACCCGGAACGCCTCGTAAAAACGAGTCTTCCAATCATTCAAAATCCTTTGTTGTGTGTGTGTGTGTGTGTGTGTTTTGGCCAAAATATGTTGAAACTGAGGTAAGTAAAAATTGGAAACTCTTTTTAAGGCTTTAAGCTGATCCCATGATTTTTTGGATGATTTTTGGGTTGAGATTTGGAACTCAAAAGATTTTTTGAAGTTGAAAACCATTTCTGCCAAAATGAAAAAAGCAGTTGACCCTTGACTTTGAAATGGACTTTAGGGCTTGAAAACTCCAGAATCTGGGAAAAGTCCGGGAATGAAAAATGTTCAAAACACCTTAAAAAAGGTTTCTGTAAAAGAACTTTTCATTTTGGAGATGATTTGATGGGTCAAAACCTTCTGGATATCTCAGATCTGAAATCTGGATTTCCAGAGACTGATGAACTAGCCTCTGAAAGAAAATTTGAAAAGAGGAGTTTTACTCACCCAAAAAATAAAATAAAAATATGTATGGAAAGATCTGGATGTTTTCTACAAAAAGTATTTTGTAGTCAATACCAAATTCCAAGTTTATCTATGTCCAAAAAATTAGACCATGGACTGAGGTCTGAGAAAATTGCTACTGGACAGCAACTTCTCAAGAAAGAAAATATGATTTTAAAGGGGGTTTTGCATCCATGCTTGTCCCCATTTCCCTAGGTTTTGATTAGTGATCACTTGAAATTTTAGTGGTGAATCAACTATATCAAACCATCCTTGGGGTACATTAGGACTAAGCACTTCATTTGCTTGGGAAGGAGAATTTTTGTCCTTTGAAAATGAGATTTGATGTATGAAAATGGTTTTTAGGGTTTTGAAAATGAGTTTTCTTTGCAAGAAAGTAAGAGAACTTGAAAATAATTTTGATCTTTGTAGAAGATCATCCATGGAGATGGTCTTCCATGGTGATCTTCTTAGATCTAAAGCAAGAAGATGAAAGAACTACATTTTGTAGCTTGAAAATGCATGCATGGATGAATTTTAGGGTAAGGAGAGGGAGGTTATACCTATCTTCCTTGTGTTTTGTGTTTGAAGGCTTGAATGTGAGAGTGTTTAAGGCTTGAATATGAGAGTGTTTGAGGGTGTTTAGGGCTGATGATTTGAGTTGGTTAAAGAGAAAACAAGTAGATAACAATGAAGTCCTCTATATTTTCTCTCTAATCCTCCTCCTATAGGGTGAGTTGAGCTTGGATTGGTGTATGTATGAGAGTATGTATGAGAGTGATTTGAAGTGTTTGTGAGTGAGTGAGATTTGGGAAAGATTGGAGAGAAAATGGTGGCAATCTAAGGATTCCCACTGTTTTCTCTCTATATTTCGCCGCAGTTTCGTTGCCGTGATCAAATTGTGTCAGGTAAACCGAGAGAGGAGGGTTCAATTTATAGCCCTCTCGAAATTGACAAACATGTCCGCGCGGATATGATTGACATGTAATCGTTCATTAATTACAACCTTCAGCTTTGGACAGAAGAATAAAATTCAAAATCCAAGCAGCTTTATGTTTTTCAACTTGCCCAATTCGAATTTTTCTTATTTCTTTTGCTTTTTGAGATTCTTTTCTTGGTTTAACTTTAAATGGCAATGCCCATTTTACCCTTACTTTGTTAGAAAAGTTAGGAATGTTAGGAATGTTAGTAATGTTATAACTTTCGTTAATTTTCTAACGAAAATGCTAACAAGCTCAAATTGGAGCACTTACAGTTCTGTAGCCCCAGAGTGCCAGGTGCAGCTTTTCGGGCCAATCACGACCACGGGTGGCCATCTTCCAGATGATCCGTTCGAGCGTCTTATTAGCAGCTTCCACGGCTCCATTAGTCTGAGGTCTATACGGAGACGACTTGTGGCGAGTGATTCTCGAATTTCGACAAAGAACCTATCGCAGCCCCTTCAAAGTGCGACCCATTATCTAAATGATCTCGCTGGGCACCCCATATCTCGCACATTATGTTTTCTTTGATGAATTGGGCCACTTTTCTCGAAGTGAGGACCTTGTAAGACTTGGCCTCTACCCACTGGGTGAAGTAGTCGATGGCTACTAGCACAAATTCATGTCCATTGCTTCCTCGCCGGCTATTTTCCCTATCACGTCAATACCCCAAGTTGCAAACGGCCAAGGAGTCGTCATGCAAGATGTGCCGCGAGGCGGGAGATGGTTGAGGTTGGCAAACCGCCGGCACTTGTCGCATGCTCGGACGTGCCGGACACGCCGTTTCCATGGAAATCCAAGAGTAACCCATTCCGAGGATCACTTGCATCGTGGCTCGCATTCATATGAGGACCGCAGGACCATTGTGGACTTCACCATCAATTCTTTGGCCTTCTTGAGTGACGCACAAGAGGAGTGGTCCTTGGTATCGCTTCTTATATAGGTTGCCTCCTAGAATGACATAATGGGAGGCCAACCTTTCGTGGCTTGCAAGCTCTTGGCTCGACACCTTCTTTTTTGGTCTACCTTCTTTATCTCCGAAAGCCGACTCTCCATCTTTGAGGAACCGGTAAATTTGATTGTACTGTGGTTCCTTTATAGGCTCCGGGTCCCTGTGTCTACTTCACAAATGTAAGGTGGGGCTTCTTTTCTACCCACTCGGAAGGGTTTTATGGCTTTTCCTGTGGATCTCTACCAATGAGGCTAGAGTAGCTAGGGCATCTCGCGAACCGTTCTTTTCCCTTGGCAAGTAGTGGAAGGTCACTTCTCCGAACCGTCCAAATAACTCCTCCATACGGGCATGATACCGCTGCAGTTAGGGTCCACAGCCTTCCACTTGTTGGAAACCCGGTTGATGATCGTGGCCGAGTCTCCGTAAACTTCTAGCTCCTTGACATTCCTTTCTAAGGCGCCTTCCAAACCAAAGAATGCAGGCTTCATACTCGCAACATTGTTCGTGGCAGGGAAGTTCAACTTGAGGGCTATGGGTGTATGCTCATCTTTTGGATCGACCAAGAGCATCCCGATACCGTTTCCTCTTTTGTTAGCGGCTCCGTCAAAGAACAATTGCCATCGGTTTTCAGCTCGACCGCAAAGATCCCTTCATCCGGGAATTGGGGTTCGTGCCCTCTGTCTTCATTACTCGGGAAAGTTTGCCGTGCGGTCCGACAACGCTTGACCCTTGATGGCCTTTCTCCGGTCACATAGTTGATGTCGTACTCGCTAAGAAGAAGGACCACTTTGCTAGACGCATCGAGAGGGAAGGCTTATCAAAGATGTATTTGATGGGGTCCATTCTTGAGACCAAATTCACAGGGTGGGCTTCGCATATAATGCTTCAACTTGCCGACTACCTGCACTCACCCCGCACAGGTCTTTTCACATGCCGAGTAATTGAGCTCACTTCCCCGCAGCCTTCCGGCCGACAAAGTAAATGGCGTTTCTATCCGAGAGTCTTTCTTCTCCGGGCAAGCATAGCCCCAACCGCCGTATCGTTGATAGTGAGATAGAGCAGAAGAGGTTTCTATCTATGTGGGGGCATAGTACGGAGGATGTACCAAGTATGCCTTGATCTCGGTCAAAAGCATCCCGGCATTCTTCGGTCCATTCTGTGTCTACGTTCTTCTTCATGAGCTTGAAGATGGGCTCGCACATAGTGGTCAACCGATTGATGAAACGGCTAATGTACTGCAGCTTTTCCCATAAAGCTCTTGACTTCGTCTGGGGTCCGAGGTGGCCTCATATCCATAATGGCTTCGATACCTCGCTCCGTGACCATATACCCAAGCACTTTTTCCCTTGTCACTCCGAAGGTGCATTTAGCAGGTTTAGTCTCATGGAATGTTGTCTCACCTCTCAAAGAACTTCCGCAGTCAACAAAGTGTTGCCCGTCCTCGCCTTTGGAGTGGATTATCATGTCATCTACGTAGACCTCAATCTCCTTGTGGATCATGTCATGAAAAAGCGCGGCCGCCGCCCTTGGTAAGTAGCCCCGGCGTTCTTAAGCCCAAATGGCATCACCGTATAACAGCAAGTTCCCACTGGTGTAGTGAAGGCCGTCTTTTCTTGGTCTTCCTCGGCCATCTTGATCCGGTTGTCAGATCCTCGCAAAGCCATCAACGAAGGATTTGACTTCGTAGTTGTGCAGGAGTCCACCAGATGTCTATGTTTGGCAAAGGGTAATCGTCCTGGGGCCGGCCTTGTTCGATCTCGGAAATCCACACGCAAGCCGCACCTTCCCATCGGGCCTTGGTGACGGTCACAATATTGGATAACCATGTCGCATATTCGATGACTCAAATGAATCCCACTCGCAAAGAGCTTCTCAATTTCTTCTTTGACCTCGTAGAGACCATTCCGGCTTGATCTTCCTCGCTCGTTTTACCGGCTTAGCATCCGGTGCTAGAGGGATTCTCGTGCTCTACTATCGAACCTGTCTAGCCCCTAAGATATCCCCTGTATGACCATGCAAACACGTCGACGTATTCCCCGAGCGCATCGATCGGCCTGTCCCGTTCAACCCCTGGAAGAAATTTCCGATCTCGTGTCTCTTTAGGTTCCTCGACAAGCACCTGTGTTCACACTTGTCAAAACCTCCTCGGCACTGGGCCCGGTTTTCCTCTTTTCTCGAAACCCGCTTAAAGATTTCTTTAATGTATTGTTCATTTAGTGTGTTTGCATCTTGTTCAAATGATTCATTATTAACTGTTGTTGAGTTTTGAGTTAATTTATCATTTGTTAAGTTGGCAATAAGAGGATACTCGTAAAGATCCGTCATTTCATTCAAAATAAGGGGAAAGATGACATCGATTACATTTTGATAGTCCTTAGGCGTGAGGCCTTCTGGATGACTCGTAGGACTGGAATTCAAAGATTCCCGACTCGACCGAACGTACAACAAAGTGTTTGACACAACCGGGTTGAGAAGGACGAGGTACCAATCCAAGCTCCGCTATCATTTGCCGTCTGCCGGCTATCGGCCCCCGAGAACGTCTCCCAATTCTTCTACGGCATTTCTGTCTTAGTTACCAAAGTGCGGGATCAAAAGGATTTTCACCACCGTCTCCAATTACGGCAACTATCTCATCATCTCGAATCAAGTCGATCAAATCTGGATCTGTGCTTCTTCATCAAACAACCGTATGCAAGCCCCACTCACCGTCTTCACTAATGGCCTTCTATCCGGCCGATCTTCTAAGAGCTAACTCGAAGGCGAAGAAATCCATTACCCCGGATGCCGGCTCTTTCGACGCCTGCCTCCGAGTTCCCTTTGAAGACATACTCGCTCGAACGGTAGTGGTAGCCCCAGAATGTCCGCGGCAAGTCAAGGAACATTCTTCGAACAGATTGGCCGGCTTTCCCTTACTTTCTCAAGATTCTCCGTAAGGGTTTTCTTCGCAAGGAGATCTCGGTGATCACTTTTATCGTATTGTGTCTCGCCTTTTGTAAAATAATGGGTCGTGGATAAACCGTAGGGACGAAGCCGGGCCCTTTAGCTTTTCCGCCATCTCGGTTTGTACCCCAAGCCGTATCCGGTATTCTGTTCCTTTACATCGATGATGGTATTGCGACCCCGAAGTCTTCTACCCAATCCAAGTCCCTAAGATAACCCATTTTTCTCATCATTCTCATGGCAGGAGGGATTTTATCGGAAGTAGTAGTGAGGTCGGTGCAACACACTTGTGCTTTGGAAGGAGCTACGAGAGAATCCCGTCAATGCCAACCCTTCGTCATCATGTTTGATTTCCAATATCGGGATGTCTCCAAGTGCTTGTTCCTTCGACTGTGACACTGTCTCCATAAATGGTGGTGATAGTACCATCGTTTGATCGAAATTTGACGCATTTGGTGCAAAGTAGAGGCTACCCCATTTATCTCGGTGGATCCAGTGGCCGTCCCAGCAGAGACGTAAATGAAATCGGAATATCAATCACTTGAAAATCAACGTCCATGACCTTTTTCCGAACCATAGCTTGAGAGTAGCAATCCCCAAAACCGATCGTGCCGTGGAATCATAAGCCTTAATAGTCTGACTAGAAGGCTTCAAATATGTTGGTTTCGGAGTCGATAAGTCCATCATCTTCCGGCAAGACATTCATTGCCGACCCTCCATCGACTAATACCCGTGGCAATCGACGCTCTTCTAACTGGACTGTGATGTAAAGAGGTTCGTTATGACTAGCCCCATACTTTGACAGTCCAAGTCGGTGAAGGTAATAATGTTTCCGTAGTGGATACTTCCAATCATTTGGACGACCTCATCCGGGGTGACATCTATGGGCACCATGGTCTTGGCCAAACTTTCTTCTAGCTTCAACTTATGAGGGTATGAAGAGGTTAACAGTGGACCACAAGGAGATATTGGCTTGGGTACACTTCAACCGAGTCAACACCGGATCCTCTTTGTCGAGTCCGGCTTTTCTACTTCCGCTTATAAGGCCTCTTATCTCGTCTTTGGCTCGAGACGGCATTCTTTTGTCACCCTTTAGGCCGCTCAATACTCATCCGTCCAACCGAGTCATCACATAAACATTAGATTTTCCCGAGTCATTATTCCTACCGGAGGATTCTGTTAGCTCTTTCAAAGTCGAGGCGGGCTCTGCCGGCGTATGGCCACCCCGCCGATTAATCCGATTAATGGCACTACCGGGAGGCATAGGCCGCTTCGAACCCGATCCCAAGTTAACGGCTTTCGACCTTCTCGTGGTTCCGACTCTCGATTGGCTTAGCAATTGGCCGGTTTCATCTTTACCTTCTCCGTTTAGAGCCTTCACAGCCTCATTCAAACTTTTCAAAGTCAACATGCAACAGAGTTATCACCTTCGTGGTTTGGAGCCCGGCAACCGGTTTTCTCATCCAGTCCAACAATTTTTTCAACAGAGTGGGATCACATTCCTCATCAGTCTCAAGCATGTCCCTTCTTTCTCTAGGGGTCAAATTTTCCGACGGCATCTTTGACATTGGCCAAACATTTTCTCGAAGTGAGAAATTCCATCATCAATAAGGATTTCTCATGGGTCAAACCTCACGGCGGGTTTCTGTTCTTCTTCACGGTCGGGAAGGTTTTCTGGGCTTTTTGGCTTCGGGCTAACCACTCTTCTACTGTGTCCTTCCGGCACTTCGACCGTGTCTTCATCGGCATCACCGTAGTAACTCTCGGGAACTTTCGTCTTGACTCGATGACCAATGAGGGCAAAAGCAGGTCGGGATACTTGACGCCATATAAGAGGTATCTTGGACTCCTCCTCCGACTCTGGGAATTACCAAGAAAACATCGTTGTCGTCACAGACATAAAGGGGACCGGGTCGCCTCTGAGACTTAAGACTCTTTCCAGGGCATCCATACACTCTTCTTCGGACAAGGTCTCGTGGAGTGACTACTAACACCGTAACAGAGTCTACTCTCCCTGAGAGTTTGGCTTCCGCGATGCTTACATTTTCCGATCGGTGGGTGGAGTCCACTTTCCTCTTCATCTAGTGGCTTCAATTAAATCCCTCCATTCACCGACCAAGTCTTTGTAAGGAGTATTGAACTCTAGGATGTAGGACTCATATACCGCCTCATCTAAGCTAGCATCTTTTCCTTTTCCGAGCCTTCACACAGCCGCAAATACACTTTGAAGTGATTTCATCTCCTATTCCGGTCGGTGGTTTTCTACCTCATCTTGCCCTTTCGGGGTTTCACTTCGCCGACTCCAAGTCCATTCCTTCTACCGAACCGTCATCATCATCAGAATCCATCCATTCCTATTCTCGTTCCCGATCGATTCTTCACTACCACCGTCCGAGAGATAGGCAAATTCACATGCGTTGACGAAATTAGAGAGGTCGGGTTGGTACCGGGATTCCAAAGTAAAGGGATTTGGATTAGGCTGAAAGGAGGGAAAGAGTCCCACGGGGATGCGAAGGCCGTGAGGGTGTCGGGACCCCGACGGCTCGGGATGTTGGGGAAGACCGAAAAGGGACGCTTTTTGGCAAAGGATTATATGTGGATGGAGGAGGGGATTGGCTATAGGCTAGCTCTGGCTTTCCTAGTCATCTCGTTACCCAAACCAAAGCTGCTTCTCTGTCGAATCGGACATTCTCGACTCTCTCGGATCGACTAAACCGAGGATTCTCGCGAACCTGTCCGAGAATTCTCGCGCTAACAAGTCGCCGACCCGGTGTTCTCACCCACTTCTTTCTCGCTCGCGGGAAAGGGATAGGAAAGGTTTAGACTCGGTGGTAGGTGTTTAGTTTGAAGGCCTGTGCAATATGCAAATTAGAATCTTCCAGTTTACTTAAAATGTTGTCTTTTATTAATATCTATTTGGTTGGAAAAGGGGTTTGCCCTTCTTTTCGTAACTACTCTAGATCCCGGATCGCCGGGTTCCGTCACTACGTCTATAAGCCCCTCGTATTCCACCCGTATTTCGACCTCCCAGGTGGTGGACACCCCCGGGCGAGTGGTCCTATAGGGCACGCGGATCCCACCGACCGAGAGTAAAGAACGCTCCTAACGGGTCTAGCGGGTCATAGGAACTTTCAACGCACGAGCGATGCGGATTATAGTCAAGGCAATACCGGAAAGTCTCGTCTTTCTCGCCTTGATAGGATTTTGCGTATTTTCGCTGAGCGAATGACGTTTTGACTTTCGGTAATGTCCGAGAAGATAATATGCATGGGTCGGGCGGCAAAAGCCGGATGACACAAGATCACATTGAACTTCGTTGCATACGCCGGGCGTGAGTTAGAATCAAAGTCAATGCCGGTCAAGATCTTGCCAGCTTTTCCTTGTCGGAATTTTAGCAGAGCTTCGCTTGAGCGAAAGATCTTTTGATTTGTTGGCAAAGACTCCTGGTCTTGACTCTTGCGCATTCCGTGGTGTCAAGGTCAATAGTCAATGTCGGAGTCGAGATCTCGCCAATTTTTCCTTGTCGGAATTTTGGCGAGTTCTTCTTCCGTTATGAACTAAGGCTTGACCTTTACGAGGGTATGCAATCGGGCTATATGACACGGACTAGACCAAAAACCAACCAAAAGTCACGGTTTTTGAAACGTGTGACACCGGACTGTGCATTGGTCGACACCGGCTGCCATGGGGAGGTTGGGATGATTCCGTGCGCGCCCGGGAGCATCGTAAGGCCGTCCGTGATCGCACTGGAATCATCCTCGGGTTTGAAGGACGTGCGTGCAAAAGTGTACAGGATATATCAGGTGCGCGTAGTGTGCGGTCTCCTAAAAATGTTCCTTTTTGAGTTAAAACAGAGATTTTCAGAAATGTGTTTTAAAGGAATGATTTTCGGGACGGGGAAGATGTAACACATAAGCACGTAAATTTTCTGGGAGCCCCAGTCAGTCATGGAGCAGAGTAGCCCCAAGCTGCTAGGACTGCCAGATTAACCATGATTTTTCCTGGTGGAATTGCCACGAGGTCGCCCGGTCGAATCCAAGGAGGATTGAGCCGTACGGCGCATGGATCAATTTTCCAGGTTCCACTCCTTTTGCTATTTTTCGGGTTGTTTCCCGTTCAAAGTATGCACAGATTCCAAGATGCAAATGATGCAATGCAAGGTAAAGAAAGCAAGCACGATTAATGAAATCGGCGACGGGAGTCTAACCCGCTCAAAGGGAAAAGCTTTCTTTCATTTTTTTTTCGAAAAGTGATACCGGTACGTGGGATTGTTAAACCACCGGTTATCCCAACTCCCACATCAGGGAGTGTACAGGAAGGGCAAGTGGTTTCCACCTATATATCGAGTATCGATTTTTGTTTTGAAAAATAAAAGCTTTTCTCCTTTGGGATATCCCCAGCAGAATCGCCAAACTGTGAATGTGTGCCCAAATTTTTTGTGTTTGTTGGATTCACGCTAGTTTGAAGACATCCGGTTTAATTTGAAAAACGGAGTCGCCACGCCATTTTGATTACCTCAAAACTTTGAAAAAAAGGTTTTATGGGTTCGGAGGTTAAGTTACCCCTTGGGAAGAACGGATCGTCGTTCACCCAAGGTACCTTGCCGGAGCAAGTCTCCCAAGATCCCATTAATCGTGCTTGCTTGCGTGCTTTCTTGTGTGCATGTGTTTGATAATAAGGAAGGGAATGTCCCAAGTCGTCTTCCGGACGTACAAACCATTTGTTGGTTGTCGCTCGGGATTTCTTGGATTTTATGTATTCGGGATTATGATCCCGCCCTCATCTTGGACTTGTGATCATCGCATTTTTTAGACCTTGGGACTTGCGTGATCGAGAGAATGACTCTCTTTGTAGTCAAAGATGAGATTCTTTAGAAAAGGAGGGTCCTTAGCCCATCAATCCTACACTTTAAGATGGTCGAGCTTGTGTAGATGCTTCATGCTCATCTTAAGTGATAATCGGAGATATAGGGTTCAAAGGTGTCCCTTTTCTAAAGAGATTATGAAACCTTTAATGGAAGAAACGATGTAAAGATAGGATCTTTTACATCGGTCCGTTCCGAGGTTACTAATGGGGAATGGGGAAATGTATGTAAAAATGACATTTTTAATGAAAAGATGACATTTTTGGGTTGCAAATGATGCATTTGATTCAAAGAAATGATCTTTATTGCAAATGATGCATAAAGATATGAATTTTATGCAAATGATGCATTTTTATGAAGAAATTGACATTCATTATGCAAATGATGCATAAAGATTGCATTTTGAAAAGCATATGATGCTAGTTTATGGTAAAGACATGGTCTTTAAAGCAAATGATGCTTGGAAAAGGGATTTTGAATGCAAATGATGCATTTTGATTGAAAAGATTTGATTTTTATATGCAAAGGATGCATAAAAATGACATTTTTATTGGAAAATGGGGGTTTTAGGTGCAAAGGATGCACCTTTATGGGGAAAGACTACATTTTTATGACAAATGATGTCTAATGCATGCAAAAGGGGAAGGGGGAATATAAAGATGTGATCTTTAATCTACCAAGTCCCAAGCAATATAAAGACAATGCAATGAGCAATTTATAAAGCAATTAGGATGCGAGGTTAGGGCGTGCGAGGTTACCAATGGCTTCCTTCTTCTTTGGATGGAGCTAGGAGGAGAGGTTGATCTTGGATCTTCAAGGAGGAGGGAGGGAGCTTCTTGGCCTTCTTCTTCACCTTCTTGGATCTTCAGCAGCCTCTTGGGAGTATTTCTTCGTATTATGGGAGTATTATGATTTTTGTGGGTTGATTTTGTTGTGTCTAAAATGGGTAGAGGAGGGCTCTATTTATAGGCAGTCTGGATAAGGCTAATGAGGCCGTGCGGCTAGGGACCGCGAGCTAATGCAGCCGTGCGGTATTATCCATTGTGACTCAGCATTTCTAGAACCATGCAAGGTGGCAAATTCTAGAAACTTCTTCCTAATTAAGAAAAATGTGTTTCTTAATTAGGAAGGCTCCTTTTCGACCTTTAATTAATTTGGGGCGTTCGAATATTTCCGAACACTTTAGAAGGTCCTAGGGGAATTACCGGAAAACTTACCGAAATTGTCGGGAAATTTAATCGGAAGGCATGAGCCAGATTTGGGTACTTACACCTACGTATCCTTAAGAGGAATCAAGCCAGTCGTAGTTCGGGTCTTTTGCCTATCTTCAGACGTCGACCTAAGATTTGACTATTTTTGGGAAGTCGCCACGAGATCGACTATTTTTGGGAAGTCGCCCTAGATCGACTATTTTGGGAAGTCACCCTAAGATTTGACTATTTTTGGGAAGTCGCCCTACGATTTGACTATTTTGGGGAAGTCGCCCTATGGTCTGACTATTTTTGGGAAGTCACCCTAAGATCTGACTATTTTTGGGAAGTCACCCTATGATTTGACTATTTTTGGGAAGTCGCCACGAGATCGACTATTTTGGGAAGTCACCCTAAGATTTGACTATTTTTGGGAAGTCGCCCTATGATTTGACTATTTTTGGGAAGTCACCCTAAGATCTGACTATTTTTGGGAAGTCACCCTATAATTTGACTATTTTTGGGAAGTCACCCTAAGATCTGACTATTTTTGGGAAGTCACCCTATGATTTGACTATTTTTGGGAAGTCACCCTAAGATCTGACTATTTTTGGGAAGTCACCCTATGATTTGACTATTTTTGGGAAGTCACCCTAAGATCGACTATTTTTGGGAAGTCACCCTATGATTTGACTATTTTTGGGAAGTCACCCTAAAGATCGACTATTTTTGGGAAGTCACCCTATGATTTGACTATTTTGGGAAGTCGCCACAGTAATGACTTCGGTTTGTCGAATTAGGGGATGATTGCGATTTATCGCTTTCCTCGTGTTGTGTGTGATAGCGTTTTAGGTGCCTCAAACCTTAATGATGGCGTATTGGGTGCCTCGAACCTTCATGATGGCGTCTTAGGTGCCTCGAACCTTGGAGATGGCGTCTTAGGTGCCTCGAACCTTGATTTGAAATGATTTCCCTTTGATGGTTTGGGATAGATGGTCTATTGGTGGACTTCATTTGAAGGGATCGGTCTTATGTTTCTTTAGGAAATGGATGATAATGGGAAAAGAAACGGGATTCCGTTAACCCATTTGGGGATTTTGTTAGCCTTTGTTGGAGTTTAGTTCAGGAGTATGAACCTAAATGGGGACTTAGTTCAGGAGTATGATTCTAAGTCGAGGTTTTGTTCAGGAGTATGAACCTAAATGGGGACTTAGTTCAGGGGTATGAACCTAAGTCGAGGTTTAGTTCAGGAGTATGAACCTAAATGGGGACTTAGTTCAAGAGTATGATCCTAAGTTGAGGTTTAGTTCAGGGGTATGAACCTAAATGGGGACTTAGTTCAGGAGTATGATTCTAAGTCGAGGTTTTGTACTTGAGGGAGACTATTTGAAGGTATTCTCGCTGGGGAAGATTTGGGCTTACGAGAACTATTGGTCAAGTGACTGGACCTATGGTAGGCTAAAGAGGGGGCGATAATGAGAGGCTATGAGCTTTGTACCCAAGGTTGACTGCTCTTAGGGGATTCACCCGGGGATTGACTATTTTAGGGAAGTCGCCCGAGGATTGACTATTTTAGGGAAGTCGCCCGAGGATTTGACTATTTTAGGGAAGTCGCCCGAAGATTGACTAAGGCTTACGTTGCTATTTGCGGAGATAGGGATACCTAAAGCTATGGGTAATCATGCAACACTTGTGAGTGCAGGCATATTTTTGAGATATGTTGAAGGACTAACGTACCTTTGCTGTGCTTACCTGCAGGAGAGCAGGTTGCGGGGGGCTGTGTGGCAGTTGATAGTGTTGAGAGTCTTGATGCATCTTTGAGAACTTGGGGTCTCTGTCCGGGTGTATTGAGAACTTGGCGTCTCGACTGGCGGCATTCGAGAACTTGGCGTCACGGCCGAATTGTATTCGAGAACTTGGCATCCACGACCGAATTGTATTTGAGAACTTGGCGTCTCCGAGATATTTGAGAACTTGGCGTCACGACCGAATTGTATTTGAGAACTTGGCGTCCACGACCAATTTGTAGACACTTGGAGGTGAGTACTGCACATGTTTTGCCGGAATCATCTCTTTGCCGAAAAGGGGATTTGATTTCTTGCAATTTTGTTGAAACCATTGATTTTGAGCTTTGGTAAATATCTCCCTTGTTGAGGGTAAGTCTCAATGGCGAAGGAAGATGGTCTTTCACGTTTGAATTCTCGCATTGGATTTAGTAGAGAGGAAGATGCATATATGACATTCATGATGACAGATGCATGCATAGAACCAAAAATGATTGTGAGAGTATCATGCGTATGTTCGCGAGATGATGCATTTACTTGCTTTCGAAGATGCACCTAGCCTAAGCTTTTGGCAGGGAAATTATGATTTATGATCTTCAATCACTTAGGATTTTTCCTATTGATTCAAGTTTTGTGCATGCTATACATGAGCCTTTGGGAGATTTTTGTGGGGATGCGTGGTGATGAGAGGGATGTATTGGGATGTATGTGTCTGGAAGCTGTTTGGAGCGAGATTTTGAGCAAGTGGTGAGAGCCCTCGATCGCGATTTAAACAGCGGTTGTTGATGGTAGGTTTTGTTAATCGGTATCACATGGACCTCAATTTTGATGAGATTGGATACGGATCCGGGTCTTGATTGGAATTTTCTCTCTCAATCTTGGTCATTTGAAGGCGTCTTTGACGAGGCTCTAGGGCACGTTGATATGAGTGAAGCTTCTTTCATTTGGGTGAGAGTGTGACCTCGGCCGAAACCTTGTTCGGAGAATGATTTGATGAAATTGCTAATGCGAGGAGAAACCCGAGATCTTAAATCCCGATGCTACGGGAAGCTGCTATGTACCAAGTTACGGAAAGGCGAAAATCTAGTTGTTGATGTGACTAGACCTTTCTTGTGACTTGATAAAATTCGGATCCAAAGGACCAACTTGACAAAGCCCCGGATCCTATTAAAGCGAGGAAAGATCCCTTCTTTGGCAAAGCCTCGGTACGAAGAAGCGAGTAGGCAAAGTCCAGATTTTGAAGAAGCGACTTCGCGAAGCCCCAATCTTATAACCTCGTTGTCATTAGCGAGTCCCAATCGATTGGTAATGCAAAGCAATCCACGAAAATAATCGACAAAAGATCGAATCTATCTCGTAGTGAAAAATCCAATGTGGACCCCAAAGATGACTATAGAAGCCCCGGCGAAAAGAGGCGTACGAGGAGATCACAGGAGAACCGCTTAGCAAGCCCCAGCGTGAAGAAATTCGAGTAGTCTTACAAAGGAGGCACCCATCTTTTCGAACCTTAGTCAACCGATCACTTGGACAAGACTCGAAATGTTTACGTGCGGGGGCATATCTTTTGAAAGGTGGGAATGTCTCCCGAATTTGTGTATGACACTCTCGCTTTAAGTTTGACTCGTATGAGAGAGGATAAGCATCACAAGGTGTGGAAAAGTGTATGGAAGCCCCTGCTGACAGAAAGACGAGTGTTTGGCTCTATTTCCCAATGATGGAGAGAGAGAAGACTTGTCGAGACACTTGAAAACTTGTTTTATTCATGATGATCACAAAGGCGCTTAAAACCCTTTGTTAATGTTCGGTTTATTCAATCCCTAAATCGATATGAACAAATATTTTGATTAATCACAAGGAGAAAGCCAACTAATATCAAGCTCGAAAAGTGTATAGGGACGATCCTGGATGAGACCGGTTTTTTTTGAGATTTGTTTGTGATTTCGACCTCGACCACCTGGTTACCTACGTTCCCTCCATTATGAAGAGCTCAGGTCGCCGTAGTTCGGGCTTATCCCGAATGAAAGAGAATGAATGTGAAAATTCAAGACTTAGAGGTCCTTTTGGGAATTTGAGGATTGTAGATTCGAATAACATATCCCCTTAGAGTGTCCATGAAAGACACGGATGCGAAGCCTTGATGGGACATCCACGGCAAGTGTTTGTGGAGTAGAAATGAATTATGCTCACATGAATCAAATTCGAATTTGCACAATCTTTGATTGGTAATTTTGAGTCAAAATGGATTAGATTCCAATTTAAGCAAGCAATGAACCATTAACTTGATTTAGATTTTACGATGAAATTGCTATCCGATAGGAATTGCGGCTGGGTTTCGGGCTTCGATCGGCCATCGGGTGATTTGGAAAATCATGACCTCTTAAGATGAGAGGTCGAAATTTGGGCCTTTCTTGTGTTGAACCTCTAATGATGAGAGGTTGACTTGCGAGGATGTGTTTGGGAAATCTACGGCGGGAAGATTGATTACCTCTAAGAATGAGAGGTCAAATTTTGACTTTGACCAAAGGCGAGGTAATGGGAGTATCCTCTAAAATCGAGAGGATGGCTTGGGATTGATTTAAGGTAATGAAGTAAGAGAGGAAGTCCAAGCTATCGACAACTTTTGCGAACTTGCGAGGATTCGAGGCTCTTTTTTTTTTTTTTTTTTGATCATTGGAGAGCTTCTTGAGAAGCTCCAGGGGATCTTTATTTGAATCAAGTGAGGATCGACGGTCCTCTTTTTTTTTGAAGTTCTTGCTTGAATTTTTTCTATATTTTTTTTTTTTTGGAAGAGCCTCCTGAGACGTTGAGGATTTTTTGCTTCGAGATTGCGAGGGATTTTAAAATCCTTCCTTTGATAATCTCGGAAGGCCCTCGTGAGGAGTTGAGGATTATCTTTCCTTCCTCTCCGCATACAACTTGAACATTTTATGCATCACACTCTCGACTAAGCCAACTCTTCAAAGCAAAGTCAGTTGGACTTCTCTCAATAAGGAGCAAAGGTGATGGCTAAACAGGTTTCAAAACATGCCGATCTTGAAATGAAAGGATATTGTTTTGGAGTGAGGGTAAGGTAATGGGCTTCCTATGGGTGAAAGGCTTCAACCGCAATCCTTCTACTCTGATGACCTCTAAAAACGAAATTAAGTCTTCATTGCTTGCTTAAGTTTCTTTTAAATGAGAAAAAGTGATTCATGCAAATTCATGTCGAGCAAACGCTTGAGGATATGATGATTGAAAGGGATGTGAGCATATGAGATGCAAGATGGGGAGTTGGTAAGCCCCAATTTGGAAAGTGATATCAATTGATTTTCTCCACTCCGATTAATTTAAATATTAATCATTTCAAAGGAGTTAGTGGTTGAAAGCAAAGCACAAGATGTGTTGATCATCTAGGATAAAACCAATTTCAATTAAGTGTAACGTGGGTGTGCAAAGTGATGTCTCGAGTCCTAGCAAGAAAAGAAAAAGACTTATATTAAAAAGTTAGACATTTAAACTACTATGTCCAAAATGGACTACAACGACAAATGTCCAGGAAGGACTTTAGGTGAAAGAAGAAGTACTAGAACCTACGAAGGTTGACTCTAAAAGACTATTTTAAAGCATAGGTAGCCCCTAGTCTAACCGCTCTTTGTTGTTGGACCATGCATCTACTCTTCGACGCGTGGCGAGATGCAGGGCTGAAAATTGCGAGGCATCTTTCCACTTCAGATTTTCTTTGGCAATCTCGCGAACCCACGACCATTTTCATCATTCATGCGATGGCCGGTCCGCCCGACCTACACAAAGGGGTGCGTCAAATTCCATTATGCCCACATAGATCTTGAATCACCAAACTCGAGCCATGCTTGACATTCAGTTGTTGCTTTCTAGGGAACGAGGAGTTACTTGAGTAGTATCGGGCCCTTCGTGCACCTCTAACACTCCCTCGTTTCAATCAAACTTTGGATTTCCTTTTCGGGGGACGCTTGATCATCTCTATTGTGCCCATAGTGCATCGATGAAAGGCACAATGCTTGGAGGTATCAGAAAAGGAGCATTGTTAGGGTTTCTAAGGCCGATAATTTTCCAAAGAAGCCGGAAAGCAAACCTTTCTCTCACCACGAACCTTCCTGAAGATATCACTCAAAGGCATCCCAAAGTTTCTCAAGTCTTGGAGCCGGGATCCGGATGCATCGGGTTTCTTGGGAACAAAGGAAGTGGTGCATTGTTACGATCTTGTCCCGCATAGCTAATCACTCTCTTTACCTTTTGGTTGGGCGGGAAATTGTGTTGGAGGTGGAAGAAAC